>OX463853.1:2717240-3113119 GCA_949825065.1 Odontocerum albicorne | reverse complement strand
TCATTGCAATTGGTGTCGACAATTTGAAACGGAAGGACACTAAGAAGAGAAAGGAAATGAGACGAGGTAGTGCTTAGGCATTATTAACGCTTAATGAGTTTGATACATATACTATTCTACTCCCCTTGAAGCGCAAGAACAGTTTTCTACCTTGTTTTCTGGGTAACATGGGTACACATGACTTTAACCATATTTATTCTTTACTGCGACACTTGTTGCACTATTTGAAGAGCCCTATGTCTAACGCCGAAGACGACTTGACTCGCAGAACGTCCAATGCAGTTCAGGAAATAGGAGATAAAAATATAATGGGTCTTTCAAATTGAGTGTTTTTTTTTATTCTTGGATAAAACACAGATGGCGCCGTGAACTTGCCTGAGTCTTATGACATTTAGGAAGTGTAATGTAGTGAAGTTTTAATGGGTTTAAGGCCCGAGTTCACGCACTATTCCGAAAAGTTCCTTTTTATAAACGACGCTATATAAATTGTCCTTTTATTATAACTATTATATGTGAAAATCGAGGAAGACGAAACGATTGAAAATAATATATTTATCGAATATTGCAATCATAACATTGTTGTTTCTCAAATATATAAAATATAAAAGTAGCAGTGAGCTTTATGAAACAATATTTTAACTCGCTTGCCAGCAAAATTAAAAATATTTTATGAAAAAAGTTATTTTTTATCGCTCCGTTTAAAGGAAAGTTACCTTTTTTCTCAGAAAATTCTGAGACAAAATGTTACCAAGCCAATTTTAGAAAGATCTATTAAATGTAATATTTCTACATTGACTCCTTTCAAACCAATAAAACCGAAAAACCTCCTATAGGTTTGTATGACCAATACCCGTTTAAAAGGGCGCTATATCATGCGAGTTGTCAACCGCAGTCGGGGTGATATTACACTCCCCCTTTAGAGCAGGGGGGTCAGATATTAAAGGTCATCTGATAAGGTTCGAGGGGTTGAGATACAACGGGACATCTTAATATGACACGAGTGATTAATGGTGTTTCTAAGAAACATTTTTCGTTAAGAAAAATTGAAATTCGAGTTGTCTAAATTATTCAAAGAAATCAAAAGCGGAGAACTTTAAATATATCAATAAAGAGTCCACGAAAAAACTTGAGAGCGATTCGATAAATTTCTCAACGTCAAACTTACTCACCAGCTAGGAAATTTAATAAATTTTTGACAGCCTTAACACGGCCATCTTGCCTAGAAAGGCAATCGAAGATTCCAAATTACAGAAAGAGTGATTATTTTACGATTACTCAATGGTTGTTATAAATTGCAAATGGTGTAATAACTGAATCATTTCACGTCCTCAGCGGCCTATTTGAAAAGGCACCTAACTTCTGAATTGTAGCTTCGGGTTTGATTTCAGGTGATACCTGAAATAAATAAGTAAAAAGAAAGTGTTCCTGTCTAAACAAAGAGTTCCTTTTTTTTATCAACTTTACACGGACTTCTCTTGTTACACAAAGTGGGTCTGCTTTTAGTGTTATCTTATTCGTTAGGAAGAATATCTTCTCATACTGCTAGACGGTACCGATAATATATCAACATTGTCATTCAGTTGGTTAAATATCTCTATACCACGCGTGTCTGAGTGTTTAGCCATGATATTCGCCCTGGAAGTTGGTTTGTAGAACAGAGGGTGATTCCTTCTTCGGCTAACAATAATCTCTAAGGCTGGACGCGTGTTGTGTGCCTTTTCATGTACGAGGTAGTATTGCCAATATAATACGTGACAAACCGCGAGCTGCATGCTTACGACGTGGTTTTAAAAATGAAGGCTAAATAAATATGACCAATGACAATGGTATCTCCTGACCACTCTCTCCAAAGAGTACGAATCGCCAATATGTTGAAGGGTACAATACGAATACATAAATAAAAGTAATTTTTGTTTATTTATATATTTATCACGCCATGCCGCTGTTGATGTCAGCAGAGGGGATACATCTCAATGGCTTTTACTTATCTATTGTTTCTCAGAGAATAAAGATTTGTTTAAAAACAATTCCCAACCATCTTATTGCTTCACTAGGAAACCTATTCCTCGATATCCATTAATTTCAGACATATATATTTATTTAAAAAAACACTAACAACGCATTATTTCTATAGTTATTTTACATGATGAACTTGATAAATACGAAAGCACATTTATCTCCAAATATGGAGCTTTAAAAAAGTACTTTAAAAATTCTTAACATAAATTTTTTATAAAAGTTATCTTCTTCAAACATTTAAAAGCTGTAACTGGATCATTTTGAAGATGCTCGCCGAGTCAAACTGATCAATATTGACGACCTTCGTTGCCTAGGTTTTCTCTTAAAAGCTCGTATAAAACCTAGTTTCTACATGACAATAAACCAACTAGGTTATTCTGTATTCAACAAAAGTTATACACAAAAAAACTTATTTGAACTTAAACTTAAATTTGACTTGACTTAAAAATACCGTTTGTTCTTCATTCTACCCATATTGACTGTATGTAACTCTGATAATAAAGCCTAGTTGATATCGTTCTTGTATTTTGATTGGGGGTCTCGAGTTCGATTCCAGATGGAACCCGAAAAATATATAAAAAAAATCACACACGTACTCGGCGCGTTGTTGTTGTTTCAACCCAAGAATAATGAACATAATTGTTTCAGTGGTTCTAAACCAAAAGTTTCAGGCTCACTACTAAGACCGAATACAATATTGATTTCCTCATACACTTCAATATGAACGAACCACCAATTCGTGTATAGATTCGATGTGCTCTGATTGACCCACTTCAGAGGTGTCATGGGCTTAAGTATAGCGACGTGACCGGTCAAAACAAGAAGAAATATACGAGTACGAAAACTACACGGTACAGTCTCATTATCCAACTGAATTGACGTAAGAATGGCGAGAGGATCCTGGACTATGAGGCCCAGCAACGAAGATTAAGTTCATTCAACCACAGAAGAAAATCTCTTAAATTACATTATATTTCCATTTAAAAATAATAAAAACTTTTATACCCTACGACAGGACGGGTTGAAATTAAACAAACAGCGATTCATTTATACTTTTTTAAACATATAAATGCTTTCAGGATAATGAGGGTGACTTTTTTATCCTTCAGCACTATCAAAAGTTTGAGCCTCCCTCCAAGGTTGCATCAGTTTTAAATATGTTTGTATTATAGTACATCTTCATTTTGTACAGTACAGCCTGGTGGGTTTTATAACCTCTTACAACCTCTTATAACCATTCCCACATATCTTACAAACATTATTCAAATTATTAGAGGTCTTTAGTGAAAGTCAGCCTTTCGCCGTGTTAAAAAAACTAAGCACTAAAGGTAAACGAACCTTCAACATCTGGGGTGAACGCCCGGTTATTTTTAAATGTTTTTTTAGGTAAATCGCACGCTGAGTATGCTTTGTGCCTTTTGTACTTGTAATTCTACAAATACAGGATTCTCATTTTTTAATAAGATTAAATGTTGATATACGAGAACATGGTTTGATTAAAGAAATACGAGATTTTTTTAAATTTTGCGTTCTATTTTTGTTTGATCCCACCTTTTTAAAAATGTCTGAATAAAGAATTAGCGTTAAATTTTGCAATAAAAATAGAATCAAGTTAAGTGAAATGGTGCAAATAATGAAAAAGATTATTGGCATGGATGCTTTGTCAACACCAAGGGTTTATGAATAGTACAAACGTTCTTACAATGGCCGTGAAGACTTTGAATATGACAAGAGGAATGGACGTCCTAATACATCAAGCACCGATGAAACTTGAAAAAAATTAACGACACTGTGCTTAGTAATCACCGACGCTATAAGGAGGACTATATGACGACTTCTGTAGCCTGGTGGTAAGACACTTGCCTGCCGATCCGGAGGTTGCAGGTTCGATCCCCAATGGAACCCAGATTTTTTTCGAAATAGGATTCCAGTCTGGTTAACACTTAATGCCTATAAAAACATCTTTCTGGTTGGTTAGAAGAGATTGCCACATGGTAATAGACTCGACAGGTTAAAAAAAATATAAAAAAAGTAGGCTGCTGAGGAAGTAAGAATATCATACGGTTCATGCAAACAATTTTTACCTTCGTTTTGGGTATGAAACGATTTGCAGCCAAATTCGTTTCAAAATTGTTCAGCAGCACCACAAAAATAACGTTGAGCAAATGTTGGCTGAAGTGCTAACGACCCAGAATTACTCCAACGCGTTACAACAGGTGACGAAACGTGGGTGTTCGAATATGATATCGAAACAATAGTCCAATTGTCCCAATTGATTCTTCCTAAAGAGCCAAGCTGAGAAAAACACGCAAAGTTCAATCTTAAGAACAGTTTACTCTTTAAACAGCGCTATACACATTTTCTTCTTTTATATTCACGGAACTAAAACAAATTCTACATTTATGAAAATATATATTCATTAATGTAAAATTTGTTAATATATATATATATATATCATTTATACATCGACCCCTTTTACACCGGTTCAAAAATTGTAAGCTAGGTATTTAAAATTCGTTCAGTATCACGGACCCCCCCCGAGATTCAAATTTCGAATTACTTTCGGAGAGAATCCAAGTATTCCTCTCTCGTTCTCTTGTATTCAAAATTCAATTATCGTATTCTTTCTTTGGTGACAACCGTCGTACGGGTTTTTGCCTATTTATATTATGATGACTAGTTGCAACCCGTGAAATGTTCACGGAAGTAAAACAAATTCTACATTTATGAAAATATATATTCATAAATGTAAAATTTGTTTATATATATCATTTAACCATCTTCCCCTTTTACACCGGTTCAAAAATTGTTAGCTAGGTATTTAAAATTCGTTCAGTATCATGGACCCCCCCGAGATTCAAATTTCGAATTACTTTCGGAGAGAATCCAAGTATTCCTCACTCGCTCTCTTGTATTCCAAATTCAATTCTCGTATTCTTTCTTTGGCGACAACTGTCGTAAGGGTTTTGGCTTATTTATACTATGGTACTTAGATATCTTAAAAATCACCTTTTGGTAGTTGAATATCACTTTAATGAGCCAAACAACAAAATAAATCTCAAAATCACTTAAGATTCACGAAGCTTTCATAAAGATCTCATCTTAAATAAATCTTCTTTTTTTAATTATGACTGTATGGGTGGAGAAATTAATTAAAAATGCTTTGTAATCTGATATTTTTTACACCACTGCAAAGAACCAAAAGTGCTGTGTCGACAAACTTTTACGCGATTCCACACGATTAGCGCCTCTAAAATCTCGTTTTACTTTATCACCCGATCTTTCCATTACCTTATTAAACGATTGGTTACTAAGCTTCCATTTTTATAGGAATCATTGTTGTTAAAATTGATAAAAATTAAACATTGTTTTTGCGTTTTTGCGAGTCAGTGAAATCGAATAAAACATAAAAAAATATAAAATGCTTGTTTCAAGCTTGATAAAAATAATAACGTAGCACATAACCAATTTTTTCATTAATCTTAAAATATTTCGAACATTTTAATGACATTTATCGTATAGAATATACAAATATTTCGAACATTTTAATGACATTTATCGTATAGAATATAAAAATATTTCGAACATTTTAATGACATTTATCGTATAGAATATAAAAATATTTCGAACATTTTAATGACATTTATCGTATAGAATATAAAAAAAATGTATGGTCAAAAGCAATTAAATTATAATAATGAATCAATTAACTTTTATACCTGTTGAATTTGTAAGGACTAAGAACTGCTTAAATTGTGAAGATTCATGACTTGTAGTTTACCGGTTTAATAAAAGACACGGATTCATTATAAGGCAAGTGATCATCCAAGGAAAAATAAATGGCAAACGAGGCAAATAACTTTGTCACATCTCTTGGCTTAAGAACTTGCCGCAGTGGTTTGAGTGTAGTTCTAGTGAGTTGTTTGCGCTACAGTGAATGGGATAAGGATTGCTAATATGGTGGCATCCGAAAAGAGAAGAAAACTTGAATTGATGCATTAATATCGAACATATGTTGGCAAACTATACATGTATATGAGGAGATAATATTTAAAAAAGAACATGACCACCAAATCAGAATGTTGGGAAATTGCAAAAAAAACTGTTTGCCTTAAAAAAATATATGATATAATAATTCATCGTAAAAATATCTGAAATCTTTAAAATCGCTTAAGGTGACTTGATTTGTTGTTTAAAACCGAATTATAATAATTAAAATAGTTATTCGGGTTTAAAATATGGACATGATCCTTTTTGAGTGAACCATTCTATAATACTTTAATCTATTTTGATTGAACAGGTCTGGGGCATGATGTTCTTTGTTCGATTTAAAAAAATATTCTGCAGGTGCTGCAAAAAAATAATTGGTTAGAGTAATTTATTTTGATTTTAATCGAATAAGTAAAGTGTTACAAAATAACATAAAAAGATATATTACTGTAAAACTATAAATATATGTAGGCAGATAAAGCTGTAAAGTGACGATTTTTTTTATTTAATTAAAAGAGATTTCATTGAATTAAATTCCACATAACCATTTTTTATTTAATTAATAGAGATTTACTTGAATTAAATTCCACATAACCATTTCCTAATCCTAAAAAAAATCGTTAACAAATGGAAAAAAAGCATTGCATAAAATCAACTTTGCCTACGAGCTAAGAAGTTTCACTTCTACTACGCGAGAGTCTCACACATCTGTTTTTTTAGTATATCACTATTAGATACACTAACTGGTGTGGGAAAGACATTATACGCGTAGTGATAAATAATATAGATTCAGAAACAACGTTAAATATTTTATTTTGTAAATCTCATTTGCAGAATTTATAATCAGAGATTATTTTGCATAATTATTTCACATTTTTTTATTATTTTTTTTTTATTTACATGCTATCACAATACTTTTCAATTAAATACTTAGTGTTACCAAATTTATTCAACCATTACAACAAATGGTGATACGTTCCGTGGGGTAAAAAGCAGAATAAAAATTTCCTGGAAATAATAAAAATAAACAATGGGGTTTATCTGCGACAGAAGGCAACCAATGAAACTTTAAAGTAAAATCTACGAGGCAGTGATCAGATTATCTACACAATATGGAACCGAGTTGGAACTATGTTGGCCTCTTAAGAAAAAAGAGTGGTCACTAGGCGTCACTACATAGGACAAGATCCGAAATAAACGAATTCGATGAATAATCAAAGTGGCGCCAATAGAACTAGTAGATGCCCGAGATGCGTGACTGCGTTGGTACGGACATGTGCAGCGGCGAGATGAGAGAGACCCAACAAAATTGTTTATAAGAAATGTGAGTAGGACAAAACGGGACTCGGAGTATCCAAGAAGAAGTTCCAAGCAGCCAACCCCAAATTCATGGGATAAGTCGAAAAAAAGAAGAAGAGGAAATCGCAATAAAAATGCTTGCAAATTTTCGTTCAATTTATTTAATAACTTGAGTTTTTTAGAAGGTTAATCAAAAAAAGATAAAATAAAAATGCATCGAAAAATATCAGGACTGTGGCGGTCGCACACTCGGATACTGTGGGCGTTCATACATACGGTCAATGACCGATGAAATGACCTTCGCATTCCTCGACAAATTTAAAAAACAAGTCCGTAGTTCACACGCCGGCCATTCAACCCATAGCCGAGTGGACCGCATTCCATACTAGAGAGAGAACGCACCACGCTTATCTCGCCAGTTCCGTATTTGAATGATACCTACATACAACAATTAATCGTTTTGCATTCGCAGAAACGAGACGTAGGCATATCGCGAGCGCATTCCCGCGCACATTCTAAAAATATATAAATACCTACGTTACTAATCAAATTGGACTCTCTTTCCGCATTGCGATCTAACGTGTTTTATTATTTATCAACAAATCATCCTCATCATCTCTTCCCTTAAGGACCATCTCCTAAAGAACAAAAAACTTAACTTTTGAAAATAAACTGTGATTTTATTTTTATCAAATAGATTTTTGATCGTATCGAAATTGCATCAGGTAAAAAGCAAAAAAAAAAACGTAGTTTGAAATAAATTGAAACAAACATTTTCTTAGAATATCAACATTGCTTTTCCTCTCTTTTTTTTCAGAAAAGGGAAGGTGACTTTCTTACTAAATAAGTTTTCAGTCCTTATTTCCTAAAGTTTTGCGTTTCAGCTCTTGCCAATACAACCTTTGTTAAGGGGTACATTTGTATTCAAATTCTGGAACTGATATTCATTTTGAGAAGTTTGGATTTTAGTCTGGTTTGCAAAAAGTGAAACTTTAGTGTCGTTTTTATTTAGTTCCCAGCGTAATATCATTATTTGTTCCTCTATTGGACCTCTACTCAAAATTATGCAAATTAAATTTCAAAAATTCTAGAATCTCAAATATAAAGACAAAATATCTGACGTTACAGTTAAGTGACTCGTTTAGTATATTTTTCATTTACTTAAATTATTCAGAAATGCTTGCTTTAAATCGCCACTTAAATTTCATTTCTTTTACTGACTTGTGTTATTGAATTTTGGCTTTGAACACTGCAAATATACTCGTATATCATTTTAGTGTGGGCGCATTTCCTAGATAAACTCCAAGTAGCTCTAGATGCAAAAATAATTCTAAATGCAAATCAAATATGCAGAGATGGAGTTTCTAAAAAAAAGTTGCATTAAATGTGATTGCGGGGATATACAGGATGCACAACATATATTTTTATTTATTTATTTAACACTTTTATTGCAAATACAATCTGGCGGGTTTATTGCGAGACGGAAATCTCTTACAACCAACGAGACAAAAGTAAATGAAGCAAATTACATAGTCGCAAAAATATTCAAATGACTATCAATCCCAACGAAATCCATGAACACATACGTGAGCATATGCCTACAAACCCTACAAAGACGGACAATCACCCGAACATTTATTTTCATATAAAGTGAGATATCATAAATCAAAGGAAAAAGAAGAGATGATGGAGAGGAAAGGAAAGGAAACAAAATTAGGAATGAAACACGTTATATTACTGACTAGAAATTAAGAGTTTTTTCAGTCGCTTCTTAAAGCATGCCAAGGATGGAGCGAGTCTAACATTGGTTGGAAAGACGCTGAAATTTTTCTTCGAGATAAGAGGGGCGGTGGGACAGTAAATGACATTTTACGATATAGACAGTATGTGAATTTTGCGTCTATTTCTAACTTTCAACCAGTTCAACGCTTTTTGGTATGAAGTCTTCATTTCAAAAAATCAATAACTGTTTGTGCCTAACAGATAAGTCAAAGTAGATTTAGAAAGTCATGAAATTTTGTAAACTTAATGTATCAAAAAATAAAGTATTGTCTGTCATAATTTCCTGATTTTTCCTACTTTCTTGATTGCCTAAAATAAATGAACACACACCATATATAAACTTTCACTAAAAAGTTGATTAAAATTATACATTTTAAAGATTTTTATAAAACTTTATTTAAACCATAAATAATCGTCGAAAATTGCCATCGCCAGGCTCAACAAAAGTAACTAATTTGGTAATAATTTAAGGTCCTTTCTCCTTAATTGTAAGAAATACATTTAAAGATTCCTTTATAACAGAACAATGTTTTTTTTTTCCTTTCAATTCAAAACTTCTTACATTTCCCCTAAGAACCACAATTGATGAATTACAATCTGCAATTGTCGTTAGAAAATTGCTTTTTCAATTGATACGTTTGAATTGTTAGATTTCATGTGTTGCTAGCAACAGTGTAGACACCGATTTGAGTTAATAAATCGAGGCTGTCAACGATATTGGGAAAAACACCCTTATAAAGAAACATCAAATAAATTCTACTTTTTTTTCGAAGTTTAAGAAGGCAGGTATGATTCAATAGCAGATTGTAGTGGAGTGAGATGCTGAGATGAAAATGAATTTATTTCTGAATTTATTCTGGACCATTTTAATTATGTGTGAATGGAAATATAGTTAGGTGACCAAATTATAGATCAATACTCTAATAAACTTCGTAAGAAGTTTATTGAAGTATTGTGTAGAGAAATTTCAATGTCTTGTTAACGATTTCCCAAAATCTTTGCCATTGTCAAGACAGATCCTAACATCCTAATTTCTCTATTCACCATATTGATGCAGAGATTGTTGAAAAAACGTTCATTAGTTTTTTTTTTGGTTTCCAATTGCCACAGTACAAAAACGAGAGAGTTAAACGAAAAATCCAATCTGAAAAAAATCTCATGTGAAAACTAACTTATTTTGCCCTAAATAAAAGACGTAAAAATGAACGATTTTCCAAAACCACCGAAATTCGGAAATCTGAGAAAAGAAAATTCTTTCTCTTGGACCCTCTGTTGAACAAAACCAGTTTTACGTTGATTTTTTTAATAAAAAATATCAAAGAAAAACTGATACAAACAATATTTCCGAAAAAAGCTGGAACATTTTCTTATGTTTCCATTGATTGCGAAAAAATTGATTTTATCCGTTTAGGATAAAAATTATTTTAAATAAAAAAGTTAATAAATTTCTTGACTCGGAGAAATTTATTAAGCCTAGTAAATAAAAAATCGAGTTTGAATATGTAAAGTTTTATATTTTAAAGTATAATTTTCATAATATACATCGGAAACTTAAGTCAACATTTTATTATATTTATTTTGTACATGATAAAATATAATATATACATAATTTGCGAAAAAACAACAGGTAATTTAATTTGGGCACACAATCTCATTAGATCTGGGTTTGTTGCCTTTCATTTGTCGTGTCCCCAGTAAACAAGACTTTTGCATGTATCTCACTGAGGGCATATTTCGTGAAAAAGTAAATTGATACTTTTTTCCATTTTTTTATTATACTAAACACTTTCTCATCAACCTGACAAACAGTGGCACTTAATTACATACGAGTAAGTATACATCACGCAAATCAAACCCCTCACACTTTATCACTTCAGACAGACCAAAACGTTCAACCCACAATATACCGCACATAATCATAAAAAAAACACCACACTCAAGAGCTCACACAAACCTTTGCTACAAGTCATTCCCCTTGCAAGCCCAAGTATTCAAATTCCTGTCGCAATAACAACCACGCTCCGATCGACTGTCAAAATTGTTTTCCAACTTTTGCTTTTATTGAATTTGGCACCCCATTGTATGTCATGAGAGCCAAATATGCATATTTCCTTTGGACAAAAGATGATTTAACTCTAGGGCTGGTGAACATTTGATTAGTTGACATGCATGTCACATGTTTCTGCTGAGTCTGCATCTTCCCCTCCTCTAGATAACATTACCAGATAATGAATTTGTAATACAAATTGGCTATGTTCAGGACCCGATACTCCCTTAAAAGCTCCGCTGTAGGATACTTGGCAGGAAGTTTCTTAATTATTTTTATAATAATTTTTTTTGGAAACCTGTAATGTGTTTTTGAGTTAAGGTACACCTGCCAAATTGATATACCGTAAGAAAGTGCTGACTGACATAAGGCGAAGTTTATACTTTTAAGAATATTTTACTGAGCACATTTCGAATCATACGGAATATGTACCCTAGCTTTCTGATTGTTGTACTCAAAGCGTTAATATGAACCTCCGGGCGAAGAAATTAATCAATAAAACTTCCAAGATACTTTATACTATCAACCCTATCCAAAGTAACACAACTACAGTCAGTCCAAGGTGAACAAGTGTGCAGTGTTATGTTTAGTTCAGTGCAGTGTTATGTTATGTAGGTGCTTGTAGAGATACTAAATGTGATGTATTTAGTTTTTTGGGAATTCAGAGTCAATAAATTTGAGCTCATCCATTCCTTAACTTTATGCAATTTTTCGTTTGCCTTTGAAAATACATCATCCCATGCTCAACCCTCGAACAGAAGAACCACGTCGTCCGCAAAAGTTACAATCTTACCCCTAATAGAAAGATTGCAGAAATGATGGACATATATCAAGAACAATGTAGGTCTCAGAATACTACCTTGGAGTACTCCGAATTTCACAAAAAGATCACCTAATTTAACTCTAAGTTCAGATCAGATAAGTATGAAGAGAATCAAGTAAGGAGCGGCCATATATGCCCACTAATTAATATTTGGTGAGGTGCTTTTGCAAGGTCCAAAAACACTGCCAAAGATGCTTTCTTATAATCCTAAGTGATAGTAACGCTATTTACTAGACTAAGCAAAGCAGTCTCAGTTCCCACATTCTTTTGGAACCCAAACTGATTAGGAGAGATAATGTTGTGCCCACTGAAAGATTTTAACAAACACTGCTCAAAAACGCTGCTACTCAGAACACTTACTAATGATTTATTATTGATAAATTAAAAATATTACAAAACAAATATTAAAAAATTGAGTGTAACTATACGAAGGTTGGGGAAAATTTCATATTTTTCCTAAATACTCAACTAAAACATTCGTATATCTACCCCCACATTGGCCGTTGACCTCCCGTAATCTACCTGAGAAATAGTACAGTGGGCGCTCTTCAGTGATGTGTTTAATGGTCTGAAAAATACCATACTTACAAAAAACAAAATCCCGAAAACAAAAAACAAAACTTACTTAAAAGAAAACCCCTCAAGACCCATCCATACATAATGTAAGCGCCGTCACAATGCCCACTACTGAGATGATTCAGAACGGGACTGAGGCTTCATTCATCCATTTATGAGTGAGCCATTTATCTAATTCACTTCTTATCACGCTGTCCGCCATATTCTTTTTCTGAAGATCAGCTACCACGACACCAGAAAGAAAATTGTGGCATTAATCGTTGTGGAGGAGAGCCAGTTTCGTTAACCGAAAGATTAACATTAAAAGTCTTGATAAACTCGCAAATACTTAAAAATGCGCATTTCTTCACTCGTTGTAAGAAGTAATCATCCACTAACAATATCGCCATGAACTGAGACGGACCCATGCGCTCACGTTACGGTGGATACTCCACTGTAGGCCAAGCGGTATCCACTTATGGCGGAGTTGACTACAAACGAGATCTAAAGATGAAACGTTTTCAAAACGTTGCCATCATGCGGTATAACACACCATATTACTATATAGTCACCATGATGTCCATATTGATAAAATTTATTAACCGCGTTAATTAATTTTTTCCACATTTTAGAATATAACAAAACAACACGTCTTTAATCGGTACTAGTTGACATACTACTGAGGCTAGAGGTATTAAATTATAACTAAAATTGCGTGACCGTACGCGTACCCGGTGTAATAAATGTTTTTCGTTCGCTCTAAATTCCCTTCCCCTTGAAGGCAAATTATTAAGTTATATAAATGTCAAAAAAAAAACATCAAATAACTCACTCACCTTCTCTGTCATCACAATAAAAAAGCAGTTATGCAAACATTGCTGGAAAAAAAGTGAACAAAAAAATAAAAAAGGAAAAACATAAAGCTAGCAGTCACATAAAAATAAATTAAGCCACGGATTTCTAACAAACGAAAATAGATAAATCAAATAAGAGTCCAATAATAACAAAACAAAATAATTAACTATTTAGAAGGTAACATTTCAGAGTATTTCTAAAAGTGCAACTATTCACCCACTCCGTCAAGGGCAGGGGCCTCTCATTCCACCACTTGCTGGCTGAGTATGAAAACGATTCCTTGAATAATGTTAGATTATGGCTATTAAGACAAATTTCATCTCGTTGTTTATAAATAAGTACTACAGAAAAACATTTTTTAACCCTTCCTTCCCTGTGATGTGTAACTAGTACACATTGCTTCTAAAAACTTTAATATCTCTATAAATATAATAAATACTAGGTTCAGATTTTAGGTATTCCTCCGTAACACATTTACGCATTGAATGAAAAAAATTATATTAATAATAATTACCACTTATCGGCCACATCAGAGATATGTTGTGAAAATCTGGAATAAATTCACCAAAACAATGAAACGTGTGCCGTAGGTATATTCATTCTAAAAAACCGCTATTGGTGAGAAAGCGACGCTTTTCACGTCTCACTCTATTTCGGTATATGGGAACGCAAGAAATAGAATCTCAGTTCACTCGCTTCAGTAGCTCGCGGGCATTCATTTGAGGTGGTCACTTTGCCCGTTTTGTGAACGTAGGCCGATGTTTTTTTCATATTTTCAGCAATTAAATCTCAATTATTATCACTTTTGACTTCAAATTTCATTAATTTAAGCAATTCGGAATGAATATTCTTATTTTTCCGATTATAAATCGCTCATTTTTACATGTGTATTGAATACACTGCACCGGAATCCGGATTTTTTAACACAGGAAGGAGATGGTTAAAATATTTATTTACAATTTTTAATTTTTTTACCAAAATTTACTTAAGTTATCATAAAAATATTCTTAGTATGGTATGTTCACTAGTCAATACTTTTGTATGTCAGAACTGTTTAAGGATTTCGTTTTCTAAATTCTTCCTCTAATATTCCGTGGTAAAATATTTTCTCATAAACGTTTATTTACGAGTATTTTTAATTAATTAATTATGAAATAACTAAAAAAGAAAATATTAAAGGACCATTTTAATAATTCCACATACTCTAAGAGACCATTCGACCCTGGTCAGTATGTTGTGGAGTTAATGGGAGCAATTTAAACCTTTAATGTTTAGATTAGTGAGTCCAGCTGAAAGATGCACGCTGTGTGAGCTCCTGAAAATCTCACCAAGCCCCTGAAAATCCTATTCATCCTCGACAAAGCCCGCCCAACCTAGAGACATACCTGGAATACCTGAGACTCCAATGCCTGATTGTATGGCCAAACCTCATTTAACCCATTGAAATCATTAAGTTGTTTTTATAATAATAATTATTATTAAATTAGACAGGCAGCTCGAATGTAATTATATCCATATCATCAACATTTATGGTCGATTTTGGCAATTATGAAAACAAAATTTAGAGTGAAAGTGAATACAGAAACACTAGATAATCATCATCATCATCATTGTCAACCAGGGTCGATCCACTGCTGGATGAAGGTCTCCCCAAGTTGACTCCAAATAGTTCGGTTTTTAACTCGTTGATGCCATGTGATGCTGCCATGCTTTCTGATTTCATATATCCAGCGTACCTTTGGCCTTCTTCTGGGCCTCTTTATGCTTCTAGGGTACCATTGAATTATTCCAGATATTCATCGGGAGTCTGAGATTTTGGCTACGTGTCCTGCCCATTGCCACTTCATTCTTTTGCTCACCTTTATAACGTCTTCTACCTTTGTTATATTGCGAATCCAGGTGTTTCGTTTATGGTATCTTTTAGTTTATCCCAACATACATCTTTCCATGCCCCTTTGTGCGCTCTGGAGCTTTTGTATGTTTTTTTACTGAGAGTGTCCATGTCTCGTGGCCATACATAAGTACTGGGAGAATACACTGGTTGTAGACCCTTTGATTCATGGATATTGGGAGATTACTTTTAAAGATGTTGTTCAAACGTCCAAATGAGCTCCACACTAGTTTGGTCCTTCGTGCTATTTCCTCCAATATGCCATCTACAAAGGAAATAAGTTGGCCCAGATACACATATTCCTAGACAAGTTCTAGCGGCTTTCCATCTACGTTTATTGGTTTTGGGGTAGCAAAGCTGTTAGCATCATATATTTGGTTTTCGATATATTCATTTTTAAACCAACTTCTTTACTGACCTCTGCCAATTCTTGCAGTTGGTGCTGAAGATCAGTCGGGTTTTGTGAGAATATAACGATATCGTCTGCAAATCTCACTACAATAGATACTAAAATAATATATACCACATATGAAAAAGTGGAAGTATGAAGAAAAGGAAAGATAAGAGACACAACCTGTATTTGTAAATATATCAGTTTGGTTTTCTGTTCCCTTTTTCTGACACAAAATGGACTAAGAATGACAATACGTATATATTTTTTATTACACTTAAATATAAAAAAAATCCTTGATTCAATTTCTGTGATTTTCAGCCAAATTGTGCTTATTTTTTACACCCTTAAATTAGTACAAATGTTGTGTTACAATTGTGACACATGTTACATATACGCTACACCCTGACAAGTTCATTTTTAATCTTTAATCTCATTCGACAAATAATAAATATATTAATGAAGCTTTTAAGAAAATTCCAGTCCGAACCTTTTTAAAAAAAATTAATACCAACGGGAATCGAACCGAAAGTCAGGATATTAACAAACTGTGTGATGGAGGAAGTCGTATTCATTCTAGTTATTCTTTAATTTATGTACAGTTGAATTAAACCATTTATATTTTTTACAAAATATTATTTAAAATTCAGATAACGAATGAGTGCAGTAATGCAAGATGTTACAGTTTAAATAATAAATATCAAAACGTTAATATGATTAATAAAATTCACAGAAAAAGTAGTATATACACACTATCGCCTACAGCAAACCATGACTCAGAAGGCCCAGGGCACTATGTCGTGCGAGAAAAAAAAAACAATATGTGGGTAAGTATATACTTCATTACACATTTCTATGAAAATGCTTATCTATTGACTATCACATAAAGTTTGACTTATATGACCGTTAAGGGAGAATACGTAATAAGTCATGAAGTTCATAGGATGAGATGAAAGGGAAAACCTAAAAAATAACACTTAAAAAATAGGCAAAGGAAACAAAAAACCACTAAATCGGATTATTCAGATACCTTGGAATGTGTGTCGTTCATCTTTGAACCCTTTCTAGACGTTCAATATATTTTGTAAAGTAAGGGTTCCATATTTGGTGCCCAAATTCTAGGAATGGTCTAACGTAGAGCTTATAGAGCAACAAAATATTAGTGGTGTCATCCAGCCGAAAGCTTTCTTTATAATTTAAATAAACATGGTAACTTTTTATTTGTTTTAAATAATTTTGTGTACAATATTTTAAAGTTCCTGCGTCAATCAACATTTCAAAAAAAAAGATTTTTCAAGAAAGCGCAATTTCTTGTCTGTATTTTACTGGTTTAAAGATGTTTATGATATTGCACCTCATATGTAGGAATATCCTCCGTGGTTTATTTGATAAGGCGCCCATTATCTAACTTGGGGGTTGCGATTCTATTCCCGTTGTAATCAATTTATTTTAAAAAGTATTCCAGTTTGGAAAACCATTACAGTTTCCTTTAAAACATTTTGACATATGACTTGTTGGTTGGAAAATATTGCTGCATAGAAATTTAGCTTTTAAAAGTAAGATTTACTAGAAGATAATAGTTCACATGGCATATTTGTATAAAAAGAGCACAATAGGTTTGTCTTCTTTGTCTACCCTTCACCAAATACTTAAATAGAAAAGTAAGATTTGTCCTCTTTGTCTACCCTTCAAGGAATATGGCGTTGTGATATATGTATATGAATATAAAATATTATTAATTATTTTGACATATATATTGTAGAGCTCAAATAAACACTTAAATGTTAAAAAAGCCTACACATTAAAATTAAATTAAAAGGACATGCCTGTTTTGCTTTATAAAAGCGATTGACAATGCTTACGTTAAACGAAATATACATGTTGTTTTAACTAAAGTTTATTGATTATTTTTTTTCACATTTAATTATTAAATTATTCTGTTTAATAAAAATATATTTATTCCAGATTTTAAGTTTCACATAGTAGAGACCAACAAAATTCGTTTGCATATACGCAGTACAGTTGCGCTTAAACCAAGTTAATATACACATATAAAAATCTAATAAGAAAATAAAAAATTAATAAGAAACAAAAAAAAATAATAATTAAAGAAACATTTACTACATATCAAAGTACAACTGGAGAATAAGTGAAGTAAATTTACTATTTTTTAGTCAACTTGGTTGTTTGATGGAGGAAATCACCTATGATCACTTCGGCTCGTGATTTTTTTCCCTCTCATACTCGCCATTTAATGTCTCATCAAACAACGAGTACGCATTAATCACTAACATCAAAAGAAGATTGATTAATATAATTATCTTTGGTTTGACACTAGCTGATTTCCTTACATATACTGGCTTTCGTACGATAGGCTTCTATGATAGAGAGATATAGAACACATCAAAAGTTTAGTTAATAAATAATAATACAAAAAGGAAAGAAATCCGACTCTCCTCAAGGGCGCTCTAAATCTGAATACAAATCTACCATTATTGACAAATTAAAAAGTGAAAGTCTTAGGAAAGAAAAGTTGTGGATGTGACCATTAGATCTACACTGGTTTAGAAAAACACATTTTGTTACAAAACAAACTAATCCAGGAAAAAAACAAACCTTTGTAAATCTTCTGATTTTTCATAATAACGTATTCAGCTTTAGGTGTAATAAAGTATTCATATACAATCATTCGTCGTCGTTGCTGGACCTCTTAGTTGAGGATTCCCTCGCTATTCCAATGTCAATTCAGTTAGAAAGCAAAGCTGTGCCGTGGAGTTTTTTTTAAGTGAGTGAGCCGCTGCACACCAGCAAACTCACCGACCACACCACTGTATAGTACCCGGTGGTAAGTAATATACATCGGGCTTAAGAAAGAGACTGTCGCTTTGTAGAGCGTCGTCTCTGTCGTCGAATAGTTCGTGCGACAGAGACGACGCTCTACAAAGCGACAGTCTCTTTCTTAAGCCTGATGTGTTTTACTTATCCCCAGGTACTATATCTGGATCCGATGGCATGCCGAAGTTAAACGATCGGAGCACGCCGAAATATTTTTTTTTCCTTTTTTTTTTGGAAGAATATATATGAAGTCATAGGTATTCTTATAACCTTGAATACTAGGTAAAAAAATGCCTGTGTCATTCGATGATTAGACCTCCTGAAAAGGGTCATCTTCAATTGCTTCCTAAAGCCGTACACGCCACTCATTTATCTTAAACTAATAGGCAGATCATTCCATGCTACAGGATGAACAACGGCGAAAGCTCTATCATAATTAGCGATCCGTTATTTTTATTTTGTTTTCATATCATTGGTTAATGATTGATATTTTGTGTCTGTATTTTTATTTTTTTGTCAACTAATTGAGTCAACATACATAGGTTATTGGCATCTTGAGACATTGAGTGTTGTGGGAATGATTTTATTGGTTTTGCTTCTGGTATGCACATGTTGATTTTAGATTGTACGCATATTTATTCCCCTTTTACATTGATGTCAAGAATGATACCTGGTTTGGTGATGTGCGGGTTGTCCTCATTTAAACGGTCTCGTATTATTTTGGAGACTTACTCGTATAAATTTTTGTACGTTAGTATACCCTTGTTATGTTTTATTTTTATATAATGAAGCACTCCCTACTGATAATTTAATATTCATAATTTAATTTTGTGGCACATTATATAATTCATTTATAAAAAAATCTCACCCTATCGGATCGATTTGGGATAATCAATTCAATCGATGAAGATGAAATCGACGTCAAAGTTCAGCACCACAAAGTAAATTAATTAAAATTTTCCAAAATTGGCACAATACGAGTTTATCAATTCGGACATCAATATGTTAAGGGTTTAATGTATTGTGGTCTAACTGTCCCACCCCCAAGAAGGTTCTATAATAGGATTTTGTCTAGCAGAGATTCCAGAACAACATCATCGAGTTGACGGCATAAAAACACTTTGGTCTAATTGAATTAGTATTTTATTAACATGGTTCAATCTTAGTTCATGTCAAACATACAATAAAACCTTATGACTTAATGGAAAAGGCAGATATATACTATTTTAAATAAGATTCCTTGTCTTCCTTCAATTATTTATTTTTCTATCGTACTTTTCAACATATACGAATTGGAGATTCGGACATATTGAAGAACGCGGCTGGTAGAAAATGTTGCCTTCGGCACCAGTTTTCGAGATTTGGGGTTAAGATCCCCTGGAGAAAGAATGGAACTCGTGGTTCATCATTGAAAGTTTTGGTAATACTATCGCACGCAAAGAGACAACTACACTTGCACACGTACTCCGCACGAGTAAGTATTCTTACCTAATGAACTCTATAACCATACTTGGACCGTTTCTTTTTTTTTTAAGTGACTATCGAGAATTGAAATCGGAACAAGCAAACCGAAAAACAAGTCAAGCGTATTACCAACTAGGTCGACATTATTTTGCGTGCTTAATAATTTCAACTCTTCTTTATATCTTCGTGAGAGATCCTTTTTCTTATGAAACAAGGACGTTATCTTCGATAGAGAAAAGTAATAATGCTTCGCATACCAAAACACCACATCCTTGTGAAACGAATGTGGAATAAGTTATTAAATGAAGACATGTTCAAATCATTTAAAAAATATTTTGTTACTAAATATCTTTTCATCCTAATTTTCTTTTATTTCCTTTCGTAATCCTTGAAAGAATTGTTTTCTTCTAGTGCTATCATTATTGTTTAAAGTTTTTGTCTTGATTTGAATTTTTTTTGTAAAATTTGTCATGAATTCAAATTGCTCTACACATTTCAGATACAGTTTTTGGTTGGAAGAAATTATTAAATAACAAAACCACTAAGGAATTCGTGACGACAAGGCAGTCGTTTTTAAATAACTACTAGGTGTTTCCAGAAAGTAAGTGTACTGAGGCTCTCACGACCGGATCGATTTTATTTTCGACATGTTGGCTACACTTCCGTGTAGCCTGACCCTTCCCCTCCGCAACGAGACCAGTTCGAGGTCAGTACGTTGAGAAGTGTCGACGCGACAACACGTTTCGTGAAAAATGTAAATCCAATCTCCCGCCAAGTGCGAAATACGCGGCGTCATCCGTTATCTCGTTTAAAAGGGAAAACCTCCGGTTGAGGTTTATAATGAGGGGAAAACTGCATATGGTGATAAAGCTATAAATCGTACGAGTGTGTACAAGTGGTGTCGCGAGTTTAAAAACGGTCGTACGTCTGTGCATGACGATCAGAAAAGTTCAAAACCACAATTTCAGACAAGAAAATCATGGCGTCCGTGTTTTGGGACTGTCAAGGCATAATTTTAATTGAATATATGCCTCAAGGGGAGACCATCAACTCTGTAAGATACTGTGAGATCATAAAAAAATTGCGGAGGGCGATTCAGAACAAGAGGAGAGGCATGCTGACAAAGGGAGAACAATGCCAGACCACACACGGCCAACGCCACGAAGGAACTGCTCGCCTCGTTTAAATGGGATGTCTTGAACCATCCCGCGCATTCCCCTGACCTAGCAACCTCAGATTACTATCTCTTTACCTCCCTGAAACTGCACATGGGTGGAAAAAGGGTTTCAACCGACGAGGAGGTAAAGGAGGAGGTGGAGAAGTGGATGGAGGGGTTGGCGGGAAACTACTTCGAGGAAGGCATCAAAAAGTTGATACCCCGCTTCACCACCTGCATTGAGAGGAATGGCGACTATGTCGAAAAATAGCTTACATGTGTACTACGGTAACCACGTAATTTTTTTGTTTAAATAAAAAAAGTTGTAACCTACAAAAATTCAGTACACTTACTTTCTGGATATGCCTCGTACATTTTACGACAGCGTAAATGTCTTAATTCCAAAATAAAGACACTAGTACTATTTTAAAGGCTATTCCTTATTATCGAGTATAATTTTCAGCCATCTTGTGGATGAAAGAGGCCTATGCATGTATTGGTTTACTTAGTGGAAGCTATTGTACTTTAGAAATTATATAAACTTGACAGATTAAACCCAAAGTTCAGATTTTTATTTATTTCTATGTAGATGACAAGTAATTTAATGAATACATAATTTATGAAAAATAAGATAAACAAAAAGTTACAGCAGTTATTTAAAGTGGACACATTTATACATGGATTTGGGTTTGTTGCCTTTAATTTTTCATGCCCCCAGAAAACTAGGCTTTACCTGTACGTTACTGAAGACATATTAATATGGAAAAAATAAATTGAAAAATTACTTTTTACCGATTGTTGATGATTTATTGACGCTGTTACAAACTCTTATCTACTTGATCATTTGTGAGACTTATTTATGTTGTTTGTGCTACGTAAGTCAACCCCTGATTTACATACTTCACCCTTTCAGATAAATCAAAATTACACCTCACAATGTCCTGCATGCAGTCATAAAAAAACTCAACAATTAAGAGGTTTACTTCATTATTTCATACAAATCAAATTATATGTACATCTCACAATGTCCTGCATACAGTCATAAAACAACTCAATATTAAAGAAGTTTACTTCATTATTTCATACAAATCAAATTATATGTACATCTCACAATGTCCTGCATACAGTCATTAAAAAAACTCAACATTAAAGAGGTTTACTTCATTATTTCATACAAATCCAATTACATCTCACAATATCCTGCATACAGTCATAAACAAACTAAACATTAAAGAGGTTTACTTCATTATTTCATACAAATTAAATTATTAAACATCTCACAATGTACTGTATACAGTCATAAAACAACTCAACATTAAAGAGGTTTACTTCATTATTTCATACAATTTAAATTATATGTACATCTCACAATGTCCTGCATACAGTCATAAAAAAAACTCATCATTAAAGAGGTTTACTTCATTATTTCATGCAAATCAAATTACATATCTCAATGCCCCACATACTCATACAATTCTAAAAAAAATACAACATACTCGTATTTTACAGTTCACAATTTTGTTTACAAGTTACCCCTCCTGCAAGCTCAAATACTAAATCCCCTGTCGCAATAACAACCACGCTCCGATCTACAACCTGAATTTTTCGCACCCTTTTGCCATGAAGTTGGTATCTCATTGTATATCATTGGGGTCAAATAGGCATATTGTCTTTGGGAAAAAAATGTTCTTACTCTAGGGATGAATAAATAAATAAAAATTGGCTTATTGATGGCAACATAGTATGTAACCGAAATCGAATATTTATCTCAAGATACATAGCAGAAAGTACATTTAAGAGAGAAGCTTTCAAAAGGTCTAAGCTTATCTCATAACATCCCTTCGGTCGAAATACACCCCATTACTCGTCAGCCGCGAGGACATGAGATGTTTTCTAGGCACACCCTTGGAGAATATTTGATCTGTTTCCATGCGTGTAATGTGTCTATATTATATATTTTTTATTGATGATAAAGCCAAATAATATATTTGAAGTGTTAGTTGAATAAATTATTAAACTTTTAAGATAATCGGCAAGTTTAATGTTATTAAAGAAACACAGGACTTCGATAAGTTAGCATAAATGCCAAAAACAGTATTCTTGGTTCTTGGTAATATTATCAACCCTTTTTTTTATTAAACAAAGTATTATATTGTACGAATATTTGTCAAGATCATACCCATATATATACAGATTTATTACTTAACTAATCTTAATTTTGTATTATCATTTATGAAGTTACTCAATCTTATTTTCCTACATGTCATTTTATTTTTCATAATTTTAACATATGAATTCTTAGAAATAATTAACACCTACATATCATACTACTTATAACTAGATAACAATTCTTACAACTAATTATTTGGCAAGAACAAGTCTACTCGTTCAGGCTACTTGTATTCCATCACATTCATTCAGACCTTGATCATAATATTATCAACCCTACTCAATTTTAATTCAGGAAAAAACAAATAGCATTAATTGATAAAATTAAATGAACTGTAATATTTGGTGCGCGGCTTGTCCTTTATGTTATTATGCTCAGATATTTCAAGATTTATCTGATAACTACCGCTGAAATATAATCGATTTCTTTGAATAGTTAATGCTATTAAATAAAATTATAATTAAATATCAATCAATCGACTGATGAATTCAAATATCTCGATGATTTCAAATATCACATTCAAATGTAACATAAAATCATGAATTTTTCACTTCTTATCAGCTGGTGGTTGTTCCAAAAGCATTTAAGTCTTAATGAAACTGTATCTGGGTTTCATCTTAGGTGCTCGTGCTTAATTAAACTGTATCTGGGTTTCAGCCTAGGTGCTCGTGCTTAATTAAACTGTATCTGGGTTTCAGCCTAGGTGCTCGTGCTCAATGAAACTGTATCTGGGTTTCAGCCTAAAGGCTCGTGCTTAATGAAACTGTATCTGGGTTTCAGCCTAGGTGCTCGTGCTTAATGAAACTGTATCTGGGTTTCAGTCTAAGTGCTCGTGCTTAATGATACTGTATCTTAGTTTCAGCCTGGGTACTCGTGCTTCACAAAATTGTTTTTATTTCTCTGGCTTTTCGTGCCAATTTTTATTTTTATTTTTCATCAACAACACAATGCAACTTGTAAAATAGTTTAAAAAAAGACGTGAGTGCTTCATTTACAACATTGACAAGCAATCTCACGATTAAAAAAATAATTAATAACAATTCAACAAAACCAAATAATACATATATCAACAGGATAAAACAATATATACGTAAGCATACACAAGTCAAATTGATAAAAAAAAATAACATTATATGGTAGACAATTCGGGATAGTCTCGAGTCAACTGCCCATACCTCACCACACCGAGTGTCAACTCTTGACATTTATACGGAAAATAATAAAGTACAAATTCGAAACTTTATAAATTCTGCAATCTCTCGTTTTTATATGATATTCGTAGCTCAAATGACTACGATAAAATATGTCGGCAATCTCAGCAAATTTATTTCTCAGAAGGTACATTCTACATAAAGGGGAATTGTGTTCTTTATAAGAGGTACTTAGTTTACAAATGAAAACAGCCCTATGATGATTATGGACTGAAGAAACTCGAATAAAGAAAACCCTCAGCGATTACGGACAATTTAAGTTGGAATCGATGATTTTATGTAAAAAAGTAAAGTAATAAATTCAAAGTCCGTTCGAAATTGTGAAAATTGATGTAAATTAAAAACTAGAAAAGATCTTGTGAATTTTTCGATTTCAAAACTATGTCGATTTTAATTGTTTATTACTTTTAAATCCGAATAAATGCATTTATACAAATAAGAGTTGAAACAGGTATGAGGTTTCAATTAAACTAAATACATATTTTATTTTTTGTCAGACGTACTTTGGTGTCCTTAATTTACTAAATATATTCCTAACTTTATTTTTTAAGAAATGATTTTCATAAAAAAAACCTTTGCTTTTGCCTTAACCACAAGGCCTTTGTATTATAATGTAAAAATAAACTTCCTCTCTCTCTTTGCTTCCTTTTAAAAAACATGCTAAATAAACATTTTCTTTGGTTTTCACTACCATCTCTTCCCTGAATTTCGTCGATGACTTTTTCGAGGTTCTCTGTTGTGTTCTCTATTGTGTTATCTTGAATAGAAATTTAACCATTAAGAAAACTTGAAATATTTCAAGGAGTGTTTTTAAATTCTGAAGGCTGTGTTCGGCTTGAAAATGTAAAGTCAAACGGCATTATTGACTAACATTATCTTTTCGAGTTTTGATACAAAAAGTTTTTATTTTTTTCCATTTCTACATACATACGTGCGTATCAAATTAAACGATATTTTTTACTTATATTAGCATGTGGAGTTTGGATAATTTTTGAAGTGAAACTTCTATAGGTGCGGTAACGCAAATTGGCCTGAACGTCACGAAAAGTGAAACGGTGGATTATACAATACTATAATGAAATTATTATTTATTAATAAATTAATATTAATAATAATTAATATTATTTTAATAATATGAAGTGTATTATATTATTATTAAAATTATTATTATTTATTATTAAAAATAAAAATATTAATATTTTTTGTTATACATTATTTTTATACTAATATATTTAATAATTATTAATTTTATTTTAAATAAAATTCTTTTATTTTATTTAATATTAATTTTGATATTTATTTATATTTAATATACAATAATTTTAATATATAAAATATGTAATTATAATATTAATAATAATATTATTATTATATTATAATTAATTACAATATAATAATATTATAAATTATGTAAAAATAAATTAATAATTAAAAAATTATTTAAAAATAATTAATTATAACATGAAAATATTAATATATTTAATATTAAAAAAATTTAATTTAATATTATTAAGTCTCTCATATTAATATTAAAATTATTATTTATTATTAAAAATTAAAAAAAAATATATTTTTTTATATAATTAAGAGAGATTTTCTTGAATTAAATTGCACATAACCATTTCCTAATCCTAAAAAAAGAATAAAAATCGTTAACAAATGGAAAAAAAGCAATGCATAAAATAAACTTTTCCTAGGACCTAAGAAGTTTCACTTCTACCGCGCGAGAGTCTCACGCATCTAGTTTTTTTTATTATTTAACATTAATAAATATATCCATATAATTACACCGTGCTTCTTTTGAGATAGACAGATAAAAAAGATTTACACGCCATACTATCCACGAACACAGCTTTCGCCTTGTTGTTTCGTTATATTCCAAAAATTATATATCGCGCAGTTTCTTTCAAAAGAAGAGAGATTTTACAGAAACTAAACAACGTTTATATGCTATCTATGGAGAATTTGATCCATATATAATCTTTGCTTTAGCTTTGAAAGAAACCTGGTGACCGTGCGATACCCAGTTTTTAGCAACACGTCTTCTATCGGCACAAGTTGACATATTAATGAGGAAATAGTTATCAAATTTACCTCTCTAATACTGCCTGGCAATGCGTGGGCGAAGTAACTGACCATATAGACCAGTGGTTTCCAAACTTTATGGTGCTACGCCCCCTTTAAAAACAATCTTATCGTGGCGCCTCACCCCCTCCCTTTATTTTATAAAATAATACAGACACATTTTTAAATGGTAAAAAAATGTTTTGATATAAAAAAAAAATAACGTTATTGACAGAATAATAATGCATATATTTCATATAATTAGATGTATATATTTTTTTTATTTATATATGTTATATTATGAAAATTGGTCGGGTGGTTATAGCGCAATACATTGGTCCTAGGGCCTGGACCGACACAGCTTCTCCCACCATGCTCCTCATACCTCCACGCGGTGACCGATGGGCAACGGACTCGAGGGTTAAGTTGATGGTAACCAATCCGTCGGGGGATCCCAAAAGTACGGCTAAGGTGAGAAGCAGTGAGCTGTGTCTGTCTCGCATGTTAACGGCGGCTCACAAATGGTGGGTGTGGCAACTTGACATATTCGGGTACTAGTCACATACACCATCGCTTATGGGTATCCAGGCTCATTAGATTAATCCGATAATGGGCCATTACATGACCAATGACAGCGGATACAGCCCTAGTTACTTGGACCACTCTGGTTCCACGTCCGATGACAATCGGTGGATAAAAACTCAGTCAAACAAACCGAAGCTTTAAGAAGATATATATTTTTTTTATTTATAATTACACATGACAAGAAATATACATAATTTGTGAAAGAACAACAGGTAATTTAATTTGGACATATAATTTTAAAGGATCTGGGTTTGTTGCCTTTCATTTGTCGTATCCCCAGTAAACTAGGCTTTTGCCTGTATCTCACTGAGGATATTTAGTAAGAAAAAATAAATCGATACTTCTTTCCGATTTTTGATTACACATAAACAAAACCCCGTCGCACGTTCTCATCAACCTGATGAACAGTGACACTCAATTACAACTGAAAATATCATGCGAAATTAAACTCCTCACACATCATCTCACATCTTTATGAAAATTACTCCTCACACATCATTAAATTTCTGTTAAACTTTCCACGCCTCTTTTTAGTCCGCGCCTCCCCGTTTGGAAAACACTGATATAGACTGCATTTTTTCAGTACGGAAACTTCTGAACATTAGTGGTATATACTCTTATATACAAACTGGTTTTAAATGTATAGTTTACAATAAAAATAACTTTTAAAGACATGGATTTAACACTTTTCTAATTGGTTCCTTAACCCTGAGAGCGCTACGAGAAAAAAATATAATTGTCTATCTAGTGCTGAGATATATTTACGATTCGGACATTCGTGATAAATATTTATTTTAAACAACAAAAAAATAAAAAATATATATTTTTACAACATAAATATATTTTAGAATATGTACCCTTGTATTCTAAATGAAGGATATTCATTTAGAATACAAGGGTAGAACAAATTTCTTCCACTGCTATAGCAGTGCGCCGATCTCTCAGGGTTAATCAACTGCGGGATTAATTTAACCAAAATGGAAGATTTTTTTTTTCTATTGTCGGTCTCTATACCGATGGAAAAGTGGGCCAAGCGTAAAGGAGTTAAGGGTTGTTACGCAATACAAACACATTACTGAGAAAATAATTAACACAATGGCAAATATATTGATGAGGGGAAATTGGAGGTTAAAAGAAAAAAGTCAAAACAACTATGTACCAAAAATGTTCAAACTTGATTTAAAAATCGATGTGTGTTATTGGCATTTGTTATCGAAAGTGTTTTTTCGTTTTTCAATTAAAATATTTCTAATTATAAATAATAATATAATTTTATACATTTCGAATTGTAAATGAGTATAAGTATTAATTAATATGCAAAGAAAGCTTTGTGCTTTTACTTTTATAGCGATATTTTTTTTAATTGGTGTTTTAATTAATATTTTAGCTAATACGCTTTAATTTATGTTAAAGCAATTTTTAACATATAAAGAAAAATAAATAATGGGTGGCTATTGAAATGTTTAATTTATTTATTTATTTATTAAATGACACAACAGTATACGAATCAACATGTGACAGGTTATAAAGTACTTAAAATTATTGACAAATAATACAACTTTATCTTAAACTATCATGAAGATAAAATAGCAGTAGGAATAATAAATTACAGTCATCGTTTTAAAATTATTTAATAATCTTTAAGAATTTTGTCGGAATTTTATGGATAGATATTGAGATATAGAAAACACATGGCATCATTAGTAGAACGAGATGCAAGTTGCTTTTGCAGAATTAAAACCTTCCTACATGTTGATGCAGGGTAACTCAACTCCAGAGGCAAAGTATTGTCCTTAATGTTTTGTTTATATTACGTTATTTATATTAATAAAGGAGAGCACAAAGTGAGTAGCTAATGAAGTGTAATATGCTGTTTTTTTTACAATACATGGCCTACGCCCCTGGACCTTCTTACTACTGGCCTGTTGTGTGCAACAATTAGTATGTATATTTATTTACTGTAAATTGGATGAATCATTTGAGCGTTTTAAAATTAACAAACGAGTATTTTATTTTTACATCTTGCATTTCTGTTTTTACTCGTACTCTTAATTTAAATAGTGTTTTTTTTAATTACTATTGATCTAAATAAACCTTTCATTACGAAATAAAACTTTCATTAGGAATAACTTTCATTAAGGAATAACTTTCATTAGGAAATAACTTAAATTAGGAAATAACTTTCATTAAGAATAATTAAACAGCCTCCGTAAGGTTGCCTGTTAATCTCCTTTTTTTTGGTTCGAATCTCTTTAGTATTCAATTTTCAAAAACAGGTTCCAGCCTGGTTTTGAATTAAGGTATCATTAATATATGATTGGTTGGTCGCATGAGATTAAACATAGTAAATTTACTCTCCAGGCTGTAACATATGCGTCTAAATTATAATACAATACTAATAATTAAAAAATTACATAAACATTTTTCCCTTTCTTTGAAAAAAACCCTTATTCTCCCTGGCTCCATCCCAACTCATTGTCTGCGAAGACTGTTGGGGTCAGCTCTCCTCATCCTCAAGTTGTATGCTCTTCTGTCTCGGACTACGTCCCCCAGGCCGTGCCTCTGCATCAGGTTATCTTTTTGCACCACCCATGAATTATTTGGTCTTCCTCTGGTTGTTATTCGAGGAAGATCCATGGAGATTGCCTGGTTCACAATGTGATCGGGTGCTCTGCGTCCAACGTAGCCATACCCTCTCAATCACCTCACCTCCATCTTGCTGTTGATATCTGTAACACCTAGGCTTCCACGAATGCGTGAGCTTTTTATTTTGTCTCTTAGGAACACACCAGCTGACCATCTTAGCATGAGCATTTCAGCAGTTTCTAGTTGCCTAGAGTAAAAGTTATACATCGTCCAGCATTCGGAGCCATAGAGGAGTGCGGGTCTGACAATCGTTTGGTATACTTTTCCTTTTAACTTTACTGGCATTTTCGGATCGCATAGAACTCCCTTCATTGATCTTAACTTCATCCATCCCACACTTATTCTATGTGTTACATCTGCTGCACATCCTCCATCGCTATGGATGAGTGACCCAAGATACTTAAAGGAGTCACAATTTGGTAATGTTTCTCCATCCATTTGCATTACGGGAGTGACAGCATTTATGTTCTTTGAAACAAAACCAAGTATGTGAATATGTAAATCTCACGATTAATTTTTTTTATTTCTACATATAATATTCGTCTCAAAAAAAATAGTAATATTTCATAAGACCATTATTTACTCAATCGTTATTTCTTTTAAAAAAATGACTTATAATATTCTTCATAAGGCTTACGTTTCAAACCACCCAATTGTCAAACAAATAAAATGTTGAATCACTTAATTTTTTTTATAAAACCAAGTTGTTTTGTCTATGATACACGAGATTTTGGTAGAATCTGTAATATGAAAGACAAATAATCCGCAATATGAAAGACAAAGAAGTTTTACAATACACTATTCAGATTTCTTATTACGACACGTTAACTGGATTGAAAATTTTAATAAACAAGAATCAATCAACTTATGTAGTATAAATAAACATAAAAACAAGATTTATTTATCTAATTCATTTACGACACATGCAGTGCCTTTTATATATCATGGATATAAAACACACAAAAGACAAGTTGATTCAAATAATTAAAATTATTGACAAAATTACAAAACCTTATTTTAAATAAATATCTAGATACAAAAAAACAGTAGTTACAATTAAAAAGTAATAACGAAATGAACATTTAATCTCAGATATTTCTCTTCACACCTCTCATACAATTTACTCATCGAACTATGTATTCCTCCTCATTATTTGCTAATACTACCATGTTTGTCTCACCCCTTGACATTTGTAGTGCCTTCCCACACGAATTTATGAAAATAATAAACAACCTGGGTGACATAACCAATTCTTGTTTTATCCCTTTTGTTTGTATACTTGTATTTATATAAACTTATATGTGTATAATTGTATTTGTACAGTTATACATACGTGGAAAAAGACTGATTGAATTCGATAAAATTGCCAAGCAAATCCATTAAGAAGAAAACATGGAGGACAATGTTTGATATAATTCGGAATGAAATTATTGGTCGTTAATATGAACTTAATAGTGACGTGTTGATTAAGATTAAAAAAACGTGCAGATATGGTTTGGACATGTAGAACGAATGAATTAATAAAGACTATCAAAACAAAAGTAAAATATAAATGTAAGTGGAAATCGTGTGAGAGGAGGACCAAGGAAAGTACGGTTGGATCAACAACAATGATATTTTGAAAAAAAAAGAAAGTCTTAGTCGCAGAAAACGTAAAAATTGTATGAGATGGTGTATGGATGTTGAAGATGCTAACGATGGGTGTCGAGAAAGGAAAGTCTGACGCTGTCCTTTCTGCTTGCCTCGGCAGGAAAATAACGTTATGGTATGCAGCGGCGGCTGGTCTGGAGGTGCGTTGGTGCGCTGAACCGGACAATAATTAAATTATATATTAGCAAATATGACTTCCAAAAATATTAAATGTTTGTATAGATTAAATATGTATAAGAATACTGACAAATAGTAAGAGTATTATTATTTAAGTGAAAATTCAAAAAAAATTAAAATAAAATTTAAAAAAATATTCCTTTCAAATTGACCGCCCAAGTTTGCTCATACTACCGGAGCGATCTCTAATACGCACCGGACGGAAACGCAAATTCATATAGGGCAGACGGAGAACAGTAAACCGTGAGACAGCGATATTTCATATTCGCTCAGCGTCTCGAGGTGCGTTGGCGCTCCGTGAACAAACGCACCTCGGGACCAGCCGCCGCTGATGGTATGTATATATTATACAATAAACAATACAAAAGTAAGTTTATAAACAATGCAAATAAATATTTATGACTATGTAATAACTATTTTTTTAATTTATTTCAAAATGAACTATCACCCTCAAATATGTATATGTAGTTTTGAGCCTCTATGTAGGATGACACCATTTTTTACACCGTACCTACTATAATATAGGTTATGTTCTAGTTGTTACACAGTTTATCTATCATTTTGTCTTTATTCAATTTCAACTTTTTTCCCGTGGTGAGATAAAAGTTTAGTATTTTTTCGATTAAATGTCAACTTAACTCTCGTTTATTCGAAAGATTAATGGTATGTTTCATACCCCACGTAAAAAGTAAGTAATTCAGATGATTTGTGGAAAGAAGGCTCTCAGCAAAGGGAGGTTTTATTACATATATAAATTACTCACACGTCGCCGGGCGAGTTAAAGCGACGGACTAAATAAACCTGGAGATTTTCACATTACTGTTATTAGATTTATTTGGATAAAATTGACACACTCCGTTCTTCAGTTCGTTATTTTTTCCTGTTGATTTCTCGGAATATACACAATGGAGAGTTTGCCGTCAATATGTTGTCGTTAATATGCTTCGGAGATTTGTATTTGACTAATGTTTACATTGGAAATGTAGAAATAATAAAGACTTCCATTTTATTAAAAACAAAGAATCACTTCGTATCGGTACGTAAACTTGGCAAATACGGACAAAAAAACATTATACGAATAATATTACTTAGGTTTCGTTACTCAGTGAAATCAAAGGCCAATGTGTTTTTGCTATTATGCTATAAAAAAAACAAGTAATAACTTTATTTCGACATGTTTTTACTTTTTGCAATCAATCAAAGATCTCCCATACGACCTCCGTTGCCTTATTGGTAAGACTTTTGTCTTTCAACCAGGGTTGAATACTCATTGGAACCCAATTTGTTCTCAAACATCTTTATTTATTTATTTTTATTCGACAATTCATTGTTAATCTAATCTGACGGATATATTGCCAGGCTGTAATCTCTTCCAGTCAACCAGACAAAAAAAAAGCAATATATTATTTATAGTTAAGGCATTAACATTGTGGAGGTTAAAGTACTATTTATTCCCCTTTAAATACTGTTAATTTTATATATGTATTATTTATAGTTAAGGCATTAAAATTGTAGAGGTTTAAAGACATTGTAATTCATTTTGTTCAACACTGTTTATTCAAAATTATACAATATAACGGTATAACCCTACAGGTTTCAAGGCTTTCACCTCATCTTTAGGGTAGCACAAACATGGCTGAATTATGTTCGAACTGGTACCGATATACACACTTCGAACTATAAACATTCGGGTTCGGGATTGTGGGTGGAGGGAGGGAGGAGACAACTTCAACGAACAGCGACGAGATTCTGGAAATAAATGTGTTTGCCAGATGTTCACCCCGATACACTGACTAAGAAATTTCTAGGGCCTCTAATCGGTGCAATTTATTTCCGTTACTACTGATATGTAAGAATTTGGTATCATCGATAGAAAATGAATGACATTCACGTTGACAATGAGTAGACATTTCAGAATAAATTAAAGGATTTGTTAAGGCGAATTTGTGTTCACGAAATCTCTTTTCAAAAGATCTTTCTGTCTTTCTTACATATAAATCATCGTAGTCAGCACATAAAAATTTATACACACCGCTGTTGCTAAGTATTCCATTTTTGTCTTTCCCATTAAATAAGAGCTTCCGGAGATTGAAATTAGTGTAAAAACCTGGCTTTATGCGACTTGAATTTTTTTTATTTCGTTTACGTTTTTTATAAATTTATCTTTTTGCAATTTATAGGTATGCTTATATGTCTCGTTAAATAAATAAAGTTACATGGTTGCAAAAAGTATTCAAAAGATTATTAATATTTATGAACATAAACATATAAAAGTAAAAGTGAGATATCACCCATCAAAGGAAAAGGTAAGGATGATGGAGAGTAAAGAAAAATCAAGAGAGAAACACGTTTTATTACTGACTAGAAATCATGAGTTTTTCAGTCGCTTCTTAAAGCATGCCAAAGAGGGGGTGAATCTAACATTGCTTTGTAACTGGTTCCAGAGCCTCAGTGAATAAACAGTTAACCTTTCCTTCCCTGTGTTGGGTATCTTCTACACGTTGCTTCTAATAACCATCAATATCTCTATAAATATAATAAATACAAGGTTAAGATTTTAGGTATTCCTCCATAATATATTTACGCATTGATTTAAAAAATAATATTAATAATAATCAGAATTTATCGACTACATCGAGGTGTTTTGTAAATATCGAAAACAAATTCGCATTTAAACGCTGCGAGTGCATCGTCTTGACGATAGGTGAATAGTATGCGGGAAGCGCGACACTATATTCGCATCTCACTCTTGCATACTAGACTGAATTGCAAGGAGCTGAATTGTCTCAACGTCGCAAGCAAAGGCGTAAGCGCCGGGGTATGCGACTGACGTTCCGCGCCACTAGTAGCTTCTAGGCTTGCAAATAGGTTAGACGTACGCCCATCCGTGAGCGTTTTTTAATGTTTTCAGATGGTTTTTTAATGTTTTCAGCAAATAAATCTCAATTATTATAATTTTTAACTTCAATTATAATTAATTAAGAGGATTATCTATGAATGTTCTTATTTTTCCGATTTAAAATCGCAAATTTTTTATTGCGTACTCACTACCTAACACCGGAGCACGCGTATTATTTTAATCACCGTAAGGGAAGGGTTAAGGACGACGTAAAAAAAGAAGACTGGTGAACTGGGAATCCTAATTAACTATATTTGTCTAAGTGCAGCGCAAGTCAATGATAGGGAAGACGCTGAAATTTTTATTGTTGCCAACCATACTTATAACTAATATAGATGTTGGGGTCAAAAACAGCTCAATATCAAGTATCAAATCTTTATTCACTGTTTTGTTATAAATATTATTTCACAACCTTATGGAGTTTATCACTGGAATTAAAACTGTTTACCATTCAAGTTAACTTTTTGAAAATATGTTTTAAATTCTACACAAACCAAGAAAACAAGTTTTAGACTCCTTGTAATCAAATTTTAAGACATGAATGAACCGGAATGTTTTATTTAAGATCTTCTTATCACGTTTAAGTTACGTTTGCAAAAACCGTTGGACGATAAATGGAATTTAACCAAAACATGTGTAAAGCACTCTAAAGGCTGTCTCATACAAGCGTTAAATAATGTCGAGGAATCTAAAAATTTACGAGGAAAATTTAGTAACACTGCTAGATAAGAATTAATAATGTATCGGCTTTACTTATGTTAACAGCTCCTTCTTGTAAGAGAATCACTTATTGTACTCGCAGTAGCTAGTATTTAATTTAGTTCATACATTTTATTTAGTGAATCGTTCAACAAACAAAACGTATTCACACTATTACACCGTGTCATTTACTTGAACTTGCTGCAGAAACTTGTCATCTCATATTCGTGAGGAGTTTTTATGCGGACTCATTAGAGATAAAGTTTATTGTATAAAATCGGGAATAGTTAATGAATCGAGCCCAGCCATTGAAAAAAAGTGCGCCTAAATATTAAAATAAACAATTCGTTATGTTTGCGATTTCTTGTTATCAGCAGTGTATAGACCAGGACGACTATCAATTTGAACACTTGCAAGAACTACAAAAATCTACGTGGGTCTTCGTTACTGTAATTATACTGAATATATTATTATTCAAAGTGCGTTTACGTTTTAAGGAACACGAGGTGCATTTATTTGTTTATCTAACACAATTAAACTATACATGGATACATAAATGGGAAGTGTTCAAGGTTTGAGCTTCTTTCAACTTAGGCAGCTTTGCTGTCTCCTTCGGATGAGCAGTCCTGGTTATTAATAAATGCAATGATTGTTTCCCTCGTTGACTATTGTTACAATTTGTATTGATACTAAAAAAACTAATCTAAATAATGCCCAATAAACTTTAAATTCAATCTCGTCTTGCGTAGTACAAACAAGTGTCACATAAGCCAACTTAGATTGGAGATATGGTGTTCAAGGCGATCAAAAATCTGAGTTCTAGATATTTCCAGGATTGTTTTAGATGGTAGAAGATTAACGAATCTTTTATCATGTAAAGGTCAAGTGCTGCGAATATTTTGACCTTTCACATTTTCAGTAAAGTTAGTAAACCCAAATATTTCAGCGGAACATTTAAAATCTAAAGAACAGTCATCCGTCCTCCCTGAAGCAAATCTCTAAATTGGCAAAGGTTTTTAGTGACTTGAAAAGTCACTTGTCTTGTGTACATTTTTGTTATTAAATAATTAGGCTAAACTAATTGGAAAGCCCACTTGACAGGATCTCGATGGTTGAGAAATATGGTTGTATCAAAGAATGGTTACAAAAAATGTGCAAAGGTTATAAGGGCGTCTACATTTCCATAACACATATCTCAATAGTGCGAATATAGAGAACATTTTAATGGCATCTATATCATTTGCCTGCCTAAACTCTTGAAGTATATATCATGTTTTATATGTAGCGTTTCCCAAAGACCGCTGGATATAACCTGGTCTATTTTTTTTTGCAGCCCCAATAAGACTTACCCTTCATGAGTTGTAACCAGTCTAATATTTGTTTCTTTGAATTTTTAGTGTGTATGAAACATCATAGACATTTATATGGTTTACATAAGATATTTTATTGCTTTTTGTCATGAAAAAAAAATTAAGCTCATAATAACCATAAAAAGATTTTTATTTTTCAAATATTTTTTTTTAAATACAGTATTTAAATCGGCAAAATTTTTTACTCTTACCTTATTACTTCAGTCATGTAGACATACTCGTACATACATATAATTTCAATAGGAAAACAAGGTGTGGTATATTAGTATGCAAAAATATTTTAATTGTTTAATCGAAAATAATGTCTGTGTTTTTAAAGAGGTTGTTTGATTTCACGAAGGCATAACATTTAATTGGGATTGCCAAGCACGTAAAATACTATAAAAAATATAACGATTTCTTCGTTTATTTATTTATTTTACACTTTTATTGCAATACAATCTGGCGGGCTTATTGCCAGGCGGCAATCTCTTCCAACCAACCAGACAAAAGTAAATGAAACAAGTTACGTGGTCGCATAAATCATTCAAATGACTATCCATCCCCACGAAAGCCATAAACATATATGTGAGAACATGCCCACGAACCCCACAAAGACGGGCAATCACCCGAACATTATTTTTCATATAAAGTGAGATATCATCAATCAAAAGGAAAGGAAGGGATGGTGGAGAGGAAAGGAAAAGAAAAATCAGGAATGAAACACGTTATTTTACTGACTAGAAATTAAGAGTTTTTTCAGTCGCTTCTTAAAGCATGCCAAGGACGGAGCGAGTCTTATATTGGTTTGTAACTGATTCCAGAGTCTCACTGCATGAACAATAAAAAACGACGTAAAGAAAGAGGAGCGGTAAACTGGAAAGGCCAATAAACAATCTCTGTTTGAGCGTAGCGCTAATTCATGATTGGAAAGACGCTGAAAATTTTAGGCGAGATAAGAGGGTGCGGCAGGACAGTTAAGGATATTATACAATAGAGACAATATGTGAATTTGGCGTCTTTTTCTTACATTCAACCAGTTCAATGCCTTCTGGTATGAAGTTATATGATCGTACTTACGTAGGTTGAAAATGAATCTTAGACACACATTTTGAAGACGCTGTAATTTGTCCAGCTATTCTTCTGTAACATCCAAGTAACATATGTCCGCATAGTCCAGAATCGGAAAGAGCAGAGATCGTTTTCTAATTTAAGGCTATTGAAATGTGTTTAATTGGTGATAAACCATAAAAAAAAAAGTAAAAAGAAATAAATTTATAATTGATGAATGTGAACTTAATGTGGTTGTGTTGAGTAAGCTCAAGAATATTACAATTGGATGTTTGGCCATGTGCAGAATGAATAAAGAAAAACTAACACAAAAAACAAAGCTTATGTCAGTGACAGGTGTGGTAGAATTAGACTTAAGAAAATATAGTTGGATCAAGTGAATGATATTTTGAAAGAAAAAAACATGAAACAAAGAAAAATTGTAGAAAATGTATGAGATGGTGTATGGATGGAGAAAAGGCGAACGATGTATGAGATAAAAAAGTGTAGCGTACTATCTTATTTGCCTGCTGCGACGGTGAAATGGCGTGACGTACATATGTATGTTATGTATGCCTCAAATATAAATAAATAATAAATAAATAAATACAGGTTTATTGATAGCAACATAGTATGTACATAATACATTTAGACACATGTCAAGAACACATTAAAAAGAGAATACATTAAAAAAACAGAAGCTATCAAAAGGTCTGGGCTCATCTAATAACACCCCCCCGGCCAAGATACACCCCACCAATATAAGGCGAGCCCAGCCACGAGGACACCAGATGTTTTTCAGCCCACACTTTTTACACGTAGAACAAGAAGATAAAAAAACACAGCAAATAAATAGATGACAAAAAAATATCATACATTCAAGAGAGAAGACATTAAAAGGTCCGGGCTCATCCCACAAACATTACCCCGGCCGAGATACACCCCACCAAAGTAGGGCGAGCCCGACCGTAAGGGCATCGAGGGGCTTCCATTCCATACCCCCGCATATCTAGATTAAAGAATGCATAAATAACAAAAACATATGGCAGAAAACAAAATGAAAAGTAAACCCACATATACCACCTCAAGTTAACTGTCAGCAAGAACGAAAAAAAGAAAAGCCTCAAAGGAGTCCAAATTTTACAAAATGTCAAATGGGAAATGAAATAGTTGAAACAACATTGAAATAGTTAGGCAGTAATACTCGTACATTGAAATAGTTAAGCAGTTTTATAAGAATGAATGAGAAGATAACGCACAAACACGTACGCACAATCCCCGATTCACCACCAGCGAAAAGAGAGAAGCAAATATGAGATTTGGAGAAACGCGATTCCTAACAATGAATATCAAACATAAATTTAACTACAAAAATTATTCTTAAAAACTTGTCAAAATTCTAAACATTTATAACATAATAAGAAAATTTAGGTTTCTCCCGGCAAAATAACTTTTTCAAAGTTTAGATATAATATTATTCTGAATGTCACGACGCGACGAGCTGCCCCGATTTACGAAACCGTTTTGTTAATTAGCATTTTTAAGCACCTTAATATTCGAGTAATTTTAACAAATGAGAATAAGATAAAGTTATTCAATTGAAAACTAAATGTAAATCTCTAGCTAATGAGCTTTTCATCTACTTTCGAAATTAAACTTCTCTGATTTAACTATAAAAAATAATAAACGTACCCTGAGCGGAAAAGATGATTAAGTTATGAAAAACTAGTTAGTTAACACAGGGATGAATTTAAGCAGAAATTTATTTTCACCTGACGATTTAAATACAATACTGTATTATTTATAGTAAATTTGAGTACATTAACACTGTGGAGATTTAATGATATTGTTATTTATTTTATGTTTATGTTGATATCCACGGACAAAACGAAGAGCCTCACAATATCTAAGACCCCGGTGAAATGCAAACTAGCAGTGAATAACAAAATAATAGAGCAAGTGATGGAGTTTAGGTATCTTGGAGTGAGTATCAGTAGCAATGGAAATCTGTATGATGAAACCTCGTGACAGGTCAATAGGGCGGTTGCAATATCGGGATGCCTAAGAACACCGGTGTGGAATAATAAACACTTGAGAATATAAAGTAAAGTCAGAATTTACAAGATATGTGTGAGACCGATAGCCACCTACGGAATAGAGACCAGAGCAGACACATCTAGAACAAAATCTCTCCTGAGAACCTCGGAAATGAAATCACTGAGACGCATAACCGGAAACACACGAAGAGATAGAATCAGAAACACCGAAATAAGGAGAAAGTGTAGTACGGAAGACATTGTCAGGTGGGAAAGACAACGAAGGCGATACTGGAACGAACATGTAAACAGAATGCAAGACGACATACTATACTTCCACGTGTCGCCCATCAAGGGAACCCACCTGGAAGAAGATTACCGGGAAGACCTCCGAAGAGATGGTGTGATAGCTGACAATCCACGTCACAAGAAGGGGAACAAGCGGAATAAACAGATCATGATCTATAGGAAGAGGAATAAGAAGAATTTATTTGATATTATTTATAGTTAAGGCATTACCCTTGTCAAGATTTAAAAGCATTGTTATTTGTGAAGTTCTTCTTCTTCCTAGTGTCATGTCAGGTCCTCCCAACTTTGAATATCACCTGAAAGTAATCATCTTTGTCCCCAGCAGCTCGAAAAAGATCCTCAACTCTCCTTATACCAGTCCAATCACGTATATTGCGGAGTCAGGAGATTTGCCTCCTGCCAACACCTCTTCGACCCTCTATTTTGCCTTGGATGATCAGGTGCAGTAATTTTAAATTTTCTCCTCTAAGAACATGACCCAAATAGAACGCCTTTCGGTTTTTAATATTAGTTAGCAACTCTTTATCAACTTTGGCTGTTTGAAGAACCCGTGTGCTGCTGACCATACCCGTCCAGGGTATCCGTAACATTTGTTTAGTTAAACACAGTTTATGGCACTTTATATAACAGTGTAACACTACCCGGTTTGTTTATGCTCCCCTGATGATTAGGTGAAAACCTTGAAATCGGTGGTGTTATAATGTTGTATATAGTGGAAAAAACAATGTTTAACTAAACAAATAATGTTGTTATTTGTTTAATAAAATATTCTTTTCCTACTTAAAATAATTTTTTATTTTATTATTTTTTTCAAAACAGGCTTAGCCCAATTACTTTGAAAAATACAAGATGTGTTAACATTAAAAATAATGAAAAATTATGAAGAATAAAAAAAAATTACATGTAATAAAAAGTAATACAAAATATATGCATGCATATATACACACAAACATACACATATATTCGAAATCACTTAAGTTCGTTGATGAGTGTTTTCTAACGCGCTCAATCTTAGAAGAAAATTTACTTTAGCTTTTGGTAATGTGATATGAAATATGTCAATTCAAAAGAGTTAAGGCCCTTCCAACAGGCATAGCGGCTGGAAGACCCGTTCTTGCGTATGTTATTGAGAACAGTTCTTGCCGGCGCAGTCTAGTGTACTATAATTGTTAGGAACATTTTTCGCTAATCTTTGTAGTAATGTTGGACAGCTCACAGCTCCTCGAACGAGTTTGACAACGTGTACCAGGAGACGCAGAATAGTATGTTCCTACCTACGGTGCATTTGGATGAACTTCTAGTAAACACATGCATTTTTTACTGTTAGATGCGTGTAGTCTACCGGGCGAGCCCGGGCAAAATTCAGTCTCTTTTCTATTCGCTTGATGATAACCCTAAAACCAGCAGGGTCATATCATTATTTTAAGTAGAAAAAAACAGTGTTTTAATAAACAACTTACAAAATATAATAGTATGTATAATAAATATAATCTCGTCTTTCTGTGTTTTTTTTTAACTAACTCTCCTCTTCGGAGATCTGCGATTATGAATATATTGAAGATTGAGGCCGCAGATCTAAACAAAGACGTGATATTACTATCATAAGATTCTTGAAAGGTCTTCAATTAGGACATGTATTTCCTTCCCACATTTTTTTGCCTTCAATTTTCCTCTGCCCTGTGAGTTGAAAAATCTAATGTTTTCCCCCTCGCATTAAACGTGCAAAGTACACTTACGTTCTATTTTTAATAAATAAAACTTCTCTATCTTTATTAATCTGGTTCTAGATATCATCTTCTTCTTCTCATTGGCTCCATCCCAACTCACTGTCTGCGAAGACTGTTGGGGTCAGCTCTCCTCGTCCTCAGGTTGTATGCTCTTCTGTCCCGGACTACATCCCCCAGGCCGTGCCTCTGCATCAGGTTATCTTTTTGCACCACCCATAAATTCTTTGGTCTTCCTCTGGTTGTTATTCTAGGAAGATCTATAGAGATTGCATGTTCATAATGTGATCGGGTGTTCTGCGTCCAACGTGCCCATACCGTCTCAATCGCCTCGCCTCCATCTTTCTGTTGATGTCTGTAACACCTAGGCTACAGACATCTAGATATCATCATTATGGAATTTATCAACACACTCTCTTACCATTCTTTGAATGCACTAAATTTCAAGAGGATTTAGTTTCGTTGTGGCGGCTTGAGTAAGTATAGATAATAACTAGGTAGCAACTCAATTTTTGTCAATTGAGATTAAAATCCTTGTTGCAGAGGAGATTCTATATTTTTAAGAAGCAGTTAGTGTCATCTTCATTCCACTTTTGATCTCTTGAGACTGGTCCCATTTATTATCATTCAGCCCGAACCCCAGAAATGTATGTTGTTGAACTCGCGCAACAATTTAATTAATTCAATCTAAAGATACTCGTACAGTTAATACTTTCTTTTGAATGACAACCATCAACTTTGTCTTCAATATGTTCATTTTCAAGCCTCTCGCAATCAAGTTGTGTTATTATTTCCCAGTTACAACAGAATCATCACTTTATCGAATAATTTTGATTATTTGATATTTTCTGACTATTTCATCATTCACTTCATTCAATGATTCCTCAAAACTGGCTTTAGAATAAACATTAAAAATAATAGAGAAGATTTGGCATCCCTTTCGAACTCCATCACATATTTTTATTATATAATTGTGTGACAACTCATTGCCTATTTTAAGTACAGTTTTCTGAAACCAGTAAAAAATAAACTTTCACACTTTTTTGAGTAAGTAACCCACACATTCAGATGAAATATGATAGTAGTTGAACCTTTTTTGTAAGTGTCATACTATAGCTCTGAGAGAACCATTGCTATTAATCAGTTACTTTCAATAAACCAGTTTTGTTTAAACATTATTATTTGTGTTTATAACTTTGCATATAACTAAGTGTGTGAATATAATATTAAAGAAAAACTAAAATTGAAATAAAATATAAATATCGAGGTAAACAGGGAATTGAATGGTAATTGTATGGACATTAACCCTTACTGTCCTGTGATGTGAAACTAGTACACATTGCTTCTAAAAACTTTATGATAATATCTATATAAATATAATAAATACTGGGTTCAGATTTAAGGTATTCCTCCTTAATACATTTACGCATTGAATGAAAAAATAATATTCTTAATAATTAGCACTTATCGGCCACATCAGAGATATTTGGTGAAAATCGGGAATAAATTCAACAAAACAATCAAACGTGTGCCAGTGTGTGACGTAGGTATATTCATTCTAAAAACCGCTATGGCTAAGGAAGTGTCGCTATTGACGTCTCATTCTCACTCTATTTTGGTTAATGGGAACGCAAAAAATAGAATCTCAGTTCGCTCGCTTCTCTCGCTTCAGTAGCTCTGTGGCATTCGTTTGAGGTGGTCGTTTTGTGAACGTCGTCCGATGTTTTTTTCATGTTTTCAGCAATTAAATTAAAATTATTATCACTTTTCACTTTAAATTTAATTAATTTAAGCGATTGGATATGAATATTCTTGTTTTTCCGATTTTAAATCGCTCATTTTTACATATGTAACATATTGATGTGTATTGAATACACATTACCGGAACGGGTGGATTTTTTTAGCACAGTTAATAACGAAGAATATTTTGAGATAAAACTTTCTTTTGCGATACATTCAGATTATAAATCAGAATAAATTTAAAAAACGTTAATCATTGGTCTAAAAACATTTCACGTCCCTAACTCCTTTACAATTCCTATCCTGTATTCATAATTTCTTCGAGATTTGCTATCGCATTAGGTTTATTATTATACTTTTATCATAAGTAAACTGTTTTTTAAACTCAGCTCTAGATACTCTGAATAACACGTTTCGAATCCCGCTTATTACAGTTTTTCTTTTTATTTGATTTCCTTTGATCGTAATATCTCCAACAATTCTCAACATCTTCATACTTTAGGCCACTATAACGTCTTCTTATTTTAGGCCACTTGAAGTAATGTAGTCACAGAAGACCCTGTTAGGTTCGTGACTTGGTCACTCTGTCAGATTGATGGTCTACGAGTACCTTTGTCTCATTGTCCCTTTGCACAACTGGTTATCACATATTTTTTTAAATTCTCCTCTCTTCTGTATGATGTATAACCAAGCAACTAATCGCTGACAACTTGTGGACAGTCTGTCCTGAAACCAAAGTTAATGAATGTTGGATAAATTGGTATTTCCTGTCATTACGATATCCTTAAAATGTGTCTTCAGCACCCCATCTCAATTTTTGTCGAGGTATCTGTTTTATTCGGATAAATTGACAAGGTTAAAGAATGTCTTTTTTCGTTGCTATTGAAATCTTTCAAATTATAGCGGTTATAACCTTTGGTATGAAAGTAAATCATCTCATTCAAAATGAATAAATTTGTGTAGAGGCGAGTCTGCTCTGTAAATCGTCGTTGCTGGATCTTGCAGTCGAGGATCCTCTCGCCACTCCAACGTCAGTCTTGAACCGTTCTCCCACGTCGATCGTGTGATCTTCTGTGAGAGAACAGCCCGATCCTGGATGCACACTCCCTCCCGCAAATGCCACAGACATATGAACCCTGCTGAGCTGCCTGGCTTCGCAGTGCGCAGACTGTTTCTCTTACGTCTAGCCGCTGAAACGCCCTCAGCCCGAGAACATACCTCTCTCCACCCCTCACGGTCCCGAGCCACCCGCTCCCAGTCCTCAGGCGTCCCGCACAAAGTAAGCGACTCTTGCAGACTGCCCTTATAGCGCTTCCTCTGCCCCCCAACTCTTCGCTTGCCCACCACTTCCCCGTACAAGACGCGTTTTGGAAGTCTGTGATCGCCCATGCGTATCACATGCCCAGTTCACCGCAATTTCGCCTTTACAACCATATCCTTTATAGGTAAATAGCGCTTTATTAAATGTCTTTTTTTATTATAAATAAAAATTATTTAATTCATTCTTAAAAATCTGTGGAACAAACTTTAAAGATATGTCAAATGTACACAACCTTTATTGACGTTCACAAGTTTTATGAACTAACTCATGTTATTTAAAAATAGGTAAAAAAAACACTCATTGCCGATTACGTGACTTCCCTCAGTAAGATCATTAGAGAGAGGGACGTGATTCATTAAATGTCTTTCGAAATTTTAAAATACGGTCGAAATTTTTCAAAAAAACATATAATTTAAGAGCATTCGTTACTGAATATTATAACGGCAAATTGAACCCTGCCCATTCTTTACACGGTCTGAGAAAAAATGTTGAGGAACGAGGGTCCATCTTTTTGGCAACATTTCAAAGCTCGGCCTCATTAACTCGGCATACCTTTTAATATTAACGAAATGCGTACGGACGTTTATCTCCGAAAATAATGTTTTGAGAGAAAAACCTTACGACAAGACAAATAGCTTAAATGAAAAATAAAACTACCACTTTAGAATTTATAATGGCAATCAGTACGCTAGAATGAGAGGATAATTCAAAGGATAATTTATAATAAAAATCAAAATATATGCAGTGTAGTTTTGCAATAAAATATCACCATTAGAGCATCTTTTTTTTATCCACTTTCACGGATTTCTCTTGTTACACAAAGAGGGTCTGCTTCTAGCGTTAGCTTATTCGTTAGGAATAATATCAGCCAGGATTCTTCTCATACTGCTAGACGGTACCGAGAATATATCAACCGTGTCATTCAGTTGGTTAAATATCTCTATACCACGCGTGACTGAGTGTTTAGCCATGATATTCTTCCTGTAAGTTGGTATGTTAAACAGAGGGTGATTCCTTGCACGGCTATATATTTATACACATACACGGCTATATTTATACATATACATAGGTCATAAAATTAGCTTAGATAATTTATAAGCAACACTTGATAAATTAAAGTCTTTTTTGTAATGTTTGAAGATCACGAGAATATCACCATCTACCTATACTGGCAATATGGTCTCCAATGTTTAGGCAGATATCTAAATTCTGATGACCACGGTCTCTCGTTATATTTCAACACTAATTGCCCTTGGCTTTTACAGTTCACTGATCTTCATTTTTCATTATTCCTTTTATTCTCCTTGCAGTGTTAAACAATTGAATAGTCGGTTTCAAGACATATTGTACCTTGTAAAATTAAATTCCATATTGTATGTTGTATTGTTAAATAAAATTTTGAAAAAAAAATTAATCAAGGTGATAGATAGTGCAAATTACGAGTACTTTAGTTTAGAAAACACTGAGGTGCTTTTGAAAAACCACTGCCTTGAGTGATTTGTACGTCTTCGACAGCTTTACGCCACATTTTTTTCATTTTATCAATTGAATGAACAAAATTTTATGTATTCATCAATACATTAAACCATTAAATGACTAGGAAATGTTATTACTTTATTTTGCATCACAGGTAACCTCACCAAACGTCAGGATAAGAGTAAAATCAGATAAAAAATTCCTCAAAGTTAAAATAAATCTAGTCACTGTCGAGAATCAAACTCAGAACGTTTACGTTCTAAACAATTATATTTATCATTGTGACAAGACGTCGGTAATATGTGTTTAATAATTTCATTTCATTAAAATAAATAATATAAAAGCTGATACTACCTTGATCAAAAAGTTTTAGGACTTTATTCATAAAATCGAAAATACAAGTTTATTAATCAAAATCGATATGGTCCCCTTCAAAGTACTCCCCATCAACTGCAACGCACTTCCGCCAGCGCTTGATCCAATCCTCGAAACACCGTTGTTACTCAATTTTCGGTATGTCCATCAGAGCTGTCTTCGATTTTTTCATGACATCCTTTCGGGTTCCGCAAAGTGTTTTTTTAAGTCGGTTGAACAGAAAACAGTCTCAGAGAGTCAGATCAAGTGAATTCGAAGGCTGCTGGATATAAATCGTGTTGTTTTTGGTCAAAAACTCATATCTTTCGCAATTTCAACGCGGTATTTTTTTTGCATGAAATTGAGGTCTTTCGGCACCAGTTTTGTAGCGACACGTCTGAGGCCCAAACCACTAACCAAAATGTCTTGAGCGGATCCATAAGCGATGTTCAAGTCCTCTGTCAGTTCTCTGATGGTCAATTTGCGGTTTTCGACCAACATTTCTTTGATTTTATCGATGTTTTCATCGGATTTCGACTGCCACTGCGTTCGTCATCCTCGACCGACTCATGACCACTTCTGAAGCGTTCGTGTCACCGAAAAACAAATGTCCAACACTTCCAAGGTCTGCGGACCGTTAAATCCGTTTTTCACACAAAATTTAATGCAAACTCGTTGATGCACAGTTGATGCCATTTTCAAACTTGTAAAAAATCGAAAACACGCACAAAGGTAGATATACTCAGTACAGCGTAATTTTAACAAATGTTAAGCTATGACGCTGAAATTTATAGGAAAGTGTCAATGATAGATGTGGTAACTTAACAAAAAAAAAAAGAATTCCAATCGGGTGACTGACAGCGCCACATGGTGGCCAGTCCTAAAACTTTTTGATCAAGGTAGTATGTATATAACATATAATACAAGTGTTTTCGTAACTATCAGGAAGATTATGGATGGCTGCTATTTTAGGTCAGTATCTTTTTTTTTTGCTTTGAATGATCCTTTTGAATATCGTTATCACCACAATACATCTCAGTACTAGCTTGATTATGGCTGCTAGACACGATCCTAATTATTCAAAATAATTGAGTAACTTCATATCTGGTTTTGTGGATATATTTAATCTAGCTATTATTGAGAACAAGAGAGTCCTTCTCTGGCATTTCTTCAATCTTAAGTCTTGACTACGAGATTAGTTATAATTCAATTTTAAATTTGACTTCAGAGTTTGTTTTAATAAAATTTTTAATATTTTATTTGCTTGTATTTGAATGATTATATTTCAGTATAGGGTAGATTTTGTATTGAAATCTTCTTTCTGGCACTGTCCCAACTCATTGCCTAGGTAGGCTGTTGGGGTCGGCTCTTCTCGTTCTCAGGCTGTATATCCTTCGTTTCTGGGTGTCGCTTTCATCTAGGCCGTTTCTCTGCAGGATTTTGTAGTATTGAGTCATCCAAGAGTTATTTGGTCTTCCCCTGGACGGCTGTCGAGGAAGATCCACAGACATTGCCTGGTTTACAGTATAGTCTGGTGGTCTCCGTCTCATGTGCCCGTGCCATTTCAGCCGTCGCTCTTCCCGCGTACTATTTATGTTTCTAATAGTCGAGATAAATGTCAAAGTACCTACAGGGTACCACCATAAAACTGGAAACACAATTTTATTTCACACGTAAACAAAATCAATCTCATTGTTGTATTGGTACAAGTACTGAAAGAGTTTTTTCAGTGTTAGTCAGTGCTCTTATGTTGATATGTCATATTTCGTATAATAAATGTTGCTATCGTTTACAAAGGACACTTACGTGACCATAAATAAGTTAACATTAACATTTTTAAATAAATATGTGTTAATATTTATTTCACCCTCACTTACGGTCAGACAAAAAAACCTTATCCGACATATATTGTATAAGATAAACCACTGAAATTGAGTTGATAAAAAAATGTATGAAATTATGCATCATGTCTGTTTGGCTTAAGAACTTTTTCAAGTAGTCATTTTTTGTTCCATTCCACTGATCACTCCAACGGATGAGAGATTTTCATCTATTGTCCTGTAGTTGACCATATCCGTCCAGGGTATCCGTAGCATTATCCGGTACATCCACATTTCAAATGCTTACAGTCGGTTCATACTACTAACTTTGAGGGTCCACTCCTTCCGAGGTTAGAAAAACCCACAAGAATCCACCGTCAGGTCGCCCGCAAGATGCATATTTTTTACGTCACACTCGATCCAGCGAGGCAGCTATTTATTGGCATGTAATAGATTTGCTCTAGTCTTCCAAATTGGTTGATGAGAGCTAAAGGCAATGTCAAAATGACTCTCTAAGTTTAGTAATAACAGGCAGTTTACTCAACAGGCAGGTCAATTTTCTACATCATTTCCTATTATTTTATAAGAGTTCCTTCACGACTTATTTTGGTTTATATTTTCCACATTAAACAGATTTCTTCTGCGGCACAATTAAGTTTTGATTATATTATGTTCCTTTGGAAGAATACAAAAAAAAGATTCTTCTCATCGTCAGTGCAAATAAAAAATCTACTGTGTCACTCAATTGGCTCAATATCTCTTAAACACGCGGCACTGAGTGTTTAGCAAACAAATGGGTTCTGTAATTTGGTACTCGTACATATAAAAAAGGTTCAATGTTGCAAGGCTGCAAGTGCCGGAGTTGTAAAAATTAACTGCCTCCCATATAGCGAGACAGTTGAAATTACATTACAGTACTTAATGATAAATGGCGCGATGAGCTTTTACCTTCATGTTTCGATGCTTCAATAATTAATTGCATACCATCAAAAGTTCAACATGGTTTACATATTTCGCGTAGTCACCCATTGTTTTGTACCAAAAATATATATCTAAGGACCTTTAAATTAATTTTTTTACAGTGCATTTTTTTTGACAGGATGCCCAAATTTCCAATTTTAATTCTAGTTTAGAACGAATTAAATAAGTACACAAACTTCGCCGAGTTTTGGTACTACCGAAGTCTCGAGATATTTTAATTAAAGAAACTGAAAACATTTTGATGATACTAGTTGCTAAACATTTTTAAAAATTGTGAGACCAGAATCAACAATTTTCTCGAAATTTTTATATTCACTGACTTGATTTAATACGCATTATACATATTATGGTGCATTGGTGAAGATGATCGACTGTAAAATACAAAAACATGCGTTTTGGGTACCATCGAATCCAAAACCCCCAGACTGAAGTCAAATGTCTTACCAACTAGTCTACGGAGAATACAGATTTTATTCATCGAGAAATAAATTTATTGTATTTTGAAATTAATCAAATTACTTAGACGATGTATAATTTAAAAAAAAAAGCTTTTAAATTCTACTTTTCAAAGCTAGTATTTTAATGTTTTTTTTATTATTTATTTCGAAGCATAACTTTTCAATAATTTAATTTTCGTATTGAAAATTCAATACTAATTTGAATTTTAAATCCGATATACGAATATTTCAATTTTCTCTAAAAGTAGTATTTTAAGGAAAAAAAATTAAAAAAAAAGTTTTATTCGTTGATTAAATTATTTTTTATAATGAGAAAAATTTAAATAAGTAAAAAATATCGTAAAAAAATAAATACAGAGGTAAGTAATTTTTTGTTTAACTATATAATTATCTAATTAGAACCAAATTAGAATATGCATCTACGGTTTGGTCTCCTCATCAGCTCAAATATAAAAACAATATATTGTAGAACAAATACAAAAAAATCCTCAGATATCTATGGTACAGAACAAAGGGCAATTACTCAAAATATGCTCACCATGCCGAACTTCTCACGGTATGTAACACTCGAAACAAACAAACAAGAAGCCAATAATCCATTGCGATATTCCTAATAAAGGTTTTCCAAGGTTCCTTTAACTGTCCCGCAATTCTAGAAGCACTAAGTTTATATGTACCCAATAAATATAGCCATGCAAGGAATCACCATATGTTCTATATACCAACTTACAGGACGAATATCATAGCTTAACACTAAGTCACACGTGGTATAGAGATATTGAACCAACTGAATAATGACACGGTTGAGATATTCTCGGTACCGACTAGCAGTATGAGAAGAATCCTGGCTGATATTCTTCCTAACAAATAAGCTAACGCTAGAAACAGACCCTTTTTGTGTAACAGGAGAAATCCGTGCAAAGTGGATAAAAACAAAAAAAAAATAATTTTAAAATGTTTACTTCGTAATCGGATAAGTAAAATCAATAAGGGCACTAGAGTTGATTTAGGCATGTAGAACGAATGAAAAACAAAGACTTATAAAACAAATATACAGTGCAAGTGTGACTGGAGGGCGTGGTAGAGGAAGACCATGGAAAGTAGGGTTGGATCAAGTGAATGGTGTTTGAATGAAGTAAATGTAGAAAGTTGTATGGATATGAAGAGTTTGAGAAATATGTGTGTGTGTCTTTGTGATAGGAAAGTCGGGCACTTTTTTCTCTCTGCCTAGTCCGATATGGTAACGGCGTAATGATTTGTATGTATGAAAAAATACAGTTAAATGCAACACGAGAAAACGTACTAAAACCATGATTGAATGTTAAAGCTAACGTTTAAAATTATGTAGATTAATTTTAGTCTCACGTAAAGGGCCTAGACCCCATTAATTCAGGATTTTACTTGTAACATCCTAGATAACATTATTAAGTGCCACAAGTGAGCCAACATAAGTTTCTACTCATTTGGGAATTGCACCCAAGATTCAAATAAATTTAAATCTAATGTTACGATGTTTTATGATGAAAAAAATATTAATGAAATAATTTTTTTTTTCATTAAAACTCGTACTGTCATAGTTTCTTCAATTTAAATACAGATATGATTAACGGAGAAAAAAAATCAGGGGACAATTCAAAGTTTTTTTAATGTTTAAATATACGTGTATATGAGATAAAAATACGGGAAACCAACATATTAATAAGCCCCCTATATTTTTATGAACCATTTTATCTTCACTGTTGTTTTTTTCACTTCAATTTTCTATGCTGATATAAAATGCATACGATAATGTTTTTCCCCGTATAGTCTTTTGAGATGTGGTCCTATAGAAGACTATTAGGAATTTCCTGGAGAGACCGCATCACAAATGAAGAGGTTCTCCAACGAATCGAAGGAGGAAGGCACCTGCTCAGGATCCTGTCCGAAAGGCGTGCAAGATGGATCGGTCATATAATACGACAAGAAGGCCTCTTGCATGCCATAATGGAGGGTATGACCGAGGGGACAAACTCTAGGGGACGCCCACGCCGAGAGTACCTGGAGGAGCTGTTGGTGGACGTGCGCTGCTCAACATATACAGATTTAAAAAGAGCCGCACAGGACAGGGGGGAATGGAGGAGAAGTGTTGAAATTGCTGCAAACCAGTCTTAGGACTGCAACCACGGAGAGAGACAAACACCTTCTCATACAACTTCTACGATTTTTTTACTTTCTAAGTTTCTTTATTTTAAAATATCATTCCCTGGATTAGTTAAACGGTTAGTATAATGCTACGTTTGGTCAGTGTTATTGCATGGAGTGGAATCATGGACCCTCAAAGTTGGTAGTATGAACCGACTGAAAGCATTCGAAATTGTATACAGTTAAACCTGGCGGAATTATTGGCATGTATTGGCAATCTTTTCCAGCCCACCAGAAATATGTTAAAGAGGCCTTAAGTGAAAATCAGACTGGAATCCTTTTTAAAGAAAATTTGGGTTTCAGCGGAATTTGAACCCGCAACCTCCGGATCGGGAGACAGGCATCTTAGTCACTAGGCAACGGTGGTCGTCAATATTGACACTGTCCGGTTCGAGTATAACATGTTATATGTTTTAACGCCCTATTTATTGACTTTCCTATCGCTATACCATACACCGTTCAATATCTCTTGTAATTCTTTCATCATCTGAGAAAATACTACAGAAATTAACCCTGGAGTGCATTGGGATGCAAATTGGCATCATGATAATTGAAAAAATATGATAAATGCAAGACCATCTTTCGGAAATAAAATACACTAAAATCATATGTTACAACTATCTCTCTTGTTGACTATTTGCAAAAAAATGCAAAAGATTGGTATTTGTTTATCAAAATATGATTTTTAATACCGACTGTTAGAGGAATGGTTGATTCAACTTTTTACTGCATTTCAAGAATTTATTAAACCAAAACTAAAGTGTTTTAGAAGTTGAAAAAGGGAAAAATATTAACAATTCAGGTATGTTTAATTTATTTATACAATAATTTTCATGTCAAAACTTATCTGCATGGTAAAAATCAACAAAATATGTGTGAAGCAAATTTGCATCATTATGCATTTAGGACATTTTTGATTAAATTGCACATGTGTTGGAAGATATTGCAATATGTTAATAATTCGACCAGGTTGTACTGTAAACAATGAAAGTATAATACATAACATACCACAAAAAAGTGTAATAATAAATACATATTTAGTAATGATATATCTTCGTATAAAAAATCATCATTTCAAGCAAACGCACATTCAAATACTAAATATGAGTATGGAAGTAAACCATTCATTACAAAAGACCCAATAATCTCAAAACCCGATAATCTAAAAACCCAATAATCTAAAAACCCTATAATCTAAAAACCCAAAAATCTAAAAAGTATTAAAAAATATTCTTGATGGGTTTTGTATATACGTTACATACGTTAAATTTCGATTTTCTTAAAACTCAAAACACTTAAAGAAATTACAATGGACCAAGTGACCAAAACTGTCTTATATTAACAACAAACTTTGTCTGAAAATATGACAAGTTTTAAACTCTTAAGTTCAAGTAGATTTTAACTTCACATTACGAGCGACGTTCAAGTTTGCCGTTTCCGCGTTTAACCTGTTTTTATTGCAGGAAAAGTGTCTTTGGAAACGAGTTTAAGCTGAATTTGTTCAAACTGTTGTTCAGCCAAAATCTCTTCAGATAACTAAACTTCTACTGAAAACTATTATTAAATGAACTTTTGATATAGTTTACATTATTTTATCATATAATAAAATAGTTGGTTAATATTACAAAACGGGTTAAGGAAAGATATGTAATATCAACCTGATTTTTCAAAATTTATATAAACTCATATGTTTCAAGTCTCCAAAAGTCATAAGGTGGCATAAAAGCGTCGTACGAGAATGTATGTGAGCTTTTGTAAAGCTGTCCACATATATTCCCGTGCTGGCTATTATTATAGGTTACTAGTAATTTATTATAACCTTTATATTATAGGTTATAATAAATTACTAGTAACATTTAGTGGATTATGCATAAAATACTTTAAAAATGATTGTTCAAAAAAAATTGAAGGCATTGTATACCCAGATTTCGGATCTTTCAATATTTTTTATGCTGGGTGTTGTCAAATCTACAGCTCGCACTTATTGGATAAAAAACACAACCACACATTTTCCCAAAGAAAATATTCCGATACATTATAATATATGATATACTCGTATATTTGACATATTTTCCTAACAAAGTGTCTTAAAGAATGTAAAAAATGTTAGAAATACAGAAAATCTGCCATCCGCTCGCTTTGAGGACTTACCCTTAAGGACTTCCTTAATTTTATATCAACTTTTATATTGTCAACCTCCCCCACGAGCCGTGTGACGCGTGTACTCGAAAAACAACCATTCTTAAAAGTGACTTATCTTTGGAATCCTTAACATTTTGCAAAATAAGCTTACTGTCAATTTGACCAAAAGTTTTTTTTTCGTAAAGCTTTTTCTATTCGTTAAATTTACCTTTATTTTTAGATCAAGGTCTGAAAAATCGAATAATATTTGTATGGGGATTTAGCCTTATTTGCAATGGGAGAAGAACTTAATGGATTCTCTAAATCAACAGCCCTCAAATTGCGTTCTGTGGAACCCAAAAGTTTCGCCAATAAAATTTGGGGCTTAATAATAACAAATTTTCTCATCTTATATCAATAACTGTAGCATTTAACGAATACTTTTATCTACTAAAAGATAATATTTACTATTGAATTTTCGATCCCTTAAGTGGTTAAGTAAAATCAGAGGAACTCCATGTTTCAGAATATAAACTACAAAATTTACTTCGGTAAGTTAAAAATAAATATGGTGGTATTTTCAATTTTTTTTTTCAAAACGCAATTTTTTTATTGCTTTTTAGTGTTGTATTTTTGTGTGAAAGCGGATTTTCATCACAAAATACACAAGTTAGTTGGATACTTTTCTTGATATTAGAATTCAGCTATAAACAAGTTAGTTGGATACCCCTCCTGATATTAGAATTCAGCTATACACAAGTTAGTTTGAAACCTGTACAATTGTTATCGATGCCTTTGAGAGTAAGATTTTCAGTCAAATACGAGTTTATAGTTCAATTTATAAAAATAGCGCGTAAAGACAGAGACACAAGAATAACGAAAAGCTCTACGCCATATATGGTGAAGCTAGTGTAGCAACAATTATAAAAATTGCTCGATTATGTAGGCATGGGCACTTATACTGCATACATGATGATGACTCTGAAAGGAAATGTTTGCTGAACAATCCAATAAGGTATAGAATAGTGAAGAGAACAAAGCTTAAATAGTTGAATGGCATGCAGCATACTGGGCATAGCCAACTGGTAAAAGAAAGTTTGAGAAAGAGATCGAGGTGAAATACTATATTTTAGGCAGCCAGGACTCATTTTAAATTGTAAGGCTGATCATGAGATTATTTTACATACACAGGTCTTATGAACCATACTACTAGTATCGTAAATATATATTTGCAAATAATTCCATTTCCCATTTTTACCTGCCTTACATATAATTCTTGAGCTTTCTTTCGACTGTTTTATGAATTCAAACATCATTAAATAAATAAGAAGTGCCAAGTTTGCGACCACACCTGTGTGTGGTAAGTGCGATTAATGTGTTTACTGATCTCAAAATAGTTGACCGACATACGCGTTTCCCTTTTTTTTAGACAGTATTCAGGTAACATGAGGAAATAATATGAGTTTAATAAAGGTTCACTCGAACAGGTTTTTTATGGTTTATTTTTGCTAAAATATCGGTGGCCGTGGTCTCACAGTTGGCATTCATGTTAAGCAAGCGAGCCCCTCAGGTTCCATTTCTGGTGCATTCAATTCCGGAATAAATTTACTTTTAAACCATTTTAAATCTGAATTTGAGAATTCAGATAACGCTTTTGTTTAGCGACATTTGTTTAATTCAACTTATTTTATTTCTTCAAAAGTTTGAAATAATTAGGAAATAGTGCAAATTTAGATTATCTAAGAAGAAAAATGCAACAATTGTGTCGTTTCATGTCGGGTTTAATAGATATTTTTATTGTTGGTAATGTTAAGCTCAGGAGGGTCCTTTCTCCAGTATTTCCTCACAATAATAATAAAACTACAATTTATATAGCACCGTTAAGAGAGCAGACTCTACAACATTCATTCGAATGTCGGGTGGTTGTGTTGTAACCTCGGAAACTATCACTTAGTTTTAGTAACTTATTCAATCATATATACTAGAATATAAATAAAAACACAATCAATTCGACTAATGCTTCTTAAACACAACGTTAATGAGGGTTTTACATTATTTTTTATTCAAATTGACACTTGGTTACAAAATATCCCATTAGCGTATTTTTTACATAAAGATATATCTGTTTAACTAATCACACAAACTTATGCATTTTTACATAAAGATATATCTGTTTAACTAATAATACAAATTTATGCATTTTTACATAAAGATATATATGTTTAACTAATCATACAAACTTATGCATTTTTACATAAAGATATATATGTTTAACTAATCATACAAACTTATGCATTTTTACATAAAGATATATCTGTTTAACTAATCATACAAACTTACGCATTTTTACATAAAGATATATCTGTTTAACTAATCATACAAATTTATGCATTTTTACATAAAGATATATATGTTTAACTAATCATACAAACTTATGCATTTTTACATAAAGATATATCTGTTTAACTAATCATACAAACTTATGCATTTTTACATAAAGATATATCTGTTTAACTAATCATACAAACTTATGCATTTTTACATAAAGATATATCTGTTTAACTAATCATACAAACTTATGCATTTTTACATAAAGATATATCTGTTTAACTAATCATACAAACTTATGCATTTTTACATAAAGATATATCTGTTCAACTAATCATACAAACTTATGCATTTTTACATAAAGATATATCTGTTCAACTAATCATACAAACTTATGCATTTTTACATAAAGATATATCTGTTTAACTAATCATACAAACTTATGCATTTTTACATAAAGATATATCTGTTCAACTAATCATACAAACTTATGCATTTTTACATAAAGATATATCTGTTTAACTAATCATACAAACTTATGCATTTTTACATAAAGATATATCTGTTTAACTAATCATACAAACTTATGCATTTTTACATAAAGATATATCTGTTTAACTAATCATACAAACTTATGCATTTTTACATAAAGATATATCTGTTTAACTAATCATACAAACTTATGCATTTTTACATAAAGATATATCTGTTCAACTAATCATACAAACTTATGCATTTTTACATAAAGATATATCTGTTCAACTAATCATACAAACTTATGCATTTTTACATAAAGATATATCTGTTTAACTAATCATACAAACTTATGCATTTTTACATAAAGATATATCTGTTCAACTAATCATACAAACTTATGCATTTTTACATAAAGATATATCTGTTCAACTAATCATACAAACTTATGCATTTTTACATAAAGATATATCTGTTCAACTAATCATACAAACTTATGCATTTTTATCAATTTCTGAATGCCAAATTACTGGTAATAAAATATTTGTTAAATATACGGAAAGAAAAAAGAAGAGAAATATTTAGCGAATTACACTTAAAGAAGGTAGAAACATGGAAACTTGAACCAAATGATCTTAAATTTAACTTTGCAATTATCTTCACTGACATTTTTTAAATAAAATTATCTTTAAAGGCATTATGTATGACGATCCGTATAAAGAAACAGTGATGGGAATTTTAGAATTATTCAGGTGAAAGATCAAACACGAATTGAAACAATCTTACAAGTGGTTCTACCGTTGAGCATTGGCAAGATGGAGTTTGTTCACCATTATAATTTTCAATAAAGTCCTCTACGAAGGATAAAAAGGCTTAAGGTTGTATGTTACGAGCATGACTTAGTTGTATGGGTAACTGCCTCAAAAATATCAGGTCACTGATCAAATTTCTATTGAACAATATTTACTAGAATTTGACCGGGGGAAAGTAAATGAACTGCTTAATCGATTTTTGAGACAACCTCAAAAATATTTTATATTTTTCCTTATTATTTTCAGTTGAATGCTTTTATGAGCAGAAAAAAAACGTTGTGAAATAAGGAAAAAATACTTGAACAATATATGAAGTCAAGTTATGTTCATAGACATACTAAATATTTTTCACATAAAATGTAGGAATTTGTTCCTCAACTGTGTTGCGATTGTATAATATGATATTATATGATCACTCTTGATGCTTTATATAAAATTTATGAGAAAATGGATGAAAAATCTTTTCTACCATCACAAATTTGATAATAAACTACTATGACCATAAATACAACCTCACACCGCGAGACTTTTCTCATTAAAATGAATGGTGGTGTACCGCAGGGCTTGCATTCACCAAGGTTGACTTGGTAAAAAAAAAATTTTTTTTTTTTTTGTAAAATAATAGTTTTGTAAATGTATGTTTATACAAACAAAATGAAATTTTTGGTTTTTTAATCATTTACAAATATGTCAAATGACAGACATAATAAAAAATAGAAAACAATTGATGGAAAATTTATGATTTTTTTTAAATATATTATTTATAGTTCAAGTGTTTGATAAAACAAATAACTTTTTTTTTTTAAATGGTTGAAATTTGTTCATGAGAAATTGACACAAAAATATACTCGTATATGTTATTTGAGTGTTATAAGAAAATATGTTTAGTTAAATGTGATTATTTGAAGAACTTTAATTTTAAAAAATGGTTAAGTCCTTAAGTTAAGTTAAAAATGGTTAAGTTAAGTTAAAAATGGTTGACGTTTCAAATAGCAAAATTAAAAAAATATTATAATTAACAAAATAAATCAATTAAGTACAATTATTTTTCTTCCGTTTTCTCCTGAATTTCTATATACATAAATTGAGATCATTTTATTGTAATTATATGATTGTATAAGAAATGTTGTGGTTATGTATGAATTCTAACTCACATAGATATGATTTGGACAATTTGAATCAATGAGTGGTGAAAGATTGAGTAAACCTGTGTAAGATTCGTAAAAAGTATAAGTTATAAGGATTTGACTAAAATGTCAAAGAAACTAGAAAACTATGTGTGCATATAACATAGAAGATCTGAAGGAATTATTTTTTGACAGAAAAGCCTCTGTCCTCGCTGTCTACCTCGGCAGAAAAATGAAGGGACAATTTGTATAATATACAAGCATACATTTGTAAATAAATGTCAATGCAAAATGTTTTACGTATAAATAAATATATCAACACAACCTTTTATTTTTTTCTACATATACTGTTTCAAGGGGGCTCACCCAACTCAGTTCATGGATATCCAAAAGCTTATGTTATGCTTTGCAGGTCTTTTGTCGGATATAAGAAACCTTTCCAATAAATCTAGGATGATTGGTAACCCTAGTTTTTCTCCCCCGTACGAGTTTGTCGCTTTAATCGGGTTCCCACAGAAGCAATAAGTTAGGAGAATGTGTGAAAATTTATGGAAATGTGAAATTCTATTCTGCTTTGGCGACATTTTGCAACGAAACCATATGAAAAACATAAGTAATTTCTGTGTTAGTCACAGGTATAACTGGAAAGATTTATGACTCGTGTTTTTTTTTCACTTTTTCATTCAAGTAAATTGAGAATCCGAGTAAAACTCGAGTCTGGCGAGAGAATTTAATAAAATTGCTATGTATTTTATGAATAACGCACCACGTTTTCATATATTTTATTATAAACTCGTATTTTAACGACACACAATCTCTGCTGAGTAGAAATTTACAAAACATTTATTCGAAATAACAAATATACTAGTATATATATAAAAAAAGAAAAAAATAATATGTCATAAAAATTTCGAAATTCTAATGTATTGTAAAAAAAAACAACTTAAAGGGAAACGAGAAAAATTTAGAAAGGAAGAAGGTAAATAAGCAATGGAAACAAGAAAGGAACCTTGGAAAAGCACGATTTACTATTGAAGATAATGTTGTATGCTTTTTTGCAAAAATATAACAAAAAATTTATAATAAAATGTTAACATTCTATATCATACTTTAGCAATCAATAAGACATCTCGGAGCACTGTTAATTCAACTCTGCGTTGGCCTTACAAGGATTCTTAGCACTGAAAAAAATATTTTTTCATATTGTGTAATCAAGACCTATGTATGGAGTATCTTGATGTACGGCTGCGAGACATGGTGCCTATCAGAAAGAGATAGACGAAGACTAGAGGCTTTTGAGATGTGGTCCTATAGAAGACTATTAGGAATTTCCTGGAGAGACCGCATCACAAATGAAGAGGTTCTCCAACGAATCGAAGGAGGAAGGCACCTGCTCAGGATCCTGTCCGAAAGGCGTGCAAGATGGATCGGGCATATAATACGACAAGAGGGCCTCTTGCATACCATAATGGAGGGCATGACCGAGGGGACAAACTCTAGGGGACGCCCACGCCGAGAGTACCTGGAGGACCTGTTGGTGGACGTGCGCTGCTCAACATACACAGATTTAAAAAGAGCCGCACAAGACAGGGGGGAATGGAGGAGAAGAGTTCAAATTGCTGCAAACCAGTCTTAGGACTGCAACCACGGACGGAAGTAATCAAGAGCGCCAAGAAATCCCTGACATTACGATTTAAAGCTATTGTATGAAAAAAGTCAGTAAATAGGTCTTCTTTTTGATGTCTCATCTCAGTAAATGGAAAACTAATCAATTGTATTTTAAGAATAAGAATGTTCCTTACTTTTTATTAAAAATCGATTCTCTTTTCTTTTCTTATTGAAGCCATAGCAACGTCTGATATAATCGCTAACTGATGTGCTATAAATTTTTCACCAATATGAAGGTAGTTTTTTTATAAGGTATAAAAAATTCAATAAAATTCCTTACTAAATACGAGGCATATCCAGAAAGTAAGTGTACTGAATTTTTGTAGGTTACAATTTTTTTTATTTAAACAAAAAAATTACGTGGTTACCGTAGTACATATGTAAGCTATTTTTCGACATAGTCGCCATTCCTCTCAATGCAGGTGGTGAAGCGGGGTATCAACTTTTTGATGCCTTTCTCGAAGTAGTTTCCCACCAACCCTTCCGTCCACTTCTCCACCTCCTCATTTACCTCCTCGTCAGTTGAAAACTTTTTTCCACTCATGTGCAGCTTCAGGGAGGTAAAGAGATAGTAATCTGAAGGTGCTAGGTCAGGGGAATGCGCGGGATGGTTCAGGACATCCCATTTAAACGAGGCGAGCAGTTCCTTCGTGGCGTTGACCGTGTGTGGTCTGGCATTGTCGTGCAGCAGGCAGACTCCCTTTGTCAGCATGCCTCTCCTCTCCGCAATTTTTTTAAGGGTCTCACAGTATCTTGCAGAGTTGATGGTCTCCCCTTGAGGCATATATTCAATTAAAATTATGCCTTGACAGTCCCAAAACACGGATGCCATGATTTTCATGGCTGAAATTGTGGTTTTGAACTTTTTGGCGGAGGGTGAAGAGGTGCGACGTGACCGTTTTTAAACTCGCGACACCACTTGTACACACTCGTACGATTCATAGCTTTATCACCATATGCAGTTTTCACTTCATTATAAACCTCGACCGGAGGTTTTATCTTCCAAACGAGATAACGGATGACGCCGCGTATTTCGCACTTGGCGGGAGATTGGATTGACACTTTTCACGAAACGTGTTGTCGCGTTGACACTTCTCAACGTATTGACCTCGAACCGGTCTCGTTGCGGAGGGGAAGGGTCAGGCTACACGGAAGTGTACCCAACATGTCGAAAATAAAATCCATCCGGTCGTGAGAGCCTCAGTACACTTACTTTAATTATCAAAAAAACTCATCTATACTATATATAGATTACATATTTGAGAAATACTTGAGCTGAGATTGTCAATATATTTTTTGTCAGTTTGTTAAGTAAGGATGATGGCAGAATTAATAAAATGTTTAATTTGTATTGTAATTTTCTTTCCCGATGAATGCTTAATGTATCGCTCGGTTTGGTGAGGTGCGAGCTACCTGCCTTAAGACGGTCCCGTATTGTATAATGAACTGTGTATATTGTTAAATTTTTATATTGTGTAAATAATTTTGACTTGTGTACTTGCATATTTATGTGTTATTTGAAATGTGTAATTGTGTTATTTGATTTTATTATAATTGTAATAAATTGTTAAATTTTTTGTAATGAATAAAACATTCATTATTTGTATTTTTAAATGTTTTTGTAAGGTACATTGAAAGGTGTATTTTGTTACGTTTCATATTATTAAAATATTTCTGATTTGTGCACTTACGTATTAGGAGAAATGGTTTATTGTGTAAATTTATCGTTCTATTGTATTTGTAGAAATGTTTTATTGTGTAAATTGTAAAATTTTTTGTAATGAATAAAACATTCATTATTTGTATTTTTAAATGTTTTTGTAAGGTACATTGAAAGGTGTATTTTGTTACGTTTCATATTATTAAAATATTTCTGATTTGTGCACTTACGTATTAGGAGAAATGGTTTATTGTGTAAATTGATCGTTCTATTGTATTAGTAGAAATGTTTTATTGTGTAAATTTATCGTTCTATCGTATTTGTAAAATTGTTTTATTGTGTAAATTTATCGTTCTATTAGTAGAAATGTTTTATTGTGTAAATTTATCGTTCTATTAGTAGAAATGTTTTATTCTGTAAATTTATCGTTCTATTAGTAGAAATGTTTTATTGTGTAAATTTATCGTTCTATTGTATTAGTAGAAATGTTGTATTGTGTAAATTTATCGTTCTATTAGTATAAATATTTTATTGTGTAAATTTATCGTTCTATTGTATTAGTAGAAATGTTTTATTGGGTAAATTTATCGTTCTATTAGTAGAAATGTTGTATTGTGTAAATTTATCGTTCTATTAGTAGAAATGTTTTATTGTGTAAATTTATCGTTCTATTGTATTAGTAGAAATGTTTTATTGGGTAAATTTATCGTTCTATTAGTAGAAATGTTGTATTGTGTAAATTTATCGGTCTATTAGTAGAAATGTTTTATTGTGTAAATTTATCGTTCTATTAGTAGAAATGTTTTATTGTGTAAATTTATCGTTCTATTAGTAGAAATGTTTTATTGTGTAAATTTATCGTTCTTTTGTAATAAATTGTTTTCATTTTTATTTATAATGAATGAAACACTCGCCGCTTGTATTTTTGTTGTTATGTACATTGTAACGTAAATGAAAATAAATGAATAAACATGTTATTTCATTCGACTTTTTTTTCAGGGATCTTTCTCCAAAATATTAACTTACCAGTTATAAAATAAGCTGGGCATAGGCATTTAAATAAGGGTTCAATGTGAGGCCAGAACAGAAGTAGGGTAACACACTTCTGAGCTTTAAAGCCGTGTTCATCAATGGCAAGCTGAGAAAATGCAGCTCGGTCATTTAACAATATGTGGGTCCGAATCGTAGGTTTTAATGCTTAAATAACAAAAAAGGTTCCTGGCTTTCAAAAGTCGACACCTACCATATATTGCGGAAACAACAATCTAAAAAAAACTCAAATATAAACGAGACAACCCATTATTAAATGTTATATAAGGTTCCGAAAGTCATTATAGATAAGTCATATAAGCAGGTAACATTCAACATATGGCTAATAATATGAAAGTACTCGATAAATGAAAGGCAACAATCCCAGATCCATTAAAATTGTGTGTCCAAATTAAATAACCTGCTGTTTTTTTCACAAATAATGTTTATTTCTTGTCATGGGTAAGATAAATTAATAAAACACTTGGAAAATTAAAAAAAAAGCCATTAGAAAGCATGCAGTAAGATGCGAGAAGTGAAAACAAACTGCGATGAGACCGCGAGTAACCAATCGTCTTTGCAAAACATGTTTTAACACCCTTAAACCCTTGATGGCTTGTAAGATCATGTAAGGTGCCATATGTAGGATACCAATAAAATACCAGTACAGGTAGTCGTCGACTTACGACCGCACTCGGTTCCGATAAACAGGTCATAAGTTGATCTGGTCGTAAGTCGGCTTATACATTAATTTTTGTACATATATAAATTATAGTGCGTGATATTATAAGACTGTTTTCTATATTCTTGTTATAATCAGTGTATTACCACTGTCATTTATCGGGGTTCTCTATGCTTTCTTTTAAAATCATTTTTCGAGTTTGTCTTTATCATATATCAGCATGCCTGATATTCGAATATCTTTACGTTTTGCTTTGTTTTTTTTTTACATTTGTTAGGATTAAGTAAAAAATTATGCTTCAGTAAAATTTGTTAAATATTATATTAATAAAACAAATGAAAATACAAAATACAGGTGTTTGTTACACATATAAACTTTTTATTTGTCGCTTGTTTATTTTTTGCATAAACATGATGAGCTTTGTCTGGATTGTTTGTTTCTTCTTCTCCTCGTATATTTCACGATATGGGCGAAACACGTCGTATGCCATCCGTTCAATCCTTGCAAATCGTTCAATGTTTGGGTATGCCATCCGATCAATCCTTGCAAATCGTTCAATACTGACCGCAACGCGCACAAGTGCATAGTAATACAATATGTAGCGCACATAGACTGCTAGCACCCCACTTAGCGCAGGCGGACAACCGATCGTGGATTGTGGTTGTAAAGTCGAACAATCGTAAGTCTCGTAGGTCGTATGTCGACGACTTCCTGTATCTCTATTTTGAATGTTTCTTAGATTCTATTTTTCGAAATACTTTCAAGAAAAGAAAAAAATCAATTAGAAATCACATTAGAAAAGGAAATTTAATATAAAAAAAGTTATAAAGAACCTTTTCGAAGCGGATTAAGGTGAATAACCACATTTATAATAAAGTTAATACTCGCGCTTCTACGTCTTCGGAAAGTCATATAATAATTCCAATAATCCACAGATATGTATAAAATCGGCCACAAAATATGTCAATCTCATTAATTCAATAGCAGGATCTCCAATACGGCTCCGTAACAAAAGGTTTCGAACCCCTGTAATCTGGATTATAGATTGTGCATAAACGTGAGCAACTTTTCTTTGATCTCGGATTTATGAATGGAATAAGTGCCATTTATGAAAGCCGCGAACATAATCCGCATCCGGCCGGAGGTCTATTTCCTCCAAGAGGAGTGATGATGAAGCGAATAATATAAATCAGGGATAGGTCACAATAGACAAAAAAACATTGGTTTTTTTAAATATTAAATTTGGCTACAGCTAAAGAGTCTTTTGACTGTCGTGATCAATGAATATCATTTGGCAGAACAAGACAGCGCTTTCTTGATAATTTATTTGTTGAATTAGAAAGAATAATTATTGTTCAGTGATCAATCCTTCTTCTCTTTTCTTTTTTTAAATGTACATTGCAGGTTATATGTTAATATCTTGAGACATTAAGTATTGATTTTAGATTGCACTTGAATTATGCACATATTGATTTATTTTGTTTTGTTTGAATGCATCTATATTCTCCTTTTCACGTGCATGTCGAAAATGACGCTCGATTAAATGCAGTGTGGGCTGTTCGCTTTAAGGCAACACTTGTTCATATTAAATGCAAAAGGACCTGCTCCATATCTGATTTAACCAAGCCTAAGTTCAGATGATCGCACGTGAACGCGCGTTGCAAAAGTCGCTGGAATACGTAAAAATATTCATAATGCTCATATACAATTGTTTATATGGTCGCGCGACGAAACGACGCGTGAAGTCGTGTGACCAAATAAACAATTGTATATGAGCATTATGAATCTTTTTACGTGCGTATTCCAACGATTTGTGCAACGCGCGTTTACGCGCGACAATCTGAACTTAACCTTAAGCAGATAGAAAACAGAGTTTCTGTACTTACCATTCGAGAACACAAATGCTGTCACTCCCTTAATGCAAATATATGGAAAAACATTAGCAAATTGTGACTCCTTTAAGTATCTTGGGTCACTCATCCATAGCGATGGAAGATATGCAGCAGATGTAACACATAGAATTAGTGTGGGATGGATGAAGTTTAGATCAATGACGGGAGTTCTATGTGATCCGAAAATGCCAGTAAAGTTAAAAGGAAAAGTATAACTAACGATTGTCAGACCTGCACTCCTATATGGCTCCGAATGCTGGACGATGTATAACTCTTACTATAGGCAACTAGAAACTGCTGAAATGCGCATGCTAAGCTGGTCAGCTGGTGTGTTCCTAAGAGACAAAATAAAAAGCTCACGCATTCGTGGAAGCCTAGGTGTTACAGACATCAACAGTAAGATGGAGGAGAGGGGATTGAGATGGTATGGGCACGTTGGACGCAGAGCGCCCGATCACATTGTGAACCAGGCAATCTCCATGGATCTTCCTCGAATAACAACGAGGAAGACCAAAGAATTCATGGGTGGTGCAAAAAGATAACCTGATGCAGAGGCACGGCCTGGGGGACGTAGTCCGGGACAGAAGAGCATACAGCCTGAGGACGAGGAGAGCTGACCCCAACAATCTTCGCAGATAATGAGTTGGGATGGAGCCAGGGAGAGAGAATCTGAACTTAACCTTAGAGTACACTACTCTTTCTGCGTTAGGAAGACCCCAAGCAATTCAACCATCGCAATGCCCACAAGATACTTGTGTTTTACGTAACATCCTTTTAATGCCAGCTATGCTCACTGCATGGGTAAGTGATGTTACAGATACAATTCGATACTTTAACCCTAATGATGATAGAAGATGTATTGTTTCGTTACATTTTGAAATGTTAAAACAATAAATATCGCACGGTTTTGAAGATTCTTCCAGAAGGAAAAAGTCAAACCGCAATTAAACAACGTAAGCATTTGTACGTTCTTCAATTTCTGCTGGGTTTGTCCGTTGTTTTGAAAGAAATTTGATAGTAGCGCGATATTATTTTGTAACTTTCTCAGAATATAACGAAACAACACGTTTTCTAACGGCTTTAGTTGACATACTATTGAGGGTAGAGGTAAAATCACATTTTAACTGATACGTTACTTGACCATGTGATGGGTGTGACCGGTATAGTATTTGTTCAGGCCGGAAAATTTTGGACTTAAGTGTTAGTTTAGTTTAATCACACACTTAAGTTCCCAATATTTATTAAAACTATTAATTTTTCAAGTCCCAAAAATCATGGTTACCGACGTTTGATAGTCAAAATTATTTATCTTTGTTTAAATAAAATAAAAATTTACACAATTTTTAATTTTTACTATAAAAAATGTTTATCACCCCAATGAGTGTGAATCACGAAGATTGCCAGTGTCGGAAGTAATAAAACGTGGAGAGTATCTGTCAAATTGCTAACAATCCCCACCGCAGATTATCCGTATCATCACTCAGAGCTGCTAGAGCTAAGGGACAAGGGTCGCTGGAGATAGACGAAGACATTATGTTTGTCACTTGTCACCAACATTTGCCGTGGTTAGGTGACGTTTTCTTTTTTTCTCTTATCTGAATCTTTGTTCAGCTTGTAGGAGGAGTGCTTATTTCAGCACTATATTAAAATAATAAAAGGACAGTTTGCGTAGTGCCATTTACATAAAAAAAACTTTCCTCAAGGGCGCTCTTACTCGGGACTTAAACTCGCTATAATTGATAAATTAAAAATATTATAAAATAACAATTTATAAATTGAGTATCAGGATAATAAGGTAGTTGTTGTGATAGTGAGATGGTGGACACTAGGCTGGTATCGAGTCAAAGTAAGCCTCCATCCAGCGCGATCTATACTTCAATCAATTCAATTCACCCTTCTTTTAAAACTCTGCAAGGGAGCATAGGGAGGCCACCAGTCTTCTCCATTCAGAACGGTTAATCTCCCTCCACGACGTTCCTAACGCTCTGACTTCCTTGTCATAGGAATGGTACACCGTGAGAGAGGGTCTTCCAGGCCGTCGGGACCCCAATGGACCGAAAAAAAACAGCGCTCTCCTCGGCCAACTATCATCGTGAATTCTCAGAATATGTCCCAGCCAGGACCATCGCCTCTCCCAAATTACAGAGACGACAGACCTCTGCCAGGTGCGCCGGCGTACAGCGTCTTTTGTTATGTGGTCATACCACCTGATTCCCAATATCCTCCTGAGACAAGTGTTTTCAAAACTAAGTATCTTGCGCTCCTAAGCCTTGGTGAGATGCCAAGATTCACAGCCGTACAGGAGGATCGAGATGACACATGCGTTAAATAGGCGGCATTTTGTTGAGACGCTGAATCCAGTCACCTTCCTACACTTAAATATTGAAATATTCTTAATTTTTGTAAGCGTGAAGTCACATAGTGACAAATAAGAAACTGCCCAAAGGGATTCCTTCTCTGATAGTGACACACCTGAATGGGAAAATAATTGTAGTGACACTGGACTTAAAATTCGAAATCACTGGATATATAAAATGACCCGCAGTGCAGTATATACTACCTTGATCAAAAAGTTTTAGGACTTTATTCATAAAATCGAAAATACAAGTTTATTCATCAAAATCGATATGGCCCCATTCAAAGTACTCCCCATCGACTGCAACGCACTTACGCCAGTGCTTGATCCAATCCTCGAAACACCGCTGGTACTCAATTTTCGGTATGTCCATCACAGCCGTCTTCGATTTTTTCATGACTTCCTCTCGGGTGCGGTAACGCGTTCCGCGAAGCTGTTTTTTAAGTCGATTGAACAGGAAAAAGACACAGGGAGCCAGATCAGGTGAATTCAAAGACTGCTGGATATTAATCGCGTTGTTTTTGGTCAAAAACTCATGGAAATCATGTCTTTCGCGATTTAAACGCGGTGTTTTTTTGGCATGAAATTGAGGTCTTTCGGCACCAGTTTTGCAGCGACACATCTGAGGCCCAAGTCACTAACCAAAATGTCTTGAGCGGATCCATAAGCGATGTTCAAGCCCTCTGCCAGCTCTCTGATGGTCAATTTGCGGTTTATGGCCAACATTTCTTTGATTTTATCGATCTTTTCATCGGTTTTCGACTGACACTGCGTTTGTCAAAAGAATTACAATCGGGTGACTGACAGCGCCACACGGTGGCCGGTCCTAAAACTTTTTGATCAAGGTAGTATATACTCATAAAGCGGCTTAAGTGAAGTTCAAACAACCCAGTAAGTTGCCTGTACTTTCACAGCAAACTTTGAATGCAGCAAAACTATCCTTTGACACCACTAGATTGGAGTAACTGATTGACCCGAAGATTAACCGACATAAGGTTGAGAGGAGATCCATTTAGAAATTATTGACCCGTTGAAATTGTACGGGCTATAATCGATGCACCCTTAATTTAAAGCCTGTGCGTCAATCCCGTATGTAACCATTCAGTTTTATAAGCAAAATACTTGGTTTTTATGTTTTTCAAAGTAAAAAAAGTACAGTAGACTCTCGAAAATCAGTAAATAAGGCAATAAAAATTGGATTTATTTTATAACATTTTTAAATAATTTTTTATTTGAAAAAAAAAAAAAGGTGGTTTACAGCCCCGATTATTGTATGACTCGGTGAATGAAACTTAGTATAATTGAGAGTCTTTTGGACGCAATTTATTTTCAATATTGCGTGAAAAACTAATTAAAGGGATTATTGGAAAACTTTCAACGAACATTTCAGTAAATGCAAATCATTGTGACTATTTATTTAAGACGTCAAATAAAAACCGAGGAATATTCTACAATAAATACAACAGTAAGTACGAGTATCTTATCTTCATTTTCTATACATCATCACTATATTATCTTTTTCCTCTCGGATCGAGTTTGGAGCTTCACCAGTGCAGATTTTTTCAGCTCCACTTTGTTCAGGTGTTCTATCCTCACACTCTCATTCCACGTGCTTCCTGCAACATCTTATGTAGTGGCAAGGTTATTCTTGATTTTTTCAGCTCCACTTTGTTCAGGTGTTCTATCCTCACACTCTCATTCCACGTGCTTCCTGCAACATCTTATGTAGTGGCAAGGTTATTCTTGATTTTTTCAGCTCCACTTTGTTCAGGTGTTCTATCCTCACACTCTCATTCCACGTGCTTCCTGCAACATCTTATGTAGTGGCAAGGTGATTCTTGATTTTTTTCCTGCAGTAATGATCTATCACTTTGAGCGAGAAATAACTTTGCATTTAAAGTTCGTCGTTCACATAATTATGGTAAAATGTGTATCTATTTAGCGTGTCTTAGACTGCAATTTCCCTTAGAGTGCTTAGACTGCAATCTCCCTTAGAGTGTTTAGACTGCAATCTTATTTAGAATGCTTAAACTTCAATATTCTTTAGAGCGCTTAGACTACAATCTCCCTTAGAGTGCTTTGACTGCGATCTCTCGTAGAGTGCTTAGATTGCAATCTCTCTTTAGAGTGATTAGACTGCAATCTCCCTTAAAGTGCTTAGACTGCAATCTTCCTTAGAGTGGTTAAACTGCAATCTTCCTTAGAGTGCTTAGACATCAATCTCCCTTAGAGTGCTTTAACTCGGGATTTGAACCCATTTTTATTGACATATTAAAAATATTAAAAAAAAAAGTTGACTGGTAGAATAAGAAAGTGGCGGCTACGGCCATTACATCATCTAAACTGCCCTGCATCCAGATATATTTAGAGATTAATTTTTGGTAAGAAAAACGCAGAAAACTAGTCAAGTGAAAACGAACAACACAGATATATTTAAACATCTTCCGTTATATGATAGTTATACATTCGGTTTTAGGAGTAGCGTTCATGTAAAAGCATTCATTTTGACAGAACCTTAAAAAAAAGTTGTCTGTAAGTGCTTTTAAAATTTGCACACGTCACCTATATCTACACTAACTTAAAAGCAGACCATTCGACGCCACAGGACCAGCAATGGCAAAAAACCCTGTCATAACATCCCGCCTCATTATTTTCTAAGGTGCTATTTAAACTTATTTGCTTCATTTTTTTAGGGCAAGGCGTTAAGTATACCGATTTTTTTTCCTCATTTCGGTGGAAACAACGTTAGAACCTTTCGCCCAGCAAGTGAAACAAAATAGCGTTATACTTTACTGGTTTATCAAAAGAAATTTGCGTGTGGCAACAAACTTGCTATCAATATACTCGTACATTACAAATTAACTGTTAAATACGAGTATATTACATTTATTAAGAATTTCATCAAACCATTATTTTCTTGGTCTTAAACATATAGTATTTTTTGTTATAATTTTACATAGTGACATTGAGTTGAAGTCAATTTTTGTAATCATCATACTCATCATGGCCTAGTTGGTAAGACGCCTGTCTTCCAAGTCGGAGGCTGCGAGTTGATTTGAATTGGTACCCAGATTTATTTTCAAAGGAACACCCAACCTTGTTTTACTTTAGACTCTTTAACAGGTTCCTGGTTGGATCAAAGAGTCACTGTATAAAACAAATCTATAATACAATACAGTATAATACCGCCCTTTGTGCATATAATGTTATGCACTATTAAAACGACAAGCTTTACGATTGCTTCGCTAATATATTGCACTTCTTCTGAACTATAGCATATTTCATGGTGTTATGTGCGCTTTTCCAATAAATTGAAACTTATTGCTCCGATAAATTGACGCGAACAAGCATCGCGCGCAGCTCGAAGCCAAACTGCTGGATGTTTAAAACACTTGAACACGGCTGCTTCCACGATTTACTGACATCTGAAACCTTCCTATTTCGTGAGTTGAACTGGAATGAAGAGTTTTTTATATTCAATAAAATTAAAGCTTCATCGATACGAATAATAAGAGCTTTTCTTAAATAAAATACGTCATTAAATATAAATAGCATTCCCAGACAAAAACACAGCCTTTGTAGATTTAAAAAAAAAACTACTGATATCGAAAAATGTTAATTGTATGCAACTTTGTTGATTCGAAAAATAAAATAATTTAAAAATAAACTTTATATGGCAAGCAGCAATATTGCTCAAATATTTAAGTCTAGAATTTATCACAATTTACATATATGGAAAAAATAAGTAAAATAAAATGAAAAACTTTTTGTATATCTTGTGTTCACCACAGGTTTAGTTTTGGTTCACAACTAGTTTCGAAGACCGCCATCTTCTTCGTCAAGTGAATATAAACTAAGTTGCTAAAATATATTCTGTACAAGTGTAAATAACCTGATATAAAAGAGGTGAGGTAGGGGGAGTGAAGTGGGAGAGATGTAATACGATGGTGAATGAGGCGGGGAAAAAATATGTGAAAGTGAATCTTTAAGACAGGGGAGGATTTTAAATTGGAAACATATTAAGCAGAGGACTATTATGAAAATTTGTTTGGTTATTGATGATATTAAGAATTAATTTTATAGATTTTTTAATCTCGAGAATATAAAATAAGTTTTTATAAAATAAATATAAAATAAGTTTTTTATTTTATTTGACTTATTTTTCCTTTTATGTAAAAAATGGCACCACAAAGTGAAACTATAGGCTTTGAGAAGATTCAAGAATTTGTCGCAATTGGTTTACTTTAACAGAGCTTGCGGAGAAATAAGATGACATTATATATATATGATCGATTTATTTACTTAAAAAAAAATATTATTAATTTATTTCTTATTTATATTTTAACACTCCGGATTTTAAAACAGAATGATATTTCACTTCAATGTGAGAGTAATCAATAAAGTAACTCAAATTAAAGTGACAAATCTGTTTTGATTTTTTTCCTTTTCTCTCCACCATCCCTACCTTTTCCTTTAATTGCTGATATCTCACTTTACATGAAAAGAAATGTGTACAGGTGATTGTCTGTCTTTGTGGGTTTTGTAGGAATATTCTCATGTACTGGTATGTGTTCATGGATTTCGTGGAGATGGATAGTCATTTGAATGTTTTTTTTTGCGACCATGTAACTTTCTTCATTCCCTTTTGTCTGGTTGATGGGAAGAGATTGTCGACTTGCAATTATCCCGCCAGATTATATTTGCAATAAAAGTGTTAAATAAATAATAAATAAGTTTTTGGCGGTTTTCTTAACAAATATGTTTTCTTAACATGTGTAGATGCCTAGAACTATCTAATCAATCGCTCGCAATCACTACTTTTTTTATCTTTCGAGTTCAGTCCCGAGTTGGAGCGCCCGTCAGGCAAGTTTACTTTCCAGACGGCACTATATAAATTGTCATTTTATTATAATTTTACCAACTAGGTCACGGAGGTTGTCTACTGTTCTGTACTGCACGCATGTCATAACATGTGCAATTGTTACATTCCTCAGATTTGTCGCTTATTTATCAATTATAATTGGAAACAATAAGTTATCATTAACTCCGTGTCCCATGGAATTGCTTCAGAAGTAAACCGCTAACTGCCTCCAGTTAGCGTTGATAATAAGATTTGAAACTTTTAACTAGTATTAATTGTCGGGCATTTGCGGTGGGAGTTGGCGTCTTGTTTCAATTGAGAACAGACTTGAAGTTAATGGGCTCGGGAGATGCCGAGCTACCAGATATGATGTTTGTGAGATGGTTTAAGGAGGGTAGACGCAAAATGAGTTTAATTCTGTCTCAGAGCTCTTAAACTCGAATTCAATAAATATAATTTTAGCAATAATTAAATATTATTTATAGTTAGAGCACTGCTGACTAATATTATAAAGAGTTGCTGACTAATATTAAAATCCTCAAGGTGTCCTATTTGGGTCATGCACTTAGAGGCGAAAAGTACAAATTACTGCACCTGATCATCCAAGGCAAAATCAAAGGCCGAAGAGGTGTTGGCAGGAGGCAAATCTCCTGGCTCCGCAATATACCTGATTGGACTGGCATAAAGGGCGTTGAAGATCTTTTTCGGGCTGCCGGGGACAAAGATGATTACTCTCAAATGATAATCAACGTTGGGGTGACCTGCAATGACACTAGGAAGAAGAAGAATTGAAAATATACGTTGTTCAATTTTTTTTTCTTAAACGAATATCTTGTGATAGGATCAGGTGATATTCAACGATGGGGGGACCTGACATGACACTGGGAAGAAGTTAAGGCATTAACATTGTGGAGGTTTAAAGACATTGTAATTTGTTTTATCAAACACTGTTTATTCCACTTTTTGTAACATATAACCCTACCGGTTTCAAGGCTTTCACCTCATCATCAGGGGAGCCCAAACAATACTCCAAACAAGACTGAGTCTTGAAACCTGTAGGGTTATACCGTTACAAAAAGTGGAATAAACAGTGTTTGATAAAACAAATTACAAATAACTCAATATTTATGTCTGAAAAGCAATTGAGAAACTCATAATTTCATGTCCGTAATGTTAAATGACCATTCTTGATTATTCATTTGTCTCAAATATTGTTTCTAGACATGTTTAGCCTTATGACCACCTAGAAGATAAAAAAATTAAAGTCCCCAGCAAAACCTCAATATCTTGATACAGTATCACGCGGCTGAACAAATGCACTTACGCAAAGAAAATAAACTTTGTCAGGTAAGAATGTCTACTTTTTTACTTCACTAACAGGGTAGCTTAACAGTTTGAACTTACCCCTAGTGTATATACTGTTTAGCTGCCTTAATAGCGATGCAAAGGCCGCAATAAAGCACTAGTTAGATTTGATATGTACAAAGACGTCTATTTTTATTTTTGCGACCCCTCCCCTGATTTTCCCCCCACACGTTGAGAAACGATGATCTAGAACCTCAAAAACCTCTGAGGTCTAGTTGGTAATTAATTTGCGTGTCTTCCAGCCCTAAGGTAGCGGGTATCGATTCCCATTAGTACTAAATTTAATTCCAAAGAGATATCAATCAGGTTTTTAATTCAGGTCACATTAACATATCTATGGTTGATCGTAAGTGATCGCTACATGGATAACAACTCCCCAGTTACACTATATATAACTAAAAATATAATAAAATACAACGTGTATTATTTTTTTCTTTAATAAATACTTAGTATTTATAATCTAACCAATCTTTGTATTCATAATCTAACAATAGTTTTAATTATGTACATCATCTCAAAAACAAGTACTCTTAAGTCAAGATTCCAAAAATATCTCATCGATAAATAAATCAGTTCTAATAAGATGAGGGCGTTGCTCATATTATGATGAATTCTATAATTGTATTATTTTATTGTTATTATGCTAAGGGGTGTTGTTGTCGAGAGGGTGAAACGGTTCAGGTACCTGGGAAGCATGATTGCTGAGAAACTGGACCCTGACATTGAGATAAAATGCAGAATAGAAGCGGCACGAATGGCTTTTAATAAAATGAAAAACCTTCTTTGTGACGATAATATAAACTTAAAGCTGAGACAAAGAATGGTGTGCATGTTACGTATGGTCTGTCTTACTTTACGGCGTGGAGGCGTGGACTCTTAAAGTTAACATAATAAACCGCCTTGAAGCGTTTGAAATGTGGATCCACCGTAGAATGTTAAGAATATCTTGGACCGATATGATAACAAACACTGATGTACTACGTAGAGTCAATGCAAATAGAGAACTATTCACCACTGTTAAGCTCCGTAAAACATCATATTTTGGCCATGTAATGAGAGGTGACAAATACACCGTACTTCAGCTCGTCATGAAGGGGAAGATCGAGGGCCGCAGAGGGGTCGGCAGAAGACAGCTCTCCTGGCTTCGAAACATCCGACAATGGACCGGCGTCGGAACTGTGGGGGAGCTGTTTCGCGCCGCCCAGGACAGGGAGGCTTTCTCTCAGATGGTCGTCGACGTCGGGGGGACCCGGCAGGACACGTGAAGAAGAAGATTGTTATTATCTATACTGTTTATAAATTTCTATGAAATTTATAATGAGAAATCACTGAGGGGCTAATGTGATGGTTCCACCAACCCTCAACATCTCGTCGATCATACATTTCTGGATATGCTTAGCTCAAATAGATTTACTGTCGATACTGTCAGACTCTACAACCAGTTGCACGTCGCTTTCAAATCTCACCCACGTTGGTTTACTTCAAACAGCAGCTTAAAAAAATCATATCTGTTTTCAATGAGTATATGTGTTTCTGCATTCTACCTATTTTCTTGTATTTAACCATCTCTCTTCTCTTTTCTCTGTCTTAGGTGACATTTGCAAATATTTTTACAAATATCACCTAAAGATTGCACTAGATTTTTTTTTTCCTTTTGAAAATAACGTTGTAATCTCCCATCAATCCATCGGTACTAATCTGTATAAATTTAATCTGGTCGGTTGGAAGAGATTTATATATTGCACTTGCTTTACCATTTTTATACTTTTTCTTAGTAAATATTTATGTAGAACCTATTTAAAAAATAAAACATTGAAAATCGACCCTGAAATTACAGGATGAAAGAAAAGTATCTTCCTAAATAGGCCAAAGGGGTTGCATCATCTGACGATGATGATAAAGTTTTATAATCGTTTCAGCGTGACTTTTCAATTCCATAAATATTAACATATAAATTAATACAGTTTTGTTAGCAAAAAGGATATTAAACTTTGTTTTAAATTTATTTTGATCAGAAACCATAAAAGGCCTGCTCTTGTTTGAGCAACTCTGTAGAAGGTTAACACAGCTATAACAAAGTTATTAATGTCTTAATGAAATATTTTCCAAGTATATAAACTTGTCTTTTTCGCTGAAATCTCACTTTTCAGCATGCCTTGTCGGGTACTAGAAGTAAGGATTTAACCGTTTTGTTGCGCAGTTCTACAAAAAAAAAGTTGGTCAAATTTCACATTAAAAAGAAAAAGTTAAATAAAATATAAAACTCTTTAAAAAAAATTAAAACCTCCCTTAAAGAAGTTTGATAAAAAAACTTTTTTGTAAATAATATTGAGTGGTTTACAAAATATCATTCAGTGGTCCTGATACTCTGAGTACAGGTGACAAGATGCAAAGTGAATATGCAGAGATAAGGTTTCTTAAACCTATATTAGTTATATGTAGAACACAATAAATTGCACGTATCGGTATACCTGAAAAGTTAAACCAAATATTTTTTGTATTATTTATAGTTAAGGCATTTACATTGTGGAGGTTTAAGGACATTGTAATTTGTTTTATCAAGCACTGTTTTTTTCCACTTTACGGAACAGTATAACCCTACATGTTTCAAGGTTTTCGCCTAATCATCAGGGGAGCACAAATAAGACTTAATTCAGTTCGAACTGGTACCGACATACACACTTCTAACGGTAAACATTCGGGTCGTGGATTGTGGGTGCAGAGAGGTAGGCGACAACTTCAGCGAGCAGTGGCGAGATTCTGGGAATATATGTGTTTGCCAGATGTTCACCCCGATGCACTGACTTAGATATTTACAGGGTCTCTAATCTAAATAGCTACCCCGGAAGCCTGATTGATGCACTTTTAAAAACAAAACTGAAAAGAAACTCATATGAGATCATATATTTAATGACATTCATAAGGTACCAATAAATATACCAAAGTCATGTTAATTAAAAACATACCATACACTAAATAACCAAAAAAAGTTAAATAACATAAAGCCACCTTTTTACACAAATTTGTATCTCCGGAAACTCTTATTTAACAGGAAAGGCAAAAATGTAGTATTTAGCAACAGTGCTGTGTAAACTTTATGTGCTGACTGTGATAATTTATATATAAGAAAGACAGAAAGATCATTTGAAAAGATATTTGGTAAACACAAATCCACCTTGACAAATCCTCTAATTTACTTTGAAATGGCTTATTATTGTCATTGTGAATATCATATGTTTTCTATTGATGATGCCAAATTCTCACATATCAGTAATAACGGAAATAAATTGGACCGATTAGAGGCCCTGAAAATATCGGGGTGAATATCTGTCAGTGCATCGGCAGTGTTCGCTAAAGTTGGCGCCTACCTCCCTCCACCCACAGTCTCCAACCAGAATGTTAACCGCTAGAAACGTGTATCTCGGTACCAGTTCGAACAGAATTCAGCCTTTTTTGTGCTCCCTGATGATGACGTAAAAACCTTGAAACCGGTAAGGTTATACCGTTACATAAAGTAACACAACAGTGTTTGATAAAACAAATTATACAATATTTTAAACGTTTGAGATTCAACGTAAGTGCACGATGATCATAACTGAGGAGAAAAGCAGAGATGAGGTATGCTTAAAAATTGGGTAGAGCGCTAAAACACGTTTTAATAAATTTAACAGCAAATTTTTTATTTTTAGAATATACCAATTTAATTTAATGGTTTTTAGTTAACATATTAAAATATTACCATATTCGTTTCACTGAAATATTTTATACTATTTAGAGAATATAATGGCTGGTTTCAACATAAGTTTACGCAAGCTAACCTTAGACTTAGGCCAAAAATATGATCGATAAATGTGATACGAGTGCCAATTTATTACAGGATAAAAATGGGAATGTTTTGAAAGAATAATAATTGAAACGAGATGCACTGTTTACAATGAAGAAATATGCTTTGAAAATGTTCAGTGATACAGAAAAAATAAGTGATGACAGGTGTACAAAAAATAAGTGATGACAGATGTACAAAAAATAAGTGATGACAGATGTACAAAAATAAGTGATGACAGATGTACAAAAAAAATCTATACAAGTAGTATGGAAGATATGAGAAGTTCGTGTTGACCTAGAAAAACATGAGATGGAAAAATAAATCAATGATGCAAGAGTGAAAAATCTTTATCATATAAGAATATGCATGACGAGGCGATAAAAGTGGGAAACGCGAACTATTAGATTAATAATGGGATAAATAGGAGATTTGTTTTCATCGCCTACTCTAATAGGGAAGTGACATTGAAAGTGACATTGAACGTTTTCCAGGACTCATAAAACATTCTTACTTATCCGAATATCAGGAACAATATTATTATGTTATTTACTCGGGGCATTATATTATATCAAACATTGTTATGTTATTTACTCGGGGCAAAACCTGATTGATTCTAATGATAAGGTGCTGAGATCTCAGTTGCTTCCCATTAGAAATACGTGACATAATTAATAATCGATTTTTCATATATAGATATACCATATATATCATTGGAGTCTAGAGACACTTCCAAAGTTATTGCAGGCAAAACGCTCATCCGAAAAATATGCGAAGTAGGAAATATTATGCGAAAGCATAAAAAACGTAGACGACACTATCAACGCCTAGTGGAAATGATGTTAACAAAAAGGTTCCTTAGTGATAATGCATAAAATACTCGCTGGCAATCATTCTCATGAAAGGGTAGCTGGGAGTCAAAACCCCAAGAGAGGCAGTCCTGATAATCAAGAAAAAAAATAGATGTTTTCTTAACAGAGTTTCAATACAACATATAATTTCATTGTAGTTTATTTTTAACAAACACTGTTTATTCCACTTTTTTGTGACGGTATAACCCTACCGGTTTCAAGGCTTTCACCTCATCTTCAGGGGAGCGCAAACAAGACTAAATGCTGTTCGAACTGGTACCGATATAGCCACTTCAACGGTTGGAGGCTGGGGGGTGAGGAAGGCTAGGGATAATTTCGGCCAAGAGCGGAAAGTTTTGGGGAAATAACTGTTCAACAGATGCTCCGATCGGTATACTGACTTAGAAATTTCTAGGGCCTCTAATCTGTCCAATTTATTTCCGTTGCCGCTAATATGTAAGAATTTGGCATCATCGATAGAAAAAGTATGATTCTCACGGTGACAATGATTAGCCATTTCAGAATAAATTAAAGGATTTGTTAAGGCAGTGCTATAAACAACATATAATTTCCTTTAGATCTCGTTTTAAATTAGCACACGAATAAATCTGTTTAAATACTGGTTGAGACAATTACTTTTGAAAGGGTCGATTTATATTAAAATATGACGCAAAAATAAATAAAACAAGAAAACAACAAAAATCTCACTTATAGATTTTTTTAGCAAAAAGAAATGAACGAATTCGTCATCAAGTATTAAATTTTTTTTTAGGAAGATGATATGCTGCTGAAAAAAACTTGAATAATGTTTATTCAGCTTTTGACTATAATACAATTCACATAAATCATATTTTACTGTCATCGTTTGAAATGTAAGAAGTCAAATTATAAACACATTGCTCAGCAAAGGAAAAATTATTATCATTTTGAAAACAGAAAACGTTTCAATTACTTTCTTATGTCAAATTTAATGAACACGTGAATTTTTTACTTCGGGTAGTGTAAAAAAATAGTTTAATATTTAATGCAAGTTGTGTCGTTATTAAAAAAAATCCGAGTTTTCTTTATGGAAAATATATTTTTATTTTAAATAAATAAATTAATATAAATTAATTGACAGCAGCATAGTATGTACATAATATATTTAAATAACACTTCAAAAACACATAAATTGCAGAGAATACATTAAAGACAGAAGTTATCAAAAGGTCTAGTCTCATCTAATAACATCCCCTCGGCCAAGATACACCCCACTAATATAAGGCGAGCCCAACCACGAGGACGCCAGATGTTTTTCAGTCCACACCCTTGCACATGTAGAATAATGTAATTAAAGCACCCTTGTCACTCTCCAAAAAAATAAGATAATTTATAGGTCAAAATTTTTAATCTAAGCAACTCACTCATCGCGAAAGTATATATCTGGTTGGTTGGAAGACATTGCCGCCTAGTAATAAGCCTTCCAGATTGTATTTGTAATAAAAGTCTTAAATAAATTAATAAATAAGACTAATATTCAAGGAGTGTTATCTGCTAAAAGGAATTAGAGAAAATAAGTGATGGCTCAACATATAACTTATTATATACAGTTTATTATGTTGTTTATAGTTTAGGCATTAACGTTGTGGAGGTTTAAAGACATTGTAATTTATTTTTATCAAACACTGTTTATTCCACTTGTTTGTGACGGTATAACCCTACCGGTTTCAAGGCTTTCATCTCATCTTCAGGGGAGCACAAACAAGACTCTTGTTGGTGCTCGACACAAGTACTCGACACAAGTTGGTAACAAGAGTCTTGTTTGTGCTCCCCTGAAGATGAAGGGAAAACCTTGAAATCGGCAGAGTTATACCGTCACAAAAAAGTGGAATAAACAGTGTTTGATAAAAATAAATTACAAAGTTTATTATTTTGTAATACTATATTTAACAACCGGAAAAGTTTATAACCATGTGGCTATAAAATTGTATGCATAAAAATGCACGTGTTCAAACTAAGACTTTAAGAGAATACCAGATTTTAATCCTTTTTAAAAAAGACTGAAGTCATCTTTCAGGACATTGAGGCTGTATTTACATTGCTTAATAGTTTTGTCATTATTCAGCTAATTCACCATTTTCAGATTTTCTTTTGAAAATGTTTGAAAGACGAGATATTATTCTTAAATACTCAATTTATAAAAATCGTTAAGCAATCTCTCACAGATGAGTATTGTCACGTTGTTTCGCGTTATTCATAAAGATACATTTTAAAAAAGGTCTTAGGTGAAAACCAGATTGGATTTCTTTTAACCCTCCGTCGGGTGCAATACAAATCCCTACACGTTTGGGCGCAACTCATCTGTGAGATAAAAAATTTAAATTTCTGCTTACGCTTAAGGGAAAGCTTATAAAACTGAACTTTTCACTCAAATATGATTATATAACATTTGTAAATTCCTTTGCACTTTTCAATAACAAAATTTTAAAATTCCTCATATTGTTTTTCTTAAAATAGAAAACAACTACATAATTTACAATATTTTCAGTCTTTTATTGGCAGCTTATCAACACAACTAATGCAATTCAGTAACATCACAATTTTGTTCAGTCATTTAATACCCACATTAGGTTTGTAAAAAAGATTTAGCACAATAAAAAGTATGTGGAACTGTAACTGTCACATATTTATAAGGTGACGAAAATAAAAGCAATAACTTAACATTAGAGAACACTATGCTAGCACTTTTTCAAACATTATTTAGAATGTAAAATTCAAATTCACTTGTGATCATTAAACGTCTTCACAAAAACAAAAGGGAGTAATCAAAATATGATTGGAAAGTTATTCCTGAACATTTTCGAAAACATTCTTATAACAATTTTCACACACCATGGGTGCATTTTTGTATTCATATAGTAAATAACGATCAATATTATTGAATTAGGGGCTAGACCATAGATATACGAACTATTGCAGGTATATAAAAAGAAATATTGCGAAAAAAAATAATATTTCGGAATTAAAAAATACTTACGTAATCGGGCGCAACTCATTCAGTAGATTAAAACGTCCGTCACGGAGACCAATGGTGCACTGGAGAAATAACAAAGATACCCTTGTATGAGGGGTAGGGAGTCAGGAAGTTACTATAAGCCTCACCTCTTTGTCGGTAAACCTCGCCCATTGGCACAAAAAAAAAAACTAGGTACCTCATCTCACATATTAGATGCGCCCGCCCAAGGTTTAAAAGAATCTGATAAATCCAGCAAAAATTGAAGCAGCTACCCCAAGTTGGAAGACGTCTTATCACCTAGGGCGGGGGTCGGCAGACTAGAGATGAGCCAAATATTAAGTAAACAGAATCTCTAAATTTTCATAGAGCCGCAACATTAATTTTCACTGTAGCTATTTATTTTAATGATGAAAAAAAAAACGAGATAAAATCAAGATTTTTATTTAATACTCATATTCACAATACAGTCGTAGGCTACACAGAAGAATATAATATTACATATGGGAGTTATAAGCTTCAGTAGGTCAGTGTACTACCTATAAAACAAGAAAACCTAAATAATTCAACACTAATAAAACACAATAATAATATTGTGCCACTTGTGTCCGTCCATCGGCCGTGTTCATGATCTTCTGGTGAGGCTGCGGAGTGGAAGTGAAGCTGGAGTTGAAGAGTCGCACATGCCTATGGAAAGAGCCGCGGTTTGTCGACCTAGGGTACTGAGGTCATAGAAATCTGACCCAAGTTCAATGTTAACCAAGGAGTAAACATTTTAGTACAACGAAAAAGAGTAATCTAAGTTGAATTTCATATAAGTCCAAATAGTCAGACGAAATAAATCATAAAATCAGTTATGCCCCCATGAAAAATGGATCCAATATAGCTTAGCTAAGAGCCGACAATCTCTGTTTTTATTTACCTTGATGGCCTTATGAAATATGTATTTCTAATAACATTTTATCACACTCACCGAGGCACAACGCCGAGCCTATTTGGGTAATATATTAAGAGGAGAGAAATATCACTTTCTAAAATTAATAAATATTGGTGGACAAAATCGAGTATTGGCAGGGATCCAGAAAAAATGTTTGCCTATGTTCCGGAACACTCGCAAACGGGCGGATATCCATATAGTTGAGGAGTTGTTCCGTATCGTCAAAGAAGTAGATATTTTCTCAAGAGTGACCACGAACGTTATGGAGACGGTACACACCACAGAAAGATGAATGAGGCTAGTTAAAGTGAACATTGCATAAATATATTTTTATTTCTCATAGAATTTCGATAAACATCCATCTTGTTGAAAAACATACATTTTTTGTTTATATGTCCTCTGTAAGATATACACTCCGTCCTTGGCATGCTTTAAGAAGCGACTAAAAAAAGTTAATTTCTAGTCAGTAAAATAACGCGCTACATTCCTGATTTTTCTTTTCCTTTCCTCTCTACCATCCCTTCTTATTCTGTTGATTGATGATATCTCACTTTATATGAAAAATATTGTTCGGTAATTGTCCGTCTTTGTGGGGTTCGTGGGCATATGCTCACGTATGTGTTTATGGATTTCGTGGGGATGGATTGTCATTTCAATGATTTATGCGACCACGTAACTTGCTTCATTTACTTTTTCTGGTTGGTTGAAAGAGATTACCGCCTGGCAGAAAGCTCTCCAGATTGTATTTGGAATAAAAGTATTAAATAAATAAACAAAAGCCTAGTTTACTGTGGACACGATAAATTACAAGCAACATACTCTAATCTATCATATATATTGCAGTATAAGAGTGTTCAAAATGCTATGGAGATGAGTGCACAGCGAAAATATTGTCGAGTATCAATGTACGAAGGCGATATTCAGATATCAAAAATGAATACACGTGTAAGTAAGATAAATAAAGAAGTTTTAAGATGGTTTGGACATGTGGAGTGAATGAAAGGCGATATATATACTAAGCTAGTATACAAGTCAGAAGTTCTAGTTGTGCGTGTAATAGGTAAACCGAGGAAAACATAACTGGAACAAATATAAAAATAAGGTTAAATAAGAAATATGAATAATTGAGAAGGCAAGAATCCATTGTGATATTCCTAATTAAGGTTTTTCAAGGTTCCTTTAACTGTCCCGCGATTCTAGAAGCACTAAGTTTATATGTACTTAATAAATATAGCCATGCAGAGAATCACTCTCTGCTCTACATACCAACTTACAGAACGAATATCATGGCTAAACACTCAGTCACGCGTGGTATAGAGATATTGAACCAACTGAATGACACTGTTGATATATTCTCGGTACCGTCTAGCAGTATGAGAAGAATCCTGGCTGATATTATTCCTAACGAATAAGCTAACTCTAGAAGCAGACCCTCTTTGTGTAACAGGAGAAATCCATGCAAAGTGGATAAAAAAAATAGAAAAATAAAAATAAAGATTGTGTATGACGAGATTGATTAATGTGGATAAGGTAAAAGCAATGTGCTTGGATAAAAAAATTTGGAGATATGTTCTCTCTGCTTTATCTGTAAGGGACATGATAGATGATATATATGGTTATGTACGCATGAGTGTCCCCTTAAATTACTTGATTTTTTTTATCTAGTTTTTCAGTTGAGTCCTTTCCTATCCTATCGTTCAATTTATCCGTTTTTATTTTGTAATATTTTTAATCCGTCAATAATAGTGGGTTCGAATCCCGAGTAAGAGCGCCCTTGAGACGAGTTTGTTCACTTAACGCCGCTATATAAATTGTTATTTTATTAGAATTATAATTCATGTAGTATGTTTAGATATTCAAGAAACTTGTCATGTAAATAAATAAATTAACTTTCTTACGGTATATCAGTTTGGGGGGATGCACTTTAACCCAAAAACACATATTGCAGGTTTCCCAAAAATTGATTGTGAAAATAATTAATAATCTTCCTGCTCGGTATCCCACGGTCGAGCTTTTCAGAGAGTATCAGGTCCTGAACATAGCCAATTTACATCTCAAATCCATTATCTGGCACTACCATCGAGAGGAAGGGAAGATGCAGACTCAGCAGACACACATGACACGCATGGCAACAAATGAAATGTTCACCATCCCTAGAGTTAAAACCTCTTTTGCCCAAAGGCAATATGCTTATTTGGCTCCCATTACATACAATGGCGTGCCGACTTCAATAAAGGTAAAGGTAGGAAAACCATTTAGACAGTCGATCGGAGCGTGGTTGTTATTGCGACAGGATTTTGAGTACTTGGGCTTTCAGGATGAATGACGAGTGGAACGGATTTATGTGAGATTTTTGATTGTGTGCGGTATAGTGTGGGATGAATATTTTTGGTTTTTCTGGAGTGATGATGTGTGAGGAGTTTAATTTTGCAAGATATTTCTACTTGTAGTTGAGTGTCACTGTCAGGTTGATGAGAGCGTGCAACGGGGTTTTGTTTTTGTGTAATCAAAACTCGGAAAGAAGTATCGATTTATTTTTTTTCATGCTAAATATCCACAGTGAGATAAAGACAAAAGCCTAGTTTACTGGGGATACGACAAATGAAAGGCAACACACCCAGATCCATTAAAATTGTATGTCCAAATCCAATTATCTGTTCTTTTTCTCAAATTGTGTATATTTCTTGTCATGTGTAATAATAAATAAATAAATAAAAAAATAAAGCAATATTGTTTATTCAAAGATTTTATGTTCCGATTTTTGCTAAATAGGGCAAGAATAATATAATATCTGTCGAGGAAACTGATACTAATAAAAAGCGACCCTTTTTTTTGGATTCATTCATTAAAATTTAAAGCTATTTTGCGCTTTAATAAAACTACCGGATAATAAAATGAAATATTACACGGTAAATGACGTTATCCATCAAATTGTGGATTTTTGCTGGTATATTCAAAATTAGGAACCATAAATTTGAATATAAACTAGGAAGTAATATTTTCAAATTAAAAAGGCTATTTTGTTCAAAAACAGACTCAATTTTGAATGTAATAAAAATAAATAATGACCATATTATAAGGAAATTTTGTGGCAAAAAAAAACATAATAAAAATATTTTATCTTCCGTGACCTAGTTAGTAAGTTGCTTGTCTTTTAATTCGGAGGTTGCGAATCAACTCCCGTTGGTACATGTTTTTATTAAAGGGGTTTCGGTTTAAGGGGATATTCTACTCTAGAAATTTGAAAAAAAGTTTAGGCCTTTAAGAACATTTTCTCGAAAGGAAATTTTTTAATTCTTAATATTTACGAAGTTATAGCTATAAATGAGGCAGCAATTACGCCACACCGGAATGACTCAGACAATAATCTCTAAATTTTAAACGCGTTTTTCTCGAAACTACTTTTTTCAACCTGGTCGACATAGAATCTCAAGTTGTATTCAACCGATTACCTTCAAATATAGTTTGAAACTTTATTAAATATTTTCATATCGTCCCTACCTAGAAAAATTAAAAACTATTTTTTTTTATTTTAACATTTGAAAAAAAGGGTACAAAATTGAATATTTTTCCACACAGCCGCCAATTTTCGATTTTTTTTTCTTTGGGAGACATTATTTCTTATCAAGAAACCGTGCATGATTTTTGTTTCAAATTTATAAAAGGAGTTCAATCATGTCGACCAGCTCACCCCACCCTCTTTTTTTACGCCATGATATAACATCTGATAACATCCTGAATAAAAAAAAAAATTCATTCTCAAATCATCAATAAACAAATTGTTTAAAACTATTTTTTTTACTATTTTTAAAAAGCGAAAAAAATTAAAAATCCTTTTCAGACAGCCGCCATTTATCGATTTTTTTTCTTTGGTACCAACTATAACGACATTATTATTTATCAGGAAAATTTGTATGATTTTTGTTTCAAATTTACGAAAGGCCTTCAATCATGTCGACCAGTTTACCACCCCTATTTTACGACAAGATATAACAGTTGATAACATCTTGAATTTGTAGGAACTACTGTCGTCGCTGAAATATTGTCAACACACAGATCAACGACCGACGAAACGACCTTTGGATATGTCCAAAGGTCGCATACCAAAACATTGAAATTGTTAACCCACAAATACTATTTACGATACATTCCACAGTAGAAAGAGAACGCATCACGCTGTCTCGCCGTTTTCGCCAACAAATTGTCTACCCACAATATTATTTGCGATGTCTGCAATATTTCAATCGACCATTTCTGCACGCACAGAAGCGAGATAAAAATATATTGCGGGCGCACTCCCGCGCCCATTCTGAAATGTATAAATACCTACTTACCGATAAATAAAGCATCATTAATCATTAATCATTAATTATTATTCATTGATTCATTCACTCTCTCTTTCCGCATTGCTAATTGACGTATTTTATTTAAATACCAAACAATCAAAATCATCAGCGCGTCCTTCAAGGACGTTCGCTAAAAATTGAAAAAAAAAAACTCAAATTTTTTTTCGTTCATTCTCAAATCACCAATAAACAATCTGTAAAAAAATGCAGAAAAATGTTTTTAGTTTTTGTTTATTAAGTCTGAAAAAACGCCCGAAATTCACGCCTCTAGAGTAAAACACCCCCTTAAGCTTTCTCTAACAGGAATATCTTCATCGTTAACTTGTTTAATTCTACCTTCAAAACCGCAAAAAAGTGTCTTATTTATTAATCAAGAGCAACAACAACAATAAAGAAAATAAAGCAGGAAATTATTTTTACAGTGTATTAAAAAAAGTTACACGACGTTTTAAGATAAAAAAACTCCTCTAATCGTTCCAAAGCGTTACAGTTAAACTGGCAAACTACTTCACTTTAAATGAAACAATTCCTTTTCTAATTATCTTCTTAGGAAACCCCCGAAACTTAATTTTGGTGAGTATTAGTAGATACCTCTCATTTAATTTTGAAAATTACCGATTATTTTTAATGATTTTCTAACGTAATTGGTTCAAAAATAATAAAAAAATATTAAGAAGGTTATGTCCGATTTTTTAACCTTTAAGTAAAACGATTATTTTTTTTATCATTATCTTTTAACAGGCATTATGTGTTTAGGACGTTGGGTTCGTTTCGGTTTAAAAATAAGCAGCACCTTGTAAATTGCGAATTCAGCAATCAAATTTGTTTGAATAAGTTTTGAAAAAGCAATATTTTTTTTTATTAAATTGTGCAATATCTGCTGCTGCATCTTTGCTAGAATAGTTGTTAACAGTGGCTGCAGTGTGGTTTCAGAGAGACGTAGCGCTGCATTGACATCCTTTTGGTTTCTCTGTTTCGTTTTTATTACTGACAGAAAGTTTTCTCATATGAATAGGTAGTCGAAAATGCCGACAATAATTTAATGACTTTATAACTTTCTTACTAACTAATATATTTCTCATTCATTGGGGATAGGGTAGTTATTGACATTCATAGCTAATCTGATTTGTGATTCTTGAGATATTCTGGATGCTTTAATAGAAACATATGTGTCTTTGTTAGAAGTCGTAGAGAATTCTATGAATTTCTAGGTAGAAAAACCTTAAAACAAACACTCCGATCCTCCTGCATGCTGCAAATAATATACTCAAGTAATATTGTATTTCAAAAATATAAATGTATAATAACATAAAAACTTTTATTTTAATTTTTAAAAAGAGATTCTGCGAAATTTTAGTATTAGCATTTTAAAATAACCGACTACTATTTGCGGACTGGCAGAAATTTTCTGCGGACCGGCGGTTGGGTAATACTGCTCTAGAGTATTGGACAGCACAAAAATTATATGCTCACCTTTTTTGTGAGATCCTATGACGAATAAGATGTCGCCACTTTAGGTCTAAGAGAAAAATTAACTTTCAGGGTTAATTGTCTTAGGCATTATTTATTGAGCATTTAAATTAAGAACCACTGGAGAAGAAAAGGAAAAACACATTTGTCATCACTTATACACGTCTACCGGGTGGGGGTGTCATTAGTAGACAGAATATGTAACAAGACAAGCACCCCACCCCTTATTTATGCCATCGGAAATCGAACCTGAATCTACGAAGGAAAACCTTCGTGGCGTACCACCTAAATCGTCATACAATATGCTAAAAATCCTCCATATCGTTAGTTAAGCTCAATTTATGAATTTATTTTTAAGTCTTTAGTACATTACAGGTTTCTCTAATTCATACAATAAACCAATATAAAAAGATAAAAAAATAATGTAATAACAATTAAAAATTTTAAAACTTATTTGATAAAAAAAACCACGATAAAAATATCTGCGTTATACTTGAAAATTGTGACAAAATGTAGCATGTTAAATAACACAAAAATATCACTATTTCAATTATCACACTAAATTTAAGAGATTTTTCCAGAATTAGCTTAGCGACACACGAGAAGCGTCTATATGAAGACAAACACGATTAAATGTTTGATTGCTCTACTTACCGAAAATTTCAATAGCAGGTTGGTTCGACTTATAGGTTAATTGAACGATCTATGATAATTAATTATACATCTCAGATAATTAATTATACGGAACATACAAACCATGATTATTCAGGACGATTGGGTTAGATAACCCCTGAACTATGTTAGATAACCCCTGAGCAAACGAAAAAGTGGACATCCAATAGAAGAGATATTCCTCTCTCTAATGATCTTTAATTAACCATCTGCAGTAGTAAGACACTTGGATAAAGCCAGGGATAAATCCAATAGGGAATAACTAGGATGTCCTTCTGGCAATTCTATACACATGCTTGCACTATTTTACTGTCTTTCATCTCGACGAGTAACAAATAGTGATTCAGGCGTTGTTTATCTTACCACTGTCAGCTTGTTAGAGATCACTTCAAATTGGCGTTATTATCTCTTGAAGCAAATAGTGTATTCATAAACATCAATTTACTTAAAGGAATATTCTACTCTAGAGGCGTGGATTTAAAAAAAAAACAGTTTTTTTTCTTCTAAGTTACGCGTATCAAAATAATGGGCCAAGTAGTTTTTTTACTTCATTGCCTACACAAATATTTGTTAGGTATATATATCTTGTAATTTAATTTGTTTAACCCAACTTTTTTTAAAGCATATTGATTTCCAGACTTTCGTAATGTATATTTTTAAGAAATTGGTTAATTCTTCTGATATGGAAATTTATTGTATATTCTAAATAATCTAAATTTTAAATCAAAAGTATCTTGCTTATTAATTTATTTATGATTTTACGAGCATGAATATCATGGTACATCGGGCAGATTTTTTGCTATTTAACAATTTATTTCAACCAACCAGCTTTATCTTAGATATATCAAGGTAATTTAATACATGCAAGATTTTATAAAAATATCTTTAAATTCAATTAAAATATTACTGATCTCTGAATAATGATGGTATAAAAAGAGGAAAGGTGTTCGTTCAAGAAAAAAAATTAAATTGAACAACTTATATCTTCAACTCTTCTTCTTCCTAGTGTCATTGCAGATCCCCCCAACGTTGAATATCACCTGAGAGTAGGCATCATTGTTTGAAAAAAATCCCCGACGCTCCTTATACCAGTCCAATCACATATATTGCGGAACCAGGAGATTTGCCTCCTGCCAATACCTCTTTGACCCTCTATTTTGCCTTGGATGATCAGGTGCAGTAATTTGTACTTTGCTCCTCTAAGCACATGCCTCAAATAGGACACCTTCCGGATTTCAATATTAGTCAGCAAATCTCTCGAAGAACCCTCGTGTTGCTGACCATAGCCGATATATTAGGTCCTTACATATGAAATTGGCGTTTTGCCGTACTGGCAACTTTGATCTCAAATATCTTCTCTTTGGTTAGGAATTCTAAATTCAAATTTATACAACTATTTACTCAAGTATTTGTGTTTCGAAAATTATAATTCATTTGTTTTTTCCTCAATTGTTTTTTTTTCTTTGCGTCACTCAGTTTACAAAATGGAAAACTTTAAATATCGCGTTATTTACGAGTACGAGTTCCACCGTGGCACCAGTGCTGCAGAAACGGCTCGAAGGATTAATGATGTGTATGGCGACGGTGCCGCAAAAGAAAACACAGTGCGTTTTTGGTTCCAACGTTTTCGTTCTGGAAATTTCGACCTGCGGAATAAGCCCCGTGGACGGCCGGAGACCAAAGTTGATAATGAAGAATTGAAGGCTATTGTGGAAGCGGATCCATCGCAAACCACGTCCGAGTTAGCTGCAGGCTGCGGTGTTAGTGATAAAACTGTTTTAATCCACTTGAAGCAAATTGGGAAGGTGAAAAAGCTTGAAAGGTGGGTACCTCACGAATTGAGTGAAGCAAATCAACAAACGCGCGTTGACTGCTGCGTTGCATTACTCAACCGGCACAATAATGAAGGGATTTTGAATCGAATCATTACCTGTGATGAAAAGTGGATCCTGTATGATAATCGGAAGCGCTCATCGCAATGGCTGAACCCTGCGGAACCAGCCAAACCATGCCCCAAGCGAAAATTGACTCCAAAAAAGTTACTGAGCGTTTGGTGGACTAGTGCTGGTGTCGTTCACTATAGCTTTCTTAAATCTGGCCAGACGATTACGGCAGATGTCTATTGTCAGCAACTGCAAACCATGATGGAAAAGCTAGCTGCTAAACAACCGAGGCTGGTTAATCGCTCTAGGCCACTGCTGCTTCATGATAACGCTAGACCACACACTGCACAACAGACGGCTACCAAATTAGAAGAGCTTCAATTGGAATGTCTAAGACATCCACCGTACTCTCCGGACCTTGCCCCAACATATTACTATTTTTTTCGAAATTTGGATAACTTCTTGCAAGGGAAAAAATTCAACTCCGATGGGGCAGTCCAAACCGACTTCAAAGATTTTATTGATTCCCGTCCGAATGGTTTTTTTAGTAAAGGGATCGATGAACTACCTATGAGATGGCAAAAGTGCATAGATAGCAATGGTACATACTTTGATTAAATAAATATATTATATTAAAAAAAAATCAACTTTATGTCCTCCCAAACAAAACGCCAATTTCATATGTAAGGACCTAATATTATATGTTCAATAATATAACTAATTTAATTCTCAGGTATTTCAGCCATATTACCTGACGGGAAGATACAATGGAGATACTAATGATCAAAAATCAGATAGGATCCCGATCAGGAATCAGATACACGATGGACAGATCTGTAAGTAACGCAACCAACAGCTCACTTTAACCCTCCGATCGGTGACAGTACCGGCGGCGTTAAAAAAGTGACAAGGTCTCTAGGGACCGTCAAAAAATTGTATGGTATTATCATCATGGAGTTGTGTCTTGATGGTTTTGTATGTAAGCGTATGATTGTATAAGGTGCCTAAATGTATATAGAAGGATAAAATATAAGTATAAAGGCAAAAAAATATTTTTTTTTTGGTAATTTAGGTTTTATTTGACAGGTAAAAAACAAAAGTTGTAATAAATGTATTATTGTGCTGCTTATTCATGATCAGCTAACGCAATATTGCAGGTATCGCACTGATACAATAATGCTGAATGCTCAGCACAAACTGCTTTTTTGCAGATATAGCAATATGATCTGGTTTTGCGCTCGCGTCCGTTCTGCGCACGATATAACTGGCCCGATGGCCGATTCGTACAGATGCAAATGAAGGTGCAGCTCCTGATTTTGGTCTTGCTACTACCGGAAAATATAAAAAAAAAATAAAAGATGTTATTTCTATGTTTGTGCGTTTCAATATTCAATTTCAACTTTACCTTTACATCAAATGCTTTCATAGCAATTCGAATTTTGGGATAGCACATTATGCGTGTATGGTGATAATACCATACAATTTTTAGTTTATGGTTATGTAGCTTATGGTTATGTTAGCTTATGGTTGTATAAGGTGCCTAAATGTATATAGAAGGATAATATATAAGTATAAAGGCAAAAAATAAGGTTTTTTTGGTAATTCAGGTTTTATTTGACAGGTAAAAAATAAAAGTGGTAATAAATGTAATATTGTGCTGCTTATTCATGGTCAGCTAACGCAAGAATGCAGGTATCGCACCGATGCAATAATGCTGAATGCTCAGCACAAACCGCTTTATTGCAGGTATAGCAATATGATCTGGTTTTGCGCACGATATAAGTTGCAAATGAAGGTGCAGCTCCTGATGTTAGTCTTGCTACTACCGGAAAATATAAAAAAAATGTTATTTCTATGTTTGTGCGTTTCAATATTCAATTTCAATTTTACCTTTACATCAAATGCTTCCATAGCAATTCGAATTTTGGGATAACATATTATGCGTGTATTGGTGGCTCGTTCTTTGATATTTGAAATTGCTAATTGTTTCGTCAACAATTGCAAAAACGAACGTCGCTTGTCTGTTTTTTGAACAGGCTTCATCTCATCGTAAATTACGAATGCGGTCAATGCAGCAATATCTATCATGTTGTAGAACATTGCAAGTGGCCAACGATTTGTTGAACGTTTGCATGAATAAGTGCCAAGCATCTGATCCATTGTGTCCACACCCCAGATTTATGGGCATTGTAGTCCAGAATGACCATTGGCTTTCGCTTATCGGTTTCGTTATCTACCGAACGACTATAATGCATTGTACTCGTATACAAGAGGAAGGACCGACTCATTCTTCTTCGGCACGGCAAACACAATTTATTTACGATTTCTTTCAATAATGGTACAATTCAGGTATAAGGTCCCTAAAGATCTTGTACCTGATCCCCGTACAAAATGTTTTCAAACCGTAATAAAACATGAACGAGTGATCTTACCGCTTTGAAACCGATTTTAATCGCTTCAGCGTGTTTTTTTTTGGAATACATACAACATCACGTTTTCAAAATATACAAAGAGAAAGTTGTGAGCAAACAAAAATCGAAAATATCCCCAAGGACCTTGTCACTAATCGGAGGGTTAAGAGTGTAGTTGAAATGATACTGACCGCCAAAAATGAAGGAATGTCATTATTTCTGCAGTGCAGCCAATTTTCTCATAATATCAACTTTAATTATCCCAATTACTCTGCAAAGAGCGTGATAAACAGGAAGAAGTATTGAAAAGCGTCATAATTACCGTCTTCCTAATTTCTAAATAAAATCCTTTTTTGCTTTTTCCTAAGAATTTTAATGAGCACATATAATTTTCAATATTTTACTTTTTTGATAAATTGTACATAGTTAATACATATGACGGAGAACGAATAAAAAATATCATTAAATTTTAACTAAGACACATTAAATGAGTGGTCAGAACCAGACATGACTAACCCACAAAAATATTAAATTTGAGTTAGGAACATACGCTAGATCTTTATACCCATTTCTATCAGAACCAAACATGATTATGAGTTTATAGTTCATCATAAGTGCAGACATCTACCGTTAAACTTTTGGAAACAAGAAAAAAACAAACCATTTTGAAATAACATAGACTTGCAAATTTGAAGTCAATTATCTCGAAATAAAATATATGTGGATAAGTCATGTCTGGTTCTGACCCACTCAAATGATGGATTAGTAATGTTACGCAGCAAATATATTTCGAAACAAAAAGATTCTGACCGAAAAAATATTGTTAGTGCACTCATGACAAAGTTCAAATAACAATATGACCCAGAAAAATCGATAAAGATGTAAAAAGGTAAAATTAAAATATTTTAAACAAACATTTCAGCGAAAAGATTTGAAATAAAAACTTGTTCAAGAATTTACGGAGAGTTGTGCACATGCAAAAATCCTTAGTAAATAAACATTCACTATTCTTGTTTAAAAAAGAATGTGGTTTTTTATATTTTTATTTTTACATCATATACATGCATATTTTGTTTGTTTTATGATTGTGTGCGGTATGTTGTGGGACAAATGTTTTTGGTCTGTCTGGGGTGATGAAGTGTGAGGAGTTTGATTCGCGTGATGTATACATGTGTAATTGAGTGTTACTGTTTGTCAGGTTGATAAGAATGTGCAACGGGGTTTTATATAATCCAAAATCGGAAAGAAGTACGGATTAATTTTTTCACGCTATATGTCCTCAGTGAGATACAGGCAAAAGCCTAGTTTACAAACCCAGATCCATTAAAATTATGTGTTCGAATTAAATTACCTATTGTTTTTTCGCAAATTATGTATATTTCTTGCCATGTGTAAAATAAATAAAATAAAAACTGCTAATTATTATTATTGTACACAAACAAACATTTTGAATTTATAAAAATATATCAATAAAAAAAAAAAAAATTGTAATGTTGATTAAAAAACGGTAAAAAAATGTAACGAAACTTAAAATATAAAGGTTTCAAGTTGAACAGTTTGACGATCTTTAAACCTTTAATAATTTCAAATATATACGAAGGCAAATATATTGATAAAACGGAAGTAGCATTAAATGTAATAGGGAGGCTCTTGAGGACTCACAACAAATACTAATTTGTCCAAACATCAGCACTAACATACATGTTCGAGCCAAGACCTAATTGATGTGAATGGGCTATACATGTTGCCTCCGACTGAAAACACTTGGCCTTATTAACAATTAATCGTCCTTAAAATGAATGTACGAGTAAATAGGGTTATATGAAAAAAAAAAAACTTACCTGAGGTAGACTGAGAAAGGCGCTCAGGAAATATACAAAAATAAGAAGCCTGGTCCCTCTCTTCGCTGTGGAGAGACTCTTCATGGGATACCGGACAGCCACGAAGCGGTCCACCCCAACCAGCACCAGCACAAAGGTACTCAGATAAAGACTGAACATCTGCAAAAACTTGAAGATCTTGCAGGCTGCATTTCCAGCCATCCAAGCAACCGCGTACTTCCACGCAGCTTCGCCACCCAAGCAAAAAGCTGTCACAAGAACGTCAGCTATCGACAGCTGAAGAATTAAACTATAAATCGCACTACACGAAGTTCTTGAAAAGCGTCTAGCTTTTTGACTTCTTCTTATACTGACTATAGTTGCTATGTTTCCTATTAATGACAACACTGCAAGTATACACAAGAAAATTACTTGAATGAACTTTTCGTTAGTTAACACTGGCTTATGTTCTAGACAAAACACTCCTGTCCCATTCTCCAAATAGAGTAGATTCCACGGATTACTGTATTCTAATGTAATATTTATGCCATGCTTGATACATTTTTCTATACTCCATGTTATATTAGCCATAGGCCATTCTTCTTGAAAAGCCATTATACGTCTATAAGCTTTTTTTATTTATTTTCGAACAAATAAAAGCGATTTTTTTTTTATTGTAAATCTTCAAAATTGTCATTATTATTTAAATACACTTAAATTACGTCTATATAAATATATTATTTTTAATTTCATAAAAAAAGTATTATGAATAAAACTATCCTTTAATTTATACTACTTTGTTATTTTTTTTAAATTTAAGAAAAAAAGACGAAACTGTTATTTTTAAAAATGTATTTTTATTGTTAATTTTAAATCAACGTATTTTATTAAATCATGTTTTTTTAGCTCACAGTTCCCATTTTCCTGAAACAAAAGAAAATCACTTATGAATATGAATAAAAATTAATATTATCTCAATAAATGTTTTTATGAGAAATTAAATTAAATGATAAAATTAAAAAAATATATACACGACTGAAAAATAGCAAATTATAAAAAAGCTTACAAATTTGAGCGTGCTTATGTAACACGAAAACTTTTATGTACATACGTGGGTTAGACGTTAAGACGGTCTTGCACTCGATTCAATTCTTGATGAAACCAATCAAAAAAGTTTTCCTGTTTAATACTAGTCACGAACAACGTTCTCTGTAGTTCATTCATCGGCTAGTGGGGTTTTCGAAGTATTTTGTTACCTGAGGATTTAATAATTTCAATCCATATTTCACACATCACTTTTTAAAAACAAAATTCAATCTAATGGCTTTCGAAACTGGTGTGAAATAATTTTTCTTTGAACGTTTATTTAACTTTGTTATAACGTACCCACATATTCAGGCAAATGTTTTCTTGCATAATAAATTCAAAATCACCCATAAGGTGGAACAAATAAAAGTCTACGTCAGACACCATGTTGACTGAACGATGTCAACGAACAGTTAATAAAATCAACAAATTTCATGAGCCACCCCGGAGATTTGCTATTTTGTTTCTTTTAGATCTCACCCAACACACAACTTAGTCAATAAACTATAAAAGAATTGTTATTTTATCACAAATAAGATTTAAGTAATACATAAAAATACTTTTGGTCAGGGTTTTCACAACGTTGTATTTTTGCATTTATTTTCGTCTTTAAATATCATATAGGAAAAAAATACTAAAAACTATAACATTGTACACATAAATATACATATAATTAAATAAACATATAATTATTAAATAATTTTAAAACAATGACTAATTTATTATTACTACTGCTTTTTGTATCTTCATGTTAGCTTAAGATAAAGTTGTATTATTTGTCAATAATTTTAAGTACTTTATAACCTGTCACATGTTCATTTGTATACAAAGACACACTTGTGTAGTTAATTAAATAAATCAATAAATAAATAAAACTCATTAATTAGGGTTGAAATTTCTATTCTAGATGATAATTTGCATTTTGAAGAAGTAATTTCATCACCAATCGTGGTCTAAATCTTCACGTGGTTAACCCTTCCTTCCCTGTGATGTGTAACTAGTGCACATTGCTTCTAAAAACTTTAATATCTCTATAAATATAATAAATACTGGGTTCATATTTAAGGTATTCCTCCGTAATACATTTACACATTGAATGAAAAAATAATATTAATAATAATTAGCACTTATCGGACACATAAGAGATATTTTGTTATGCCAGTTATGCCAGTCCAATCACGTATATTGCGGAGCCAGGAGATTTGCCTGTATTAAGTTAGTCTATTTGAATTACTGTATTACCAATACATCCATGATAATGCAACTATTAGGTTATTCCATACCTGGATTGGTGAATATTTTAATTTAGATGTTGATAAGTTCAGGAAGGTAATTCTCTGATTTTTTATTAATCTTTGGTCTTGCCTGTATAACTCATAATTATGCTTATGTGTTATCTTAAATATTTCATTTTTTGTAACTATAATTTCTTGAAAGTTAAAAGTATTTGAAAGTACTTGTTGAAAGTATTTGATTAATTTTTTTTACTTTCCGTGGAATTATAACTTCGGTATTTTCATAAATCATATCTTGAGAAATAAATGTATATTAATTCTAAGTGTATTTTATGAAAATGTTGATATTTATTTTATGAATGTTTCTATTATAAGTGAGTACTTAAATATCGTTTATTTATTTAATAAAAAAATATCGGCTTTTATTATTTTCTTCATCGTACTATTAGAATTGTTAATTTACCTCTATTTTATCTCCTTCAAGATTTGGTTTAAAGTAACTTTTATACAATGTTAAAAAATAAGATAACATATTCATAAAAACATACCATCAAATCATGTACTTTCTGATTAGAAATAGACGAAAGGGCAGATCAGCACGCTTTTTTATCATTTTTGGAATAGACAAAAGGGCAGATCAGCACGCTTTATTATCATTTTTGGAATAGACAAAAGGGCAGATCAGCACGCTTTATTATCATTTTTGGAATAGACAAAAGGGCAGATCAGCACGCTTTATTATCATTTTTAGAATAGACAAAAGGGCAGATCAGCACGCTTTATTATCATTTTTGGAATAGACAAAAGGGCAGATCAGCACGCTTTATTATCATTTTTGGAATAGACAAAAGGGCAGATCAGCACGCTTTTCTATCATTTTTGGAATAGACAAAAGGGCAGATAGGCACGCTTTTCTATCATTTTTGGAATAGACAAAAGGGCAGATCAGCACGCTTTATTATCATTTTTGGAATAGACAAAAGGGCAGATCAGCACGCTTTATTATCATTTTTGGAATAGACAAAAGGGCAGATCAGCACGCTTTTCTATCATTTTTGGAATAGACAAAAGGGCAGATCAGCACGCTTTTCTATCATTTTTGGAATAGACAAAAGGGCAGATCAGCACGCTTTATTATCATTTTTTGAATAGACATAAGGGCAGATCAGCTCGCTTTTCTATAATTTTTTGGAATAGACAAAAGGGCAGATCAGCACGCTTTTCTATCATTTTTGGAATAGACAAAAGGGCCAATCAGTACGCCTTTCTATCATTTTTGGAATAGACAAAAGGGCAGATCAGCACGCTTTTCTATCATTTTTGGAATAGACAAAGGGGCAAATCAGCACGCTTTTCTATCATTTTTGGAATTGACGAAAGGGCAGATCAGCACGCCTTTCTATCATTTTTATCTCTTCCACAGTTAGTTTATTTTTCAAACCTTTTCCTTGCTCTACCTCTTTATCATTAATTTATTTTTGAAATTCTAATTTATTTCACGTCTCACTCTCTCAATATGGCAAAAGCATCTTATAATAATATTTTAAATTCTAATTTAACATCATTATTAAACAAACGATTATCTTTAAACTGGTCATTAATTATTTTAAAATTAATTGTTATAATACAAATTCTTTGCAACGCACATGTTTCTATCTGCTCAATTCAAAAAAATACATACAGTCACGCCATTTCCCTGCTGCGATAGGCAGAGAAGGGAGAGCGTCGCATTTTCTGTATACGTCGTAGCCTATTATTTTATATCCATAAATCTAATCACACAACTTCTAGAGTTTTCCCTACGATTCCTTCTTTCAAAATATTATTCACTGATCCAACGACACTTGACTTGGTTTCCTCTCATATACGTTTTATTTACATTTGCGCAATATATATTAAATTCTAATTCTGCGTTCCTTTTCGTTCGGGGTCATCAATGTAGCGTGATGCTTTGTTCGATACGTCGTGATAATTTTGATATGTATTTAAAATAAATATAAAACTCAGGAATGCGGATAAAAGTGAAAGTGAATAGCGGGTAAACAATAACAAGTCTTGACAGTTGGATGAATAATAATGTTTATTTGTCTACAGGTAGGTATTTTATAGTAGTAAGTGAATGTGCTCGCAATTTATACTTTGTCTCACTCCTGCGCGTGCACTAGTGTAGGCGGGTAGTATATTTATTTGCCGAGACGGCGAGACAGAACGTAAATACTTTTTGTGAGTAAACATTGTTGACGTTTCTAGTATGTGACAATTGTAAATAGTTCAGAGTTTGATTCATCGGTCGTTGACCCTGTATGGACATAATTTATTTTGACGACAAATTATGTTTGACAATTATTTATTTATTTGACAATTATTTATTTATTTATGGACGTAGGTATCCTACAAGTATTTATTCATTCATTCATTTAATATACCCAAATCATATCAACACGCTGAATTTCATCTTACTTAACACATCAGTCTTATGTTCACATTCATTCCTTAATTCTATATTATATCGTATATTGTCACACCTTAACTCTACATTCTATTGTATATTGTCACACCTTAACTCCACATTCTATCGTATATTGTCACACCTTAACTCCATATTCTATCGTATATTGTCACACCTTAACTCCATATTCCATCGTATAATATCACACCTTAACTCCATATTCTATCATATATTGTGACACCTTAACTCCATATTCTATCGAATATTGTCACACCTTAACTCCATATTCTATCGTATATTTAAAAAAAATTGTTGTGAACAACTGAAATATTTAAAAAATTAAATTATATTGGATGAGAGATTTTAGTGACAACCGAAATACGAAGAGTCAACAGAGATTTATGATACTATATAACTCGTAGAAAAGGCTAATAAGACTCGAATAAATGCTGTAAATATGCGGGCATTAAGAATAATACATGGGGTGACAATGTATGACAGAATACAAAACGAAGTGATTAAGACTAATGTGTTGAGTAAGATTAAGAATATCACAGTAATATAGTTTTGAATAAATATATAAAGAAATACAGATATAATGTGTAAATGTGAGTGCCAGGTGTGCGAGAGGAAGACCAAGGAAAGTATGGTTAGTTCAAGTGTATGATATTTTAAAAGAAGGAGATTTTAAAAGAAAGAGAATCAGGAGCTGAATGGACGTAAAATAGAAGAGGCGAAAAATGTTTGGTTGCGACAGGAAAGTTTTGCGCTTTCTCCTTTCTATTCCGATAGGGAGATGGCGTAATGGTATCTACAAGTACCTACCCGGCGTTAAGTAATACACATCGTGCTTGAGAAAGAGACTGTCGGCCATAATCGGCTAGCTTCGGCTTTGTAAAGCGTCGTCTCTGTTCGCCTAGAACTTGACAACGACTGACAAATCGCGACGGAACACGTGTATGAATGACAGAGACGATGCCGGGTACTGTGTGTTTATATGTATTTTATATATTCTTTGATTTTAGGGAGCAGTTAGTATTTTTTTCTATCTTCTTCGCCATATGATACACTGCAAGACTGAATATTAAAATAGAGTCACGAATCTATTAGCAACAGCTGGCTCGTATATCCAGCAATAAATCAGAATAAATTGCCTTATTTGAAATATTAAATTTCTATAAACCTTTACCACATTTCTTTTATATTATCGAGAAGGTATCAGAAAAGAGTTTATCTATTTTAAAAAAGGAGCTATTCAAATATAAATTTAAACACGGTGCCTTTATTTTATTTCCCTTTATTGATACAAATCACAATAAATTTCAATACTTGACGATTATTTGCAATTAATAAACGTGAATAAAATAAATTAACCGTAATTTTATGTTATATAATTTAATGGAGTATCACAAAGTGATACCAAAGTTGTTGAAATAATTAATTCAAACCCCATTTTATACTCTCAAGAAGTTTTTCTTTGGGAAAATCAAATTAAACGCTTTTAATAGTTCATTATCCTTTTTCCATTTAATTAATGACAGCTGTTCCACCATACAACGGCCTAAAACCAGTTTGATATGGCCGTTGCATGGTTAAATAGCTGTCACTGACTGAATAAAGGAGGATAAAGAATGATTAAACGCCTTAAATTTGATTTTATTAAAAGAAAATGGACATCTATGATTTTAATATTGACAGCTTAAATATTCTATGGAACGCTTTATAGTTATTTTTACTGAACGTTTTTATTAAACCTTTTCATAAAACCTCATTTTTTAATTTCATTTTATTTTTATAGTAAAACATTTTTTTTATTTAAGACGTGGAAAAATACTGAAAGAAGCTGAATAAATGTTGTAGAAATGCGTGCAACGAGAAGAATACACGGAGTGACAGTTTATGACAGAATACGGAATCAAGGGATAAGGGATGAATGGGAACTTATGGCTGATGTGTTAAGTAAGGGAAATAAGAGCACGCTGAGATGATTTGGCCATTTGGAACGAATGAAAGAAAAATACTAACAAAACAATGCAAATATGAGTGAAAAGTGTGCGAGAGAAAGACCATAAAGAGTATGGTTGGATCAAGGGACTGATATCAAGAAAGAAGGAAATGTAGAAAGTCAGAATAATCGTAGAATTTTATGGATGTAGAATAGGCAAATGATATAAGTCAATATAGAAAAGTCTAGCGCTCTGTCCGCTTTACCTACCGTGACAGGGAAATATCATGATAAAATGTACGTAGTTTTGATAAATTACATTGAAGTCAGCTGTAGTAACATATTTGATTGTCGTTTAAATACCATTTGATTGTCGTTTAAATGACATTTGATTGTCGTTTAAATGACATTTGATTATCGTTTGAATGACATTTGATTATTGTTTAACCTTTCCTTCCCTGTGTTGGGTATCTTCTACACGTTGCTTCTAATAACCATCAATATCTCTATAAATATAATAAATACAAGGTTAAGATTTTAGGTATTCCACCATAATATATTGACGCATTGATTTAAAAATTAATATTAATAATAATCAGAATTTATCAACTACATCGAGGTGTTTTGTAAAGATCGAAAACAAATTCGCATTTAAACGCGGCGAGTGCCTCGTCTTGACGATAGGTGAATAGTATGCGGGAAGCGCGACACTATATTCGCATCTCACTCTTGCATACTAGACTGAATTGCGAGGAGCTAAATTTTCTCAACGTCGCAAGCAAAGGCGTATGCGCCGGGGTATGCGACTGACGTTCCGCGCCACTAGTTGCCTCTAGGCTTGCAAATAGGTTAGATGTACGCCCGTTCCGTGAGCATTTTTTAATGTTTTCAGATGGTTTTTTAATGTTTTCAGCAAATAAATCTCAATTATTATAATTTTTAACTTGAATTATAATTAATTAAGGGGATTATCTACGAATGTTCTTATTTTTCCGATTTAAAATCGCTAATTTTTTATTGCGTACTCACTAACCGACACCGTAACACGCGTATTATTTTTATCACCGTAAGGGAAGGGTTAAATGATATTTGATTATCGTTTAAATGACATTTAATTATCGTTTCAATGACACTGACATACATCTACAATAAAAGTGCTTTTATCATTAATTTAAGTTATTCACAATAAATAAAATGTTCACAATTTGTATCATTTTACTGTTCAGAGTATATGGTAGAATTTAAGTGTTTAACAATGCAAAATGTATGACAGAATACGAAATTAAGTTATTTAGAATGAATGTGAACTTAGGGTTGATATATTGAGTAAGAAGGAAAAAAGCACTCTGAGATGGTTTGGGTATGAAGAACGATTGTAATAAGACTAATATAACATACCCAACACAGGGAAGGAAAGGATAATTTCAATAATCACATTGATATAATGTTTTACAACTCTTCATCACACGCTCAACATTTGCATACGTCATACACTCATAAGCCTGTGATGAGATATTTAATAAGTGGTTTTTGTGGGTATGCATATATACATGAATACTCGTAATAAGTGTTTTTTTTAACTATTTATTCGTAAGAAAATTAGCAAAGATAGACTATTATAATATTTAACCCAATTTTACTAACGAAGAAGATAATAAATTCAAATTTCACGTTAAGTTTGTCACAGTTTGAATACAAGAAATTATATCATAAATTGTAACGATTCTAAATGAACGTCAAGCGGAAAGAATTGCGGTTTAAAATATATAGTTTAATAACTCGCCTAGGTCACAAATCACCCGACGCGGCGCTCTCTCACAATGGACGCCCGGGGTAGCAGCCCAACTGTATTTACGTCAGCGCTAAGGCCACCGCCCACCCAGATCCGGCTCTGGGCAGGTCTCAGGAGATAATACCCTTCAATGGTAAAATTTTAATGTGCAATTTAAATTTCATTGAGTAATGGCGATTATTGATATTAATTGAAGGCATTCATATATTTAGTATGATGAAGAAGAACACTGTGCGATGGTTTGGACTCGTGAAATGAATTATTGAACGAAGACTTTGGAAGAACGAAGAATTGAGTGGAAGGTGCGCTCGAGGAAGACTAAGGAAAGTATGGTAAGATCAAGTGTATCATGTTTAAAATAAAATTCTCGGGCTGATGCATATATTCCAAGAATATCTCCGCTGCTCGCCGAGGTTGTCCCATGCCTCGCTCAACCCCCAGTCTTCAACCCGAATGTTTATCGTTAGAAGCGTGTATCTCGGTACCAGTTCGAACATAATTCGGTCTTGTTTGTGCTCCCTTCATGATGAGGTGAAAGCCTTGAAACCGGTAGGGTTATACCGTTACAAAAAGTGGAACAAACAGTGTTTGTTAAAACAAATTAAAATATATTTCAACCTTCACAATGTTAATGCCTTAACTATAAATAACATATTTCTCCGTCTATTTTACCTACCCGTTTAGGGTGATTATAAGACGCCATCTTTAAATCGTAAAAAGGTCACATTTATTAACTTTCATTTGGCATTGAATTTATTTCTTATTATTTTGATGCCAGCCCCGTATTCAAAAGTTAACCTTAATTATCTTGAATACTATTTTTTTCAAATCGGCCCAGTTTTCTCGCTTACTGAAACAACTTTTTAATTTCAAGGGTCTTCTAATTTGGTTATTTCTCAGTAAGAAAAGTAAAAATAGTCAAAACTTATTAAAAACAGGAAATAGTTATCTAAGAAATGTTTATTTACAATTTTTTTTATAGCGTTATTAAGTACTGCTGTATAAAAAATTTGACTAATGAAAAGCTACCACAGGTTAAACCTACCCATCGTCGTGAAACTTTGATGCTCTTGCCATCAGATCTTTCGATTTGTCAAGACTGACGACCTCCGTGGCCTGGTGGTAAGACACTTGTCTGTCGATCCGGAGGTTGCGGGTTCGAACCCAGATTTTTTTTAAATAGGATTCCAGTCTAGTTAACACTTAGTACCTATAAAAACATCTTTCTGGTTGGTTGGAAGAGATTGCCACGTGGAAATAAACTCGCCAGGTTAAAAACAATAGACTGAGTTTACTAAAGTGCAACAGCTTACATATTTTAAACCAACACAAGTTCTGGCCTCCTCAATTGTTATTATTATCACGGTGATCGATGTAAAAAAAAATGATTGGATAAAAGAAAACTGTAATAGATGAATGTTATTAGTAGAATAAGTAAAAAACTCTTGAGAGGGTTTGGCCACATCGAAAGAATGAGTTAATAAAATCTTATAATCTAACAAAACAAATAGAATTGAGTATATCTGAAATTAAGGGAGAGTGAGGACCAGGTAGACCAAGGAAGCATTGAAAGCAGTAATTTAAATATGTAGAAAAGGTAAGAAGAATAAAAAACAGGTGACAATGTATGATGATGTATCGATGTGTACAAAGCAAAATCCGTAGACAGGAATAAAAAAAACTGGAGATCTATTCTCCCTTTCTGCTCCAAAAGGGACAAAGTGTGAAGTGTGTATGAATATTAATGAACGAGTTTTGGCAATACTTTTCCTAATAATTCCAGGTGTGGTCGTTCCAGGATCCGCAGTCTTTCTATAATCTGGTCAACTTATATTTTTTTTCAGTTCAATCAAAATTAAATGAATCTTATTTCTACCACATTATCCATACTTAGAGCGGAATGTGTTATTTCCGCATATCAGAAGGCCTAAAAAGGTCTCTTTGTAGTTTGTCTTCCTTTAACAAGTTTTACTATCAAAATTCACTTTTTTAACTCTTCCTTCCCTATGAAGTGTAACTAGTACACATTGTTCCTAAAAGCTTTAATATCTCTATAAATATAATAAATACTGGGTACAGATTTTAGGTATTCCTCCGTAATACATTTAATTAATAATTAGCACTTATCGGCCACAACAGAGATATTTGGTGAAAATCGTGAATAAATTCCCCAATACAATCAAACGTGTGTCAGTGTGTGATGTAGGTATATTCATTCTAAAAAACGGCTATGGGTGAGGAAGCGACGCTATCCACTTCTCACTCTCACTCTACTTCGGTATATAGGAACGCAAGAAATAGAATCTCAGTTCGCTCGCTTCTTCAGTAGCTCGCGAATATTCATTTGAGATGGTCTCTTCGCCCGTTTTGTGAACGTCGACCGATGTTTTTTTCATGTCTTCAGCGATAAAATTTCAGTTATTATCACTTTTGTCTTCAAATTTAATTAATTTAAGCGATTGGCTATGAATATTCTTATTTTTCCGAATTTAAATCGCTCATTTTTAACATACATGTGTATTGAATACACAGCACCGGAACGCGCGGGTTTTTTTTAGCACAGGAAGGGAAAGGTTAATCATATGCAGAAAACAGAAAAGTACTCAATCTAATGACCGCAGTGACCACCTAGCTCTCCTTATACTCAACTTTTTCTATTAGTGTTTTTTTAGCACAGGAAGGGAAAGGTTAATCATATACAGATACAGAAAAGTACTCAATCTAATGACCGCAGTGACCACCTAGCTCTCCTTATACTCAACTTTTTCTATTAGTGCTTTTTTAGCACAGGAAGGGAAAGGTTAATCATATACAGATACAGAAAAGTACTCAATCTAATGACTGCAGTGACCACCTAGCTCTCCTTATACTCAACTTTTTCTATTTGTGCTTTTTTTTTACTATTAATAAGAATGGGATCAATTCCTGAGTTATAGCGTCTTTAAAGAGCGTCTGTTCTCTAAAAGACGATGTATACTATAATATAGTCTTATTATAATATTGATTATTTGTTATTTGCCAAAATGATAGTTCACAACAGTCTTGTTGTACCAACTTTGATATATGGGAGTGAAACGTGGAAGTAAAAAAATACTGAAAGAATAAGCGTTTAAACTGAGAAGAATACATAACATAGGGTGACAGTGAGTGTCTGGAAACGTAATGAAGTACATTATTTATAGTAAAGGCATTAACATTGTGGAGGTTTAAAGATATCGTAATTTGTTTCGTTAAACGCTGTTTATTCCACTTTTTGTATCGGTATAACCTTTCCGGTTTCAAGGCTTTCACCTCATCATCAGGGGAGCACAAACGAGTCATGTTTGTATTTCATCACATATTACAATGCTTGACATGAAGTCTGGATTCACGTCAGCCACTCTTTTTATGTATATGCCGTGCTCCACTCTGCAAAGTTTTTGTTCGCCAGACAGTAGTGATTTATCGTTTGCCCAAGTCTTGTTTGTGCTCCCCTGATGATGAGGTGAAAGCCTTGAAACCGGTAGGGTTAAACCGTTACAAAAAGTGAAATAAACAGTGTTTGATAAAACAAATTACAACATAATGAAGTGATAAAGGATGAATGTGAATTTAAGGCTGATATGTCGAGCAAGCTACTATTTATAATAATTTAAGGCTGATATGTCAAGCAAGCTACTAATTATAATAATTTAAGGCTGATATGTCGAGCAAGCTACTAATTATAAAAATTTAAGGCTGATATGTCGAGCAAGCTACTAATTATAATAATTTAAGGCTGATATGTCGAGCAAGCTACTAATTATAATAATTTAAGGCTGATATGTCGAGCATGCTATTAATTATAATAATTTAAGGCTGATATGTCGAGCATGCTATTAATTATAATAATTTAAGGCTGATATGTCGAGCATGCTATTAATTATAATAATTTTAGGCTGATATGTCGAGCAAGCTACTAATTATAATAATTTTAGGCTGATATGTCGAGCAAGCTACTAATTATAATAATTCAAGGCTGATATGTCGAGCAAGCTACTAATTATAATAATTTAAGGCTGATATGTCGAGCAAGCTACTAATTATAATAATTTAAGGCTGATATGTCGAGCAAGCTACTAATGATAATAATTTAAGGCTGATATGTCGAGCAAGCTACTAATTATAATAATTTAAGGCTGATATGTCAAGCAAGCTACTAATTATAATAATTTAAGGCTGATATGTCGAGCAAGCTACTAATTATAATAATTTAAGGCTGATATGTCGAGCAAGCTACTAATTATAAAAATTTAAGGCTGATATGTCGAGCAAGCTACTAATTATAATAATTTAAGGCTGATATGTCAAGCAAGCTACAAATTATAATAATTTAAGGCTGATATGTCGAACAAGCTACTAATTATAACAATTTAAGGCTGATATGTCGAGCAAGCTACTAATTATAATAATTTAAGGCTGATATGTCAAGCAAGCTACTAATTATAATAATTTAAGGCTGATATGTCGAGCAAGCTACTAATTATAATAATTTAAGGCTGATATGTCGAGCAAGCTAATAATTATAATAATTTAAGGCTGATATGTCAAGCAAGCTACTAATTATAATAATTTAAGGCTGATATGTCGAGCAAGCTACTAATTATAATAATTTAAGGCTGATATGTCGAGCAAGCTACTAATTATAATAATTTAAGGCTGATATGTCGAGCAAGCTACTAATTGTAATAATTTAAGGCTGATATGTCGAGCAAGCTACTAATTTTAATAATTTAAGGCTAATATGTCGAGCAAGTTACTAATTATAATTATTTAAGGCTGATATGTCGAGCAAGCTACTAATTATAATAATTTAAGGCTGATATGTCGAGCAAGCTACTAATTATAATAATTTAAGGCTGATATGTCGAGCAAGCTACTAATTATAATAATTTAAGGCTGATATGTCGAGCATGCTACTAATTATAATAATTTAAGGCTGATATATCAAGCAAGCTACTAATTATAATAATTTAAGGCTGATATGTCAAGCAAGCTACTAATTATAATAATTTAAGACTGATATGTCGAGCAAGCTACTAATTATAATAATTTAAGGCTGATATGTCGAGCAAGCTTCTAATTATAATAATTTAAGGCTGATATGTCGAGCAAGCTACTAATTATAATAATTTAAGGCTGATATGTCGAGCAAGCTACTAATTATAATAATTTAAGGCTGATATGTCGAGCAAGCTACTTATTATAATAATTTAAGGCTGATTTGTCGAGCAAGCTACTAATTATAATAATTTAAGGCTGATATGTCGAGCAAGCTACTAATTATAATAATTTAAGGCTGATATGTCGAGCAAGCTAGTAAAAATGAACTCTGATATTGTTTGAGTGCGTAGAAAAAATTAATTAAGAAATACATAGTACAAATGTAAATGGAAGGCGTAGAAGACAAAAGAAAGTAAAGGATGACATTTTGAAAGAAAGGAATTGAGAAATCGAAGAAGTAGCATGAAAATGTGTATGGATGGGGAAAAAACGACGGACATATGTCGAGATAGGAAAGTCTGTCGATCAGTCCTCTCTCTATAACCCGACATAGAGTCAGCATGATAGTTTGTATGTGTACGTATGAATTACTTGTTAAAATGTTCTCAGCATTATTTCTATTGCTAACATATAGAAGTTTTATGCCTTTATATAAGTACTAGGAGAACAAATTATGTTACATATAAAGCTAAGTGTTCTCTATTACGAGTACGTTCCAAACTTCATCATCGAACAATAAGATTAAAGCAATATAAAAACTAATATATACAGTCTATCCAATGGGAAAGATGACTGACGAGAAGTTAAATATAAGACATTGTTAATTTTTAGTTAATATTACCTTTTATTTAAAATACACTTATTGTGAGGCAATACAATACTAATCGCGGTTGTAAAATTTTCTGAAGAACTCCTGAAACTCATTCATCGGAATTACCTGCATAATTAGGTACTAGATGTCTGAAATAATGTCGAATTCGTTTATTTTCATTGCCAATTCCAGTTTCGTGCATAGCCAGAAGTCACATGGAGTCAAATCAGGCGAATACGAGGGGCGCTAGCATATTTTTTGGCCAAAAAATCGCGTACAATCTTGCTTTTGTAAGCCGGTGCATTTTCGTGCAACAAAGAGCACATCCCTTGTTCCGGTATTTGGGTCGAACTCGAAGAGTTCTGGCCCATAAACAATTCAAAACACCCAAGTACACATCGGTATTCACCATTTGATCTTCTGGCGTGAATTCCTTATGGCAAATTCCTTTAGAATCGAAGAAAACGGTGAGCAGAGTCTTGATTCGTCTCTTCTACGTGCACACTTTTTCGGTTTCGGAGATTGTGGACATTCCGAAATCTGGCGCTTTGTAAGTGGCTCATACTGAAAGCACCACATTTAATCACCTATTACAATGCTTGATATGAAGTTTGAATTCACATCAGCCACTCTTTTTATGTATCTGCAGTGCTCCACTCTGCAAACTTTTTGATCGTCAGTCAGTACAGATTTTTCGTTTGCCCAAGTTTTCCGTTAAAATGAGATGGACAGTGGATTTAGAAATTCCAGATTCAATGAGCCTAGTAGACGCACAACGATCATTTTGAAGAATTTCAGCCACTTTTTAAACATTTTCTTCAATTCGAACTGTCAATGATGGTTCAGTCCGTGAATCATCTTCAATGATCTCTCTATCACTTAAAAGCGTTCTTAAAACTCATTGCTTCACTACCATAAACATTTTGAATCATTTCAAACGTTTCTGTGGCACTTTTATTCAATTTTAAACAGAATTTAATATTGGCACGTCGCTCCATTGTTCCTTTTCCAACAGAGGCTCAGAAGGTACTGTCAATTGTCATTACGAATGAACCAGTGATGCCAGCGCTTTGAAACTTTTACGGAAGATAGTCGAAATGTGTCGCTAGTTAACCTATTTATTCTTCCACAGATGGTGGCTATGCGAAAATAAAATCAGTCATCTTTTCCATTGGACAGACTGCGTTTAATGCATTAATTTGTTCAGGTAGAATATATTGAATGATTTTAATACACTACTCTTCATTTCTTGAATCAAATTCTTAATATAAAGTAACATACTACAACATTTCCTGGATCAAATTCTTAATATAATGTAACATACTACAACATTTCCTGGATCAAATTCTTAATGTAAAGTAACATACTACCACATTTCTTTGATCGAATTCTTAATTTAAAGTAACATACTACAACATTTCCTGGATCAAATTCTTAATGTAAAGTAACATACTACATTTCCTTGATCGAATTTTAAATTTAAAGTAACATACTACAACATTTCCTGGATCAAATTCTTAATGTAAAGTAACATACTACCACATTTCCTGGATCGAATTCTTAATGTAAAGTAACATGCCACCACATTTTCTGGATCGAATTCTTAATGTAAAGTAACAAACTGCCACATTTCCTGGATCAAATCCTTAATGTAAAGTAACATACTACCACATTCCTTGGATCGAATCCTTAATGTAAAGTAACATACTACCACATTTCCTGGATCGAATTCTTAATGTAAAGTAACATACTGCCACATTTCCTGGATCAACTTCTTAATGTAAAGTTACATATTACCACATTTCCTGAATCAATTTCTAAATGTAAAGTAACATCCTATCACATGTTTTACAACCTTTAGTACTTAACGATCCCTTGTTTGGTTCATAGTTTAGCGGATGTCCTTGTTGGACGTGCTGGTAATTTTGATTGTTTGGTATTTAAAATAAAATACGTCGATTAGCAATGCGGAAAGTGAGAGTGAATAATCGATGAATAGTAAACAGCAATGAATGATCAAATTATTAATAATAAGTGATTCTTTATTTATCGATAAGTAGGTATATATACATATTCAGAGAGGGGCGCGTGAGCGCGTCCGCAATATATTTTTATCTCACTCCTGCGCGTGCAGAGGTGGTTGCAGACGTTGCGAATAATATAGTGGGTAGATAATTTGTTGACGAAAACGGTGAGACAGCGCGATGCGTTCTATTTCTACTGTGGAATGTAACGTAAATAGTATTTGCGGGTAAACAATATTAATGTTCTGGTATGCGACCTTTGGGCATGTCCGAAGGTCGGTTCGTCGGTCGTTGACCGTGCGTGTTGACAATATTCAGGGACGACGGTAGTCCCCACAATAGCCTCTTTTAATGTAGACACTTATGCTTTCTTTAATTGATTTATTCGTTGCATGGGCACTCTAATACTATTTCTTTCTATCATTCACACTTCTAGTCAGAATTGATTTGTATATGTTTAAAATATCGTTTAATTCTTCTATAACACGACACAGAAAAATAAGTATTGCAAAGGTTTTTCAGAGTGTTGAACCGCGTGGTTGGAATTATGATTCTGAAGTTCCTAAAACGTTGCAGTATTCACCTTCAGGGCTTGTTCGTAATCAACTTCACCATAAGTGATAGTAAAGTTGAACCTTAAGCAATGGTGACGTTGAACTTTATGGTGAAGTGAACTTTAGAGTTTTGATGATGAAAACTGCACCATTCTCGAAATTTCAGCATCATAACATTAAACCAGACCTTATATAACTCATACGAAGGACCGTGAAAGCCTTAAAAATAAATGTTGGAATATTTTCAATAATCAATAGATTGGTCCTTGTCTCTGTCCATATAATGCGTAGAGGCCACTTTCAGCGCCACATCGCAAAGGCGTTAATTATTTTGTCTACCGAATGCCTTGAGTGTCTGATAGAGAAAATTGAGAAAAATCGGGTTTTAAATTGTCCATTTCAATAGTTGAAAAAGTACTAGTAAATCAGTCGAATGTATATCAAGATAGTAATTTTTCGATTTCGACTTATCAATTCTCACATTTCCAATTTGTTAGTCCGCTGCTAGATAGCAAATTCTGACTTCATCAGAGAAAAATGGGAAAATGGTTGGTATAGTCATAATTTTATCTTTCAAAAAACGTATTGAAGGATAAGATATCAGTTTTTTTTAACTGTGCTTTATCTTTTTAAATGGGAATTTTATGACTTTGTAAAATCTATTTAAATTTAAGTGAGCTTTTCAAGAACGTATAGAATGGATAATAGTACTTAAATAAAATGTTTTAATACCATCACGCCATTTCCGCATCGCCTTATTTAAGCCCCGTATCGCCTTATTAACTATGTTGTATTTGAATTGTTCGATAGTGTCATTTGATGCCTGTTTACTTGGCAGTTTCAGATTTCACGTTGAAAAGATATTTCGAAAAACAAGGTATTGTTATTTTGTACCGAATTCATAAACAGGCCTTGAATGAAAACCATCATTAAATTCTTTTAAAAAAACTGCAGAGTGAATCAAACCCCAACCACCGAATATAATCATGCCACGAAGGTTGTTATGTTCTAACAGTGTTATTTTGACCTTGTTCACTCACATTTTTACAGCAGACATTTTGACAAATGTCTTTAAATTATTTCATAGCACTAGTGGAACCTCTTAAAATGACTCACTAAATGATACAAATTAATTAATTTCATTCTTATTAGATATTCCAGAAAGTTGTTTCGTATTCATGGGATTGATGGCATTAGGATACAATTTTCGTTGCTTACTTTATTTCAAATTTACTGAATGTATATTATTTTTAAAGTTAATAGTTAAGCACATTATTCGGAATATTGTTGGCTCAAACTGTTTGAGTCTTTTTATTTTGCGTCGTTTGGAAGATGAAAAAAATATGTTGTGATTTTTGTGTTTGGTGCACTTTTACTACCATGAGCAAAAATATGCCACACAAACCAACAAAAATATGCGACACAAACCAATAAAAATATGCGACACAAACCAATAAAAATATGCGACACAAACCAACAAAAATATGCGACACAAACCAACAAAAATATGCGACACAAACCAATAAAAACATGCGACACAAACCAATAAAAATATGCGACACAAACCAACAAAAATATGCGACACAAACCAACAAAAATATGCGACACAAACCAATAAAAACATGCGACACAAACCAACAAAAATATGCGACACAAACCAACAAAAATATGCGACACAAACCAACAAAAATATGCGACACAAACCAACAAAAATATGTGACACAAACCAACAAAAATATGCGACACAAACCAACAAAAATATGCGACACAAACCAACAAAAATATGTGACATAAGCCAACAAAAATATGTGATACAAACCAACAAAAATATGCGACACAAACCAATAAAAACATGCGACACAAACCCACAAAAATATGCGACACAAACCAACAAAAATATGTGACACAAGCCAACAAAAATATGTGACACAAACCAACAAAAATATGCGACACAACCAAAAAAAAGTAAACATTGTGTAACGACGATGCACTAAGTAATTGTGTGTGTGTGCATAATGTGGTTTGAAATTTGCCTATTTGTACTCGAAAACGATACCTTATCGGGAAGGGCGATGAACACTGATAACGACTAAATCAAAACTTTGATGGGCAATTATCAGAATTATACGACACAAGCGATTGCTGAGATACTGAAAATATTAAAAAGCACCGCCAATAAGCAAGTTACACAAAAATATAAAAAAGAAATTCACATTTTTAATTAGACCTAAAAATACAAAATTACTTTAGGAACAACCCATCAAATCTTATAAGACTGTGGCAAAGGGATTTTGGAAGAAAACATATTATTTGTATCCGTTTTCTGTTAATAATAGTTTAAAACTTTTTTTATCATTAAATTTTAATCAGCTTAAGGAAGAGGAGTAACGAGGAATTAATTCAATTTTGTAAATACAAGATTATTTAATATTTAATATTAAAACAGAAGTTTGTTTGAATTTTCTATCATGATTTAATATTTATTGGAAAGAAATTTCAATGCTTTCTTTGTAAAAAGAAATTAGTAAGTCAGAATTCACTGAATTTTGTTCGAGCTTTTCGCAAATTTTGATTTTCTAAGAAAAATTTATAATCCCTATCTAGTAAGAAGCCAATAAAATATGGTTTTCAATGTACTGTATTAGATTTTTCTTTTATAAAGAACATCTTGGTGGGCTTAATGTCTTTTGAAAATCCTTTTTTTGCAAGCAGAAACACGTTGAAGCCATTTTCATTGATAACCTTACTGGAACATTTTTTTTTAAATCTGGGTAAAAACGGTAATCGAGCCCCAAGACAATTATTTACCAATTAGATCAAAAAGCTCATATACTTGTTATTTGTTTCAATAATAACATATATGACATGATAAGATAGCGTCGCTTAGTCATTAGAATGCTTACTTGATACCCAGATGTTCAGATTTCGGACAATTGGTGTACTTTGAAGATTTTTTTAATTTTAATTTATTGTTCTATTTCACTTTATTTACATATTATTTATTGCAGCCTTGGAGATTTACTGTTACGTGACAATCTCTTCCAGCCAACCAGTAAAGTTATAACGAGACCTTTGGTTAAAATTAAACTTGAATCCTTTTTTCATAAATCAATAGGATACCAACGGGAATTGAACTCGAAACCTCCAAGTTGCAACTTGCAAGACAGAGATTTTACCAACTACTTTGGTTAACAGGTCATCATTAGTATATTTATGTTTTGCACCTGCATAACATAAATATTAGAACAGTTTTATGAGCGTTGGGTGTAACAAAAGAGAGCCTCATAATTTTATAAGTTTTTTTAACAATTATTTTAAAGTAATGAAGTAAAACTCAGTTTTATAAGGTATTTTGGAGTATGGTACCGCATATTTTGGCTAATAATGGCATTATAAATCAAACCATACCACAGAACATTCCAAAATATATTATGCAACTGATACAAAGAACCGCAAAGGCCTCAAAACATGTTTAGAGTATCAATGCTTTTCAAAAAATAAACAATTATTTACATAGGAATATTTATATTGTGAAATTTCCCTAAAATAACGCACGTAACATATAGCGCGGGGGAAAAGGTTTGCACCCCCATGAGAGACTGATTTTAACTTGAAATATAAAGAGGCAATAGCAACTATCTGGATTGATCGGTGAAACATTTACTTTCCAGGAGGCTCGTAAAAGTAAAAAAATATTGCATGCTCTAGAGCAGAATAAGCGAACTACAAAAATACAGGACCCATATAAAATAAGAAGTACTCCTTAATGGCAATAAATTCAAACTTGATACGAATGTTATGTGAGCCATAAAATTGCTAATCTGGGTCAAATGTTGAAAGGCGAAAAATACCATATCCTAAAATTAATATTGGCGATATTAAGGGTAGACGTGGAATTAGTATGTAGAAGGCTATCTTGGTTATGCAACATTCGCCTATGAATTGAGTTATCCTGTGCCGCCAGATGAGAATATTTTTTTAAATAATGGTTGACAACGCTAAGGGGGTTGAACAAGGCGCATGAAGAAGAGGTCACATCTTATGTTTTTTTATTGAAAAGAAATAATAATATCCATCCGAGATTCAATATAATTTTTCAACTAAACTAATTTATTTATAAAAATTGGCACAACCAAAATAAATTAATTTCTGAAAAAGGTGGAAGTGATTCATACTATTTAAAATATGCATGGCGAGACCTATGAACTAGACCAGTGGTCCCCAACCCCCGGGCCGCGGCCCGGTACCGAGCCGCGGACCAAATGGTACTGGGCCGCGCAAGGGTCTGCTTAAAAATCAAAATTCCTTTTGAAAAATCGAACATACCCAATAAAACTTAATTATAGCTTAAAATAATTATTCACACAGAAATCTTCTGTAAGCTTCTGTATATAATGCACTAAAATCCCTATTGCCATTTCCGACATCCTATCTATGTGAAGCGGGGTTTTCTGCAGTGACAGCAACCAAAACAAAACAAAGAAATAAACTGGACATTAGCAAGACACTTCGGGTGTCACAATCTCCTACTCGTATTACCCCCAGATGGAACCATCTCGTTTCAATGGAGCAAGCTCAGGGTTCTCATTCATTTAGCATTAAGTTAAAATATTAAATCTGTTTTTATTCATTTTTAAGGGGTAACTGTATTTTATTTTGAAGGCGTGTTTAAACACGATTCAATTAAAAATATTAAATCAAAACACATAAAACTTCAACATCAAAACTTTTAAAGAAAATAGATGAATAACTTTCAAGTGAATATATCTGCAAGATATCAAAATAACATTACGAGTAAAATCCCGATATTAAACCCTAAGCATTCTCAAAAAAAAAAATATTTTCTCTATCTTGGAAAAAAATACTTTCAACCTTCCGTTGAACCTTAAAAATATTGAAAATACCCATGAATCCAAAAGAAAATTAAAAAATTATCTGAAACTTAATAATCCTTCATTGTTATTATATATTTTTTCTTCATTTTTCCTACAAACCTTGTGTTTTCTCTACTATTATTTGTCACTATAACTTATGTACCACAGTTGTAAATTTTATGATTATATATTGTACAAATATATTGTTATTAAATTTAAAAAAAAAACTACATTCAATGTGTCCCCCCTCCCCCCCCCCCAGTGGGCCGCGGTAAAATTATGAAACGTTGACCGGTCCGCGGCGACAAAAAGGTTGGGGACCACTGAACTAGACAGTAGTGTTAGGCGGCGGCGGCTGGTATGTAGGTGCGTTGGTGCGCAAAACCGGAGAAATAATTCGCAATTATATATTCCCAAACATAACTTGCAAAAATGTTAAATATTTGTAAAGATTAAATATGTATAAGAATACTGACATATAGTACAAATATTTTTATTTACGTGAAAATTCAAAAAAAAAATTAAAAATATTCCTTTCAAATTGACCGGCCAAGTTTGCCAATACTACCGGAGCGATCTCTAATACGCACCGGACGGAAACGCAAATTCATATAGAGCAGACAGAGACATACAGTAAACCGTGAGACAGCGATATTTCATATTCGCTCAGCTTCTCGAGTTGCATTGGTGATCAGCGCACTTCGGGACCAGCCACCGCTGGTGCTAGGTGGTTTTTAGGATAGTATGAAGAAATCCATATTCTCAATATACTGCAATGGCATAGCGTGATGATGAAGATAACAATAGTCATCTTAATATTTTTCTTAAATTAGACCTGTGATATGTTATCATAAGAATTGCTTGTCATGAAATAATAACTCCTATTTATCCTTCCATATTTTTGGAGGTTTTCCTGAGGGATGACTTTCAGTGGGTAGTTCATGTACTGCCACGTAGGGAATTTATGTGGCATGTACCCTCTCCACATGGACTCACTAGTATTCTATGCGGTTTCAACCTTATATGATATCTTCTATAATACAATATTTCTCGGATACGTATTTTTTTTCAACTCTAACGCTTAGCTTTTGGCCTCAGTGGTTCTGAAGTTTTTACCATTTTTTTCTAAGTATACTTTTTGTAACGTTTTTGTATCTGCTCCAGGCATTATTGGTCTCACAATACCACGTATGGGCCTCTATAGTTCCTTCACACATCCTTCTCCCTGGCTTCATCCCAACTCACTGTCTGCGAAGACTGTTGGGGTCAGCTCTCCTCGTCCTCAGGTTGTATGCTTTTCTGTCCCGAACTACGTCCCCCAGGCCATGCCTCTGCATCAGGTTATCTTTTTACACCACCCATGAATTCATTGGTCTTCCTCTGGTTGTTATTCGAGGAAGATCCATGCAGATTGCCTGGTTCACAATGTGATCGGGTGCTCTACGTCCAACGTGCCCATACCAGCTCAATCGCCTCTCCTCCATCTTGCTGTTGATGTCTGTAACACCTAGGTTTCCACGAATGCGTGAGCTTTTTATTTTGTCTCTTAGGGACACACCAGCTGACCATCTTAGCGTGCGCATTTCTAGTTCCTTCAGACATGCATCAACGTAAATATGAAAGAACCAGGGTAACGATATTAAGATGACCTTCGTGGTCTAGTCAGTTAGACGCATGTCTTCCGATCCAGAGGTTGCGGGTTCGATTACTGTTGGAACCAGATTTTTTTTAAAAGAATTTCAATTAGTGTTCACTCAAGGCCTATTTTACTTATTTTTGGTTAGTTTAGAAGGTATTGCAATTAGCCTACCAGGTCGTTCTATATGAAACAAATGTCTAATATGTTACAACACAATAACAATAATAAAAAAGGACCATTTAAACAGCGCCATTTATATATTGTATTCTCCTCAAAGGAAACCTTATTCGGGATTCGAACCCACTATTATTAAGAGATTTAAAATGTTTAAAAAAAAAACAAGCTGAGTTTAATGATCAGAAGGTAGTGACTACTCACACATGAAAATTATCATAAAGATAAATATATTTACAAAATGACGAGATTTCTCTGATACCATGAAAAGCAAATGATATGGAAAATACCTTTTTCACCTAAGTTAAGCAAGCTATAAAGGCTCCTTCCATTTGAGTGAAACGGCAAAACTATCACCGTTACCCTCATCATTTGTCACCGGAAAATTTGACAACCAAATATATACATTTTAATAAAAAAAAATTATGATATTTCTATTTTTTTTTCAACAAAATAAGACACTTATTAAATTTATATATATAAAATAGATCTCAGCCTAGATGCCAAAATAATCTACTTATAGCGTTTAAGTTTTAACTATTCATTTGTTAGATATTTCTTCTTATCAAGAGGATTTGTGCCAGTGGCAATTAAAAGAAAAGAAGGGAGTCAAACCAAATATGAAAAACTTCTAAAGTTCTGCATAAATGAGGAGGTAATATTAAAAAAAGAACATGTCCACCTAATCAGAATGTTGGGAAATCGCAAAAAACTGTTTGCATTAAAAATAAATTACATAATAATTCATTGCAAAAATATCTGAAATTCTTAAAATCGCTTAAGGTGACTTGATTTGTTGTTTAAAATCGAATCATAATAATTAAAATAGTTATTCAAGTTTAAAATATGGACATTATCCTTTTTGAGTGAACAATTCTACTTTAATCTTTTTTTATTGAACAGGTCTGGGAGATATGTTTTGTTCGATTTCAAAAATATTTTACAAAAAATAATCAAAAAATTATTTGGTAGAGTAATTTATTTTAATTTTAATCAAATAAAATAAGTAATGTGTTACAAAATAAGAAGAAATATTCCTATGAAACTCTAAATATATGTAGATAGATAAAGCTGTATAATTACATTGCACGTACGATTTAAAACTGACAGTTGCTGGTGAACTAGTATAAAGTTAGACACAATTGGAAAGCTATGATTGGTCAATTCGGACATGATCTTTTTTGATTGATTTAAAGCCTGGACAAGATTCTTTTTGAAATAAATACTGTTTTTTAATTATGATTTAATTGCTTTTTTCATTAAAATTAAAATTTTAAACGGCTCCGTACCATCGATAAGAAAAAAATCTGCTTTATCAACTAATTTTTTTGTATCCGATGCATATGATATTTTATTAATGTGATTCTTTTTGAAAAAAAATACTGTTTTTAATTATGATTTATTTGCTTTTTTCATTAAAATTTGAATTTTAAACGGCTCCGTACCATCGATAAGAAAAAAATCTGCTTTATCAACTCATTTTTTGTATCCGATGGACATGATCTTTTTTTTTAATGTAACCTCCTCATTAAAGGAATTTTGAAAATAAATTCAGATATATGACTGTAAATTTGTGGAAAATTTAATGCGAGAAAGTGGGATATGTTCTACGGGCAGAGGACTAACTATTAATGTTTACCTTGTATTTATAAAGTTAAGTTAACTCATATTAATTGACTATGAAATAGCAATATCTCGGCTTATACATTTTCAACAAGTTATCAGGAAATGGAGAATCAGCAAGTTATCCCTTCCTTCCCTGTGATGTGTAACTATTACACATTGCTTCTAAAAACTATAATATCTCTATAAATATAATATATAATGGGTTCAAATTTTAGGTATTCCTCTGTAATACATTTACGCATTGAATGAAAAAAAAATATTAATAATAATTAGCACTTATCGGCCACATCAGAGATATTTTGTGAAAATCGGGAATAAATTCATCAATACAATCAAACGTGTGCCAGTGTGTGACGTAGGTATATTCATTCAAAAAAACCGCTATAGATGAGGAAGCGACGCTATTCACGTCTCACTCTCACTCTACTTCGGTATATGGGAACGCAAGAAATAGAATTTCAGTTCGCTCGCTTCAGTAGTTCTCGGGCATCCATTTGAGGTGGTCTCTTCGCCCGTTTTGTGAACATCGGCCGATGTTTTTTTTTTAAATGTTTTCAGCAATCAAAGTTCAACTTTTGTCACTTTTAATTTCAAATTTAATTAATTTAAGCAATTGGCTATGAATATTCTTATTTTTCCGATTTTAAATCGTTCATTTTAACATGTGTATTGAATACACAGCACCAGAACGCGCAGATTTTTTTAGCACAGGAAGGGAAAGGTTAACAACGAGACTAATGAACAACACAAATACAACTTCCGTGTCCTCGTTGATAAAATGACCTGTAAATAACGGGTTATATTCCCGTTGCTACCCAATTTTATTGAAAAAGTTTTGAGTTAAGTTTTCAATTCAGGACTTTTTGGTACATTTTTGATAAGTTGGAAAAATTGGCACATTGCAATACATCCGCTAGGTTATATTCTATTAAAAATATATATGTATGTAATATAAATAAGAGTGTATTGGGAAGAAGGATAATTGGGGAATCAGGGTACGTGCTTTGTTACTGAAGGGAAATAAAACCCTCCTTGAGTCGTTATTTACTCGTAAAACAAGCCAACGACGGAGTGAGTTTTATTTTAGATTGCAGCTTATTCCAGAGCCTAATGCCATTAACAGTAAAGGACGTCTTGAAAAATAAAGACCGGTGAACTTCAAAAGCTTATAATCACTGTCTTCTGTTGCCATGATAAAATAGGAACTGAAAGTTTCAACAAAATATGAGGGGGCAGCGGATAAGTTATGAATATTATACATAAGTGACAATACATACACCTGGTGGGCATTGTGTTGGTTATAAACTATTTTCTATAATCTTAGACGAAGATTTATCTCTGATGAAGAAGTGAAGACTGCGGAGTATTCGTAGCTCGGAAGTCAGCCTTAAACATTGTTTAATGAGGGAATGGGAAAGCTTGTTGATAGATGAACCAAGTGTATTGAAAAATGATGTATTTGTCTTTTCTAAAAATTTATTAAAATAAATTCGTGCGGATAATTTTTGACTCACCCTCGTATTAAGCTGCGCTTATGAGTTGCTTTTTATAAAGTAAAAATAAAAGAGCTTTTTAGGCAATATTCTCAAACGAAACTATTCATCTGTGTACTGTTACAGTTTAAGGCATAAAAAATAATGTGCTACGGTGATTTTCTTTTTTATTCAGGTCTTTTATGATCCTGCTGGTTGTATTTAGAAGCTAGCTGTTTATTTTATTGTAAAATTTATATGAACATGTTTAGTAAAAAAATAATTTTACTTTTGCGAGTTAGGTTAAGCGTGACATTACATTTAACGATAATGATATATGTAGATGAGTACATTTATAAAAGAGTAGTAAATTTATACAGATTTTATAACAACATAAAATCTCACGGTGAAGTTCTGAGCTTTTTGATGTACGAGTGTTAACTTTAATGTACTTTATCATTAATATACACTATTATAGCGTAATCATGCCGTAAGTTATGACAACTAGTTATGAAAAGCGATCTCAGAATTACAAGTTATAAAAAGTTATATCATAATTACAACAAGTCATGAAAAGTGATCTCAGAATTACAAAAAGTTATGAAAAGTGATGTCATAATTAAAACTTGTCATGAAATGCGATCTCAGAATCACAACCAAAAGTGATCTCGGAATGTGATGGATGCAATTTTGGACGTTGAAGCAACTCAGGTTTTAGCAACATTTTGCAATATGATAAGAACAAACATGCAAATATACCATCACACCATTTACTAATTAGGGTAGACAGAGAGGACATAGCGCCAGATTTTCGTATCTCGACACACATTCGCCTCTTCCACATGCATACACCTTCTCATATAACATCTACGATTTCTTTCACTCACTACGTTTTCTTCTTTCGAAATATCATTCACGTATTCCAACCATACTTTTCTTGGTCTTCCTTTACTACGCTTTTCACTAACATTTAAATACATACTATAACAGAGTTTCCCTCTCGGAGCTAGTAGGAAGGACAGAGGGCCAGACTTTCCTTATTTTGACTTTTCCTATTTTGCCTTTTCCACATCTATACAATTTCTACGATTTCTCTGACTTTTACGTTTCTTTTTTTCGAAATCTTATTTTATTATTCCAACCATATTTTCTTCGGTATTTCACTACGACGCCTACAACTCACATTTGCACAGTAAATTTGCCTTGTTAATCTTTTTTAATTCATTCGTTCTACTTGCCCAAATAATCTCAAAGGTATCTTTTTCATCTCGCTCAACAAATCAGCCTTAATAGTCTCAAAGTTATCTTATTCATCTCGCTCAACAAATCAGCCTTAATAATCTCAAAGTTATCTTATTCATCTCGCTCAACAAATCAGCCTTAATAATCTCAAAGTTATCTTATTCATCTCGCTCAACAAATCAGCCTTAATAATCTCAAAGTTATCTTATTCATCTCGCTCAACAAATCAGCCTTAATAGTCTCAAAGTTATCTTATTCATCTCGCTCAACAAATCAGCCTTAATAATCTCAAAGTTATCTTATTCATCTCGCTCAACAAATCAGCCTTAATAATCTCAAAGTTATCTTATTCATCTCGCTCAACAAATCAGCCTAAATAATCTCAAAGTTATCTTATTCATCTCGCTCAACAAATCAGCCTTAATAATCTCAAAGTTATCTTATTCATCTCGCTCAACAAATCACCCTTAATAATCTCAAAGTTATCTTATTCATCTCGCTCAACAAATCAGCCTTAATAATCTCAAAGTTATCTTATTCATCTCACTCAACAAATCAGTCTTAAAATCACAATCATAACCATCTTCAATTTGAAACTGATATTATTCATCCGAGTTATAGTTAATAAATGAAAATTTAAAAAAAATCAAAGTTTTGGTCATTGAAATAAATTAAAACGAAAAATATATTGAAAACCTTTCTTACGATTAAATTTCAGCAGTTACAAGCGAGGCATCTGGGTCTTATTTCTCGCCCTGGTTTTACATGATGCTGCAGGGGGAATTAATTAATAAAGATTTATAATAAATGCACATATATTACTCAACTTGAGCTATGCGTATAATTAATATTAAAAATCCAATTCTTCTTGTTTTATGTAAGCGTTGTTCAACTAAAAACCAATCTAAGTTCTTACAACTATAAAACAAGTCTTCGACAATTACGCAAGTCTACTTGGTAAAATTTGGTAATATTTTGTGATATACATATACTGAACTTAAATATACATATTAGTTTAAATAATTTTAAACAATAACTTTGTAATTTATTATTACTACTGCTTTTTGTATCTTCATGTTAGTTTAAGACAAAGTTTTGTATTTTTTGTCAATAATTTTAAGTACTTGTATCTTCTCCCTGGCTCCATCCCAACTCACAGTCTGCGAATACTGTTGGGGTTAGCTCTCCTCGTCCTCAGGTTGTATGCTCTTCTGTCCCGGACTACGTCCCCCAGGCCATGCCTCTGCATCAGGTTGTCTTTTTGCACCACCCGTGAATTTTTTGGTCTTCCTCTGGTTGTTATTCGAGGAAGATTCGTGGAGATTGCCTGGTTCACAATGTGATCGGGTGCTCTGCGTCCAACGTGCCCATGCCATCTCAATCGCCTCTCCTCCATCTTGCTGTTGATGTCTGTAACACCTAGGCTTCCACGAATGCGTGAGCTTTTTATTTTGTCTCTTAGGGACACACCAGCTGACCATCTTAGCATGCGCATTTCAGCAGTTTCTAGTTGCCTAGAGTAAGAGGTATACATCGTCCAGCATTCGGAGCCAAAGAGGAGTGCGGGTCTGACAATCGTTTGGTATACTCTTCCTTTTAACTTTACTGGCATTTTCGGATCACATAGAACTCCCGTCATTGATCTAAACTTCATCCATCCCACACTTATTCTATGTGTTACATCTGCTGCACATCCTCCATCGCTATGGATGAGTGACCCAAGATACTTAAAGGAGTCACAATTTGGTAATGTTTCTCCATCCATTTGCATAACGGGAGTGACAGCATTTGTGTTCTTGAATGGTAGGTACGGATACTCTGTTTTCTTTCTGCTTTGTCTCAATCCATTGTCCTCCAAGATTCTTCTCCACCTTTCTAGACTATTTTGCAGGTCTTCATGTTTTTCACTTTTTAAAACGATATCGTCTGCAAATAGTAGGATCTTTAGGAGACTGTTCATTTCCTGGTTAGTTAAATAGTTCATGACTTAGATGAACAGTAGCGGACTGAGTACCAATCCTTGATGTACATCCACCTTTACAGGAAATTCTGGTGAAGTTCCCGAAGTGCACCTCACTTGCGTTGTCACGTTATTGTACATGTCCTGGATGGCAAGTACATACTTTTCTGGTGCACTATGTGTACTAAATACTGCCTAAATTAGGCTTCTAGGGACCCTTTCAAATGCCTTTTCAAGATCAATGAAGACCATATGAAGGTCTTTCTTGGCATCATGGTATTTTTCGACAAGGAGTCTAACAATTTGAATGGCGTCTACTGTTGATTTTTCCGATACGAAGCCACACTGGTTGTCATGTATTTCCACCAAATTCCTGATTCTCGAGTTTATAATTAGCTAATAGATTTTCATAGTGTGGGATATTAGCTTGATGCCTCTATAGTTGTCGCATTTACTGGAGTCTCGTTTGTTTTTGTAGAAGGGAAGAAGAAAGCTTCTTCGGAATTCATCTAGCATTGAGACTCCGGCCAATATTTTATTTAAGAGCTTACACAGCCAATTTTGTCCCCATTCACCACATTCTTTCCAAAATTCAGTTGGTGTATTTTCTGGTCCTACTACTTTTTCTGTTTTCATTTGACATATGGCCAACCCTACTTCTGCAGGAGTAATTTCTACAATTGGCCCAAATATTTGTAGTTCTGAAGGGTACGAGGTTCTCGGAAATTCTTCATTCGGTAGTTCTGAGTAGTAGTCTTTCCATCTTTCATATATTTTACTTTCTTCAGTGATTAACTTGCCTTCATTATCCCCTATGTACTTAGGGGTTCTGATCGATTTTGTCCTCTCTTTTCTTTGTGCCGCAATTTTATATTGTATATTTTCTGAGCTCCTTGTTGTGTTTCCAGTTCTTCGTATATGTCTTTCATCGCCTCATGTTGGACAAAGGCTACTAGTTTCTTTGCTTTTTTTTTGGCTTCCCTATATAATAGAAGGAGGTTTTCTTTCTCTGTTTCATTATCACAGTTAGACCAATTCTTAAAAGCGATCTTTTTCTACTTAATACCCCTTTGTACATCATCCGACCACAACCAGGACTCTTTCTTAATTTTTAGTTTACCTTTTGAAACTCCAAGGTGTTGCTTAGCATATTGTATGCATATCTGTGACAATGTCTCCCACATTTCCTTTGGATTAAGTACGTCGAAATTTTGCACATTTTTTATCATCAAACTTTTCATTTTAGATTTTAGTTGTTTGCCTTTTTCATTTGAGATGTTGAACCATTTAATTTTTGGTATCGGTTTTAGTTAGTCTTTGGGCAACGTACACTTTTGCAAAAGTAGTTCAAGCAACACTAAGCGATGCTGGGTTGCCAGGGGCTCTCCAGGGATGACTTTGCAGTCTCTACACATTTTCCGCATTTCTTTGCTATACAGCCAATAATCTATTTGTGTTGATGCATTTCCTCTTTTGTAAGTTATAAGGTGTTCAAACTTTTTACGGAGATATGTGTTAGCAATCGTAAAGCCATATGCCTCTGCGAAGTTCAGCAACTCGTCCCCCTGATGGTTACGCGCCCCATACCCAAACCCAAACCCACCATGGATTTCTTCGTGACCGGTATTTGATATTCCTACGTGCCCATTCATTTCCGCGCCCATAAGAATAGTTTCATTTTCGGGTATGTTTTTAATTAATTGTTCCAGGTTTTCCCAGAATGAATTTCCTTCTTCCGCGTCACATCCCATTTGTGGAGCATAATCACAAATGATATTGTGTATGGCGTTACAAACTATGAGTTTTATCATAATGGTCCTATGATTCACTGCTACGATCTTTATCACATTTAAGTTCTTGTATAACTTGTCAAATGTTAATTTGTATATTGTATAAAGGACACTGTTGTGTCGTTAATTAAATAAATGAATAAATAAAATAAACAAGTAAAAAAATATCAGTTCAAGAGAATGAAAATGTGATGAGTAAAGGAGGGTGAAAATGTGATGAGTTAAGGAGGCTGAAATGTGATGAGTTAAGGAGAGTGAAAATGTGATTCGTTAAGGATGGGGAAATGTGATGAGTTAAGGAGGGTAAAAATGTGATGAGTAAAGAAGGTGAAAAAAAAGCACGTAGGGGCATTGACTAATTTATAATCAAGTGTTTGAAGATGAAATGAACTAGACTGACGACAATATTGAGTCACAGTTACACTTTTCAACGTATCAATAAAGTGAAAAAAAGAGAGTTTTATGAATATGATTTTTCAATTTATTTAAAACTCCATTATACATTGTGGTGAAGAGGAAACGCATGTTTTTTAAATGGCTAATATTTTGCAAAGAGAGAAAACGCATGTTTTTAATTTAAGCATAACATTGTTTATTCTCAAGATAATTTTTTGATTAATACAGATAAACGAGGTAATAATATTATACCTTTAAATTAATTGTGAAAAATAATGTCAGGCAAGTGTTGCCTTTCTTCGCCCACTAAAGTTTCTATTCGTCAAGAAATCGAAGGAATACCTGAAAAAATGTTTGTGAGATTGATGCATAAGTTCCAACAGAGGCTGCAGTTATGTGGCCGCGAAGAAGGGCAACACTTGTCTAACATTATTTTTCACAATTAATTTAAAGGTGCAATATTATGTTATTACTTCATTTGCCTGTATTAATAAAAAAAATATCTTGAAAATAAACAAAGTTATGCTTAAATGAAAAACACGCGTTTCCTCTCTTTGTAAAATACTAGCTATTCAAAAAACATGCGTTTCCTCTGCGCCACCTTGTAAAATAATCTTGTATACTTATTGATCTGGTGGACTCTTTTCAAATCAACCACACAAAACGTGATTATAAAAGTTGCATGGTTCTAGAAAATATTTAAAAACAAAAAGATGTTGGAGAGGACAGGAAATATCGTGTTAAGATACAAAATAGTTTTTATAAAGGTTCTCAACGAGTACTTTTTACGTTTAAATCTATTTATTATTCTTAATACATAGTATAAGATATAAAGCTTTAAAGCCCACGCAAGAGCTGCTTTATTTCTCTCCCAATCCTCTTACTCAAACATCACGTTTTCAATTCGCTGCATATCGCTGCACTGGATGCATTGGTGCACAAGTGCATCACCTGCTACGGGCGATTTCCAGCTCAAACTTACGGAACAGAGTATTCAATGGAAAATCTTTCCATCTGTACGGGTTTACTTAAGGGCAAGTATTATTAATCTTCTCTAAAGACTCGCAGAAATGTTAAACGTCAATAAAAACAAAGATTTCTTTTGAAACGTTTGATCTAATGTTAAATGTTTAACTGATATTTCATAATGAATAGGGCAAAAAAAACACGTTATTTTACAGACAAGTTTTTTAACTTCTGCAAACTCGACTCCTCCACATTAGCAAATAGCTGGATGCAATTTAAAATAAACAGTTTATAAATTTACAGATAGGAATGCAATACGTAAATATGTAAAAATTAGGAATAATTTATATTGTGCCGTTTAGAGACAAATTTTGATAAGGCTTCTTAAACTTTTTTGTCTTTTAATGCTTTCTAAAGCTGCAAATGTCACACGTATGTGACACTAATATGTAGATCATTCCATACCATAGAAACAGCAATGGCAAAGCTCTATCATAATATTTCGCTCTATTGAGCTGATTAGGAACAGCCAATTGATTAGATAAAAAATAAATAAAATTCCAATTTCTAGTTCAGCCCAAAGAAACATCCCTCAGACACAGATTCGAAAGACACAATGGAGAAATCCTATTAAGGGACTTGAATACAAAGAGACAAAGTTTGAAATCAATCCATTCGTGACACTTAAGCAAGTGTAGACTTTTTTAAAATGAACCAATGTTAAAATGTTTATGATTACCATATATTAGCGTAGCAGCTGTATTGAAAATAGTTTGTAGTCTAGAAATTAGCGAATCAGGAAAACTAGAATAAATAAAGTTAAAATAATCCAGACACGATCCAAAAAAGGATATAATACTGAAAACATATATAATTTGAGAGAAATTAGCCATAAAAATGTCTAGGCCTAACTCATAAGTATATATAGTATTCGCCAGAATATCAATAATATAAATAACGTAATATAAACAAAACATTAAGGACAATACTTTGCCTCTGGAGTTGAGTAACCCTGCATCAACATGTAGGAAGGTTTTGACTCTGCAAAGCAACTTGCATCTCGTTCTACTAATGAGGCCATGTGTTTTCTATATCTCAATATCTATCCATAAAATTCCCACAAAATTCCCAAAAAATACAATATTTGTTTTATGTATGCGTTATTCCACTAAAAACAAATCAGAGTTCTTAACCTCTATAAAATAAGTCTTCGACAATTACGTAAGTCTGCTTGGTGAAGTTTGGTAATATTCTGTGGTATACATACATAACATATATTGAACTTAAATATACTCGTACATATAATTATTAAATAATTTTAAAACAATGACTTTAATTTATTATTACTACTGCTTTTTGTATCTTCATGTTAGTTTAAGATAAAGTTTGGTATTATTTGTCAATAATTTTAAGTACTTATTTTATAACCTGTCACATGTTCATTTGTATATAAATACACTGTTGTGTCGTTAATTAAATAAATAATAACACCTTCCCAATCGAGATACCCTCCTACCAATAGGAGAGCGAGACCGTCCGTGAGGACTCCAAATGTTTGTACACGTAAAATGTTATTCATAATAAAAAAACACATTACATAAATCGTTGAAACATTTATATACGCAAGTATATTTGCATTTTTTTTTACACTTATTATATAAACACTCACGTTCATACAAAAACATTCAAAACAAGATTCACTACAGCGTAAAGAAAAGAAAGAAAAAAAGTCAAATTTTGACAAAACAGCAAAAAAAATAGACACAACAGTAGAAAAAAGAGAAAGATCGGGGAATATACAAGCAATCTTCAATTTCTTAATTCACCTCAAATATATGGTTTGAGATTACTTTGACGAGAGCACGTGTTCTTCTTATCCTTTGAGTGCAAATTAAACTCATTAAATATCACGTGAGAGAAGGTCCCACTAAGACTAAATAAATATTGACACGTTTCAAATAAAAATTAGTGGTCTACATCTATGCGACGAAAAACAATTGTAATAAGTATTAGCCCTTCCTTCCCTGTGATGTGTAACTAGTACACATTGTTTCTAAAAGCTTTAATATCTCTATAAATATGTAATATTAAATACTGGGTTCAGATTTTAGGTATTCCTTCGTAATAAATTTACGCATTGAATGAAAAAAATAATATTAATAATAATTAGCCACATCACACATCGGAGATATTTTGTGAAAATCGGGAATAAATTCACCAATACAATCAAATGTGTGCCAGTGTGTGACGTAGGTATATTCATTTAAAAAAAACCGCTATGGGTAAGGAAGTGACGCTATTCACGTCTCACTCTCACTCTACTTCGGTATATGTAAACGAAAGAAATATAATCTAAGTTCGCAAGACCGAGTCCCGTCTCAGGTCTCAGTAGATCTCGGGCATCCATTTGAGATGGTCTCTTCGCCCGTTTTTAAAACGTCGGCCGATGTTTTTTTTTATGTGTTAAGCAATATAATTTCAATGATTATCACTGTTGACTTCAAATTTGATTCATTTAAGCGATTGGCTATGAATATTCTTTTTTTTCCGATTTTAATTCGCTCATTTTTACATGTGTATTGAATACACAGCACCGGAACGCGCGGATTTTTTTAGCACAGGAAGGGAAATGTTATAAATAAATGACGATTATAAATAAATATATTATACCAATAAATGACGAGTTCTATAAAACAATATGTCTTTTGCGCATTATTCGAAGAGAATCGTGAAAAATAATACTTCTAATAAATGAAAACTAGAACAAATGACCATCATAGTATAAATAGGCCTAAACCCATACGATGATTGTCGTCGAAGAAAGAATACGAGGATTGAATTTTGAAACCAAGAGAGCGAGAGAGGAATACTTGGATTCTCTCCGAAAGTAATTCGAAATTTGAATCTCGGGGGGTCCGTGATAACTGAACGAATTTTTAAATACTTAGCTAACAATTTTTGAACCGGTGTGAAAAGGGACGATGTATAAATGATATATATAAACAAATTCTATATTTATGAATACATATTTTCATAAATGTAGAATTTGTTTTACTTCCGTGAATATTTCATGGGTTGCAACTAGTACATGCTATTACCCCATTTCAAAGCAGAGAAGACAGAGCGTTAGACTTCCCTATCTCGACACACATTTTTCGGCTCTTCCATATCTATATCTCCTCCGCGTTCTTTAGCTTTTTACGTGTCCTTCTTTCCAAGTATAATTAATTTGATCCAACTACGCATATCCTTGGTCTTGATTTACTACGCTTTTCACTCACATTATATATTTGTTTTATTAGTATTTATTCATTCATTCGTTCTACATGCCAAAACCAGAATGTTTTCTCAACATGTGAACCTTAAAAGTTCACATTCATCCTAAATCACTTAATTCCATATTTTGTCTTACATTGTCACTCAATGTATTCTTCTCAATGCACGCTTTTCTCATTTGTTCGGCTCTTTTCAGTACTTTTCCACGTCCAAGTTTCATTCCCATACACTAAAATAATACTTAAATACTGTTGTGAACTAAAACCTTTGCAGGTTTTGATTTGATTTTTAAATGTTGATACTGCCCGGTTTAAGCACATATGTTTAACGGCCCCATTAACTTTGATTGCTTTAGCTACACACCATTTGGTATCTCTCGTTAGTAGTTTTTTCAACCAAATGTAAAATATTAATTATCCAGTTTCACTTGTACACTAATTATATTTTAGATATCTGCTTGAAAATTAGATGAAGCAGCAAAACGTTTGGTAGTTAGTTGGTAATTTCTTAAAGTCGTTAAACAATGAATCAATCATCGTTTTCAATTGAAATTGGTAATGAACATGTAATATACTGGAGTGACACCTATGAGTGACAAATAATGTCTATAGTATTTTATTGATTCATAATTAAATGATAGTGAAAGGCATGGTGGAGGAAGACCAAGAAAAATATGAATGGATCAAGTTAATAATTTTTTGAAAGAAGAAATTAGTTGATGCGGGAAAATTTCTCAATAAACTTTAAATAATCGTTTTATGTTCACACTCAACACACATTAAATAAGGTTTTTAATCCTTGATTTACTTGTAGTACATCACGAAGACGAAAAATAAGAAGACCAAGGAAAGTACGGTTGAATTAAGTGAAGTATATTTAAATTTTTTTTAATTTAAAAGTATCATAAATCATAGGAGTTGCGTGAGAGGTGTATAGAAATGGAAGAAGCAAAATAGGTCTTCTCTACCCATCTAAGCAGAGAAATGACGTGATGGCATGTATTTTAACTTAATTTTTTCAATTCATATAAATAATCATATTATCAATACAGTGGAATTCATATAAATAATCGTATTATCAAAACAGTGCAATTCATATAAATAATCGTATTATCAATACAGAGCAATTCATATAAATAATCGTACTATATTATCAATACAGTGCAATTCATATAAATAATCGTATTATCAAAACATTGCAATTCATATAAATAATCGTTTTATCAAAACATTGCAATTCATATAAATAATCGTATTATCAATACAGTGCAATTCATATAAATAATCGTATTATCAATACAGTGCAATTCATATAAATAATCGAATTATCAATACAGTTCAATTCATATAAATATTCGTATTATCAATACAGTGCATATCGTGTTAACGTTTTTCATAGATTTATATATTTAGAATCAAAACAATCAAACACATAAAGCAAAAGATTTCAGCATCATTTTTATTTTTTGTTATAATTCACCTCTTTTATGGTTCATAGCTGAATTTTTATGATTCAAATCTTATTTTTTTTATTAATATCTTAATTTATATGATTTAAAGTTTAATTTTTATGGTTCATAGCAAAAAACTTATGTTTGATTTATAACGGATTCCATACGTGGTGGTTGACTTGTGTACATATTTAAGTTTTTTTATGTTATTTAAATTATCACTTTTTTAAATAAGATTTCTTTGATTGTGTAACCATAGTTCATCTAAATAAAATGTTCTCGTACCAAAACTATCTTCATCATCAGCCGTAAAGCCAAAATCGGTTTTGGCTTCCTGCAATATTCTCTGCAACTTGTCTCTCTCAGCACTATCCCTCCTTCAAATGGTTATAATCACAGTTCTCTACGACAGCATTGAGCTATCTCAGATTTGCTATTTCCTTTATCCTATACCAAGTCAGATTGCTGAAGAAAGTCTACCTTGTGACGTCAATATTCTCTGCATACTGTATAAATGCACAATTCAGTGCAGTTTTACAATTTTTTTATGATTTTTCCTATGCAAGTTTCACCATAGATTGTACAGAGCTTTTTGTTACACTTCTGTCTTCAAGCACCTTTGTTATTAATTGGGCCATATATTCTGTGCACAATGCGGAAAGTTTTTTGCCAAAATTATATCTTCTGAATATAATAAAATTAAATTGTACCATTAATTAAATAAATTAAATATTTAAAATAAATTAATTGATATCATTAATCAAAAGCTTTGAATGTCGGAGTATACGTATAAGTTAAAAAACAGTGCAAAACTTTATGTTCTGTTGCAAATATTTTATTCATTATTAATTCACTTGGTTTCAATCGCATCTTGAAAATTTGTTTATCCTTGATACATTTTAAATAAACGAATTTGATGTGTCGTTTGATAAAAATATATACAAACATATCATTACGTTTTCCTATCATGGTAGGCAAGGAGACGAGAGTGACATACCTCTTTTACCTTTTATACATCCATACGCTTTCTGATACAACTTCTTCGACTCTGACTTTTTACATTTCTTTCATTCAAAATTCAACCATACTATTATTAGTATTTTATAACACTTTAGGAGCTAGTCCTTAAGGGAAGAGATGATGATGATTTGTTGATAAATAAAACACGTTTTGGATCGCAATGCGGAAGAAGAGTTTTTATTAGTAAACATAGGTATTTATACTATTTCCGCGTGTGTGCGGGAATGCGAGCAAGATATCCTTCGTCTCGTTTCTGCATTAGCAAAACGGTTAATGTCGTATGTAGGTGACAATTTATTTACAGAACTGGCGAGACAGTGTGGTGCGTTCTCGCTCTAGTATGGAATGCGGTCCGCTCCGGGCTATGGGTTGAATAGCCGGCGTGGGAACTTCGGACTTGTTTATTTAAATTTGTCGAGGAATGCAAAAGTCACTTTATCGGGCATTGACCGTATGTATGAACGCCCACAGTGTTCCGAGTGGGCGACTGAATGTGCGACGACCGCCACAACACCTTTCTCTCTTGACTTTTTACATTTCTTTCATACAAGATTCAACCATACTATTATGGGTCTTTTTTATGATACCTTTCCTTCTTGACTTTTTACATTTCTTTCATTCAAGATTCAACCATACTATTATTGGTCTTCTTTTATGACACCTTTCCCTCCCATTTGAACTGTTCATGTATTTTGTCAGCTTTCTCCATTCATTCGTTCATTTAGCCCATGTAAGTTAATAAATGGAGTTTAAACCTATCTCTTCATTTTATTCAACACATCAAAATTAAATTCACATTCATATTTCATCACTTCAATCCATATTCTGTTATACATTGTCACTTTACGAATTCTCCTATTCACACGTATTTCTGTAGCATTTATTTGAATTTTCGCAGTATTTTTCCACGTCCTCTTTTCATTGCCGTGCATCAAAGTTAATAATGAAATAATGTTGTAAACTATCATCTTCTCCGTTCAAATATACTCGTATATAGTATGTTTAAGCCCCCTTTTAATTTTTTTTTCTATCACTACATGCTGCTCGATATCCCACATAACTCTTCCATCATATGACTAAATACTATTTAAACGTCCAAGTTTCCCTACATTTAAGTTAGTACTAAAATACTGTTATGACTGTCATCTTAGCAGATGTTGCTACTGTCCGGTTTGAGTTTGATGGTAATTTAGTATAATATTCTTCTAAAAGTTATTTTTCTGATGGGAGTAGCAAACTCGAGTGCGTTTATAAAAAAAAAATATTGTGAAAAGACCACTTTTAATTTAATTGTGAAATGATAAAGATTAATTTTATTGTTAAAGGAACCTTACTCAAATATTTCCTATACTTATAATAATGGAATCGTTGAACTAAAATCCAAGTTTATTTCCAAGAAATGCTTTTACCCACTATCGATTTGAAAGGACACGAGATTTCTGGTTTAAAAATAAAAAACCTCGGCAAGGCAAAAGACGAATAATGAAAAGAGAAGACGACAGAAGCTTAGAAGTTGCTCGGAGAGACCGGGATGTAAAACATGTGCATAATAAGTCCGTTGCAATATGGCGAACCTCATGTTCTGCTTCTCCGTTTTGGACAGTTTCACATAACCAACTGTTCGCAACCGTTTCTTCGCATAAATTTTCTCCGCAGATATTATATTCTTAACTTAAAAGAATACGTTTACATATATACTTTAATGAAAGACGACAGACTTCTACGTGTCGCCCTTCAAGGGAACCCAGCCGGAAGAAGATTACCGGGAAGACCTCCGAAGAGATGGCGTGACTGCAGGCAATCCACGTCACAAGAAGGGGAACAAGCGGAACAAACAGATCATGATCTATAGGAAGAGGAAGAATAATAAGAAGAAGATATATACTCGTACAAAACGCCATTTCCCTGTCGAGGTCACAACACAGAATAGAGCGCCTGACTTTATGAGATGCATAGTCGCGCAAAAAAAGCACTGGACTTCCGTGCTGAAGATCGCCGATTCGAGCCCAGAGTTTTGGTATCATCTTCAGCCACAATGATCTCTACAATGAGAGAAGGTAAAACACAAAGAAGATAGCTCTAGCATCTGGTTGTTCAAGAAATACGTATGATCATGCCGTCTCCCTATCGGGGTAGACAGAGAGGTGAGAACCAGTTTTTCTTATTGCGACACAAATATTTTGTCAATACATATATGCACAGAAGAATATGCGTTGTATTGACGTATGACCAATAAGAAAAATAATTATTAATGATAAATCTGAGCTAGAAACTGATGTATTAACTTAGATGAAAAAGAGCAATTTAAGACGATTCGGTCATGTTGAACGGATGGGTAGCGAAAGAATGACCAGACAAAAAATTTGAATGCATGCATGAAGGGTAGTTGTGTTAGACGTCAACTTAGAAAAGTAAAGTTGGATCTTATCAATTAAATTTGGAAAGTAGAAAAGACTGAAGTAAGAAAAACTGTATGAGACATATGACTTGGATATCCTGAATCTTGGCCTGTCGCGTATTTATATTATATCTACAATATATGTAGATAGTATGCATGTACGTTTAGCGGATTGTCCTTGACGATTTTGATTGTTCGGTATTTAAATAAAATACGTCAATTAGCAATGCGGAAAGAAAGAGTGAATGAATCAATGAATAATAATTAATACTTAATGATTAATGATGCTTTATTTATCGGTAAGTGGGTATTTATACATTTCGGAATGGGCGCGGGAGTGCGCCCGCAATATATTTTTATCTCGCTTCTGTGCGTGCAGAAATGGTCGATTGAAATATTGCAGACATCGCAAATAATATTGTGGGTAGACAATTTGTTGGCGAAAACGGCGAGACAGGGTGATGCGTTCTCTTTCTGCTGTGGAATGTATCGTAAATAGTATTTGTGGGTAAACAATTTCAATGTTTTGGTATGCGACCTTTGGACATATCCAAAGGTCGTTTCGTCGGTCGTTGACCGTGTGTGTTGACAATATTCAGCGACGACAGTAGTTCCAACATACGCATAACATTCTGATATTTTTTGTGTGTGATTTATGTTAATTTTTGTGACAAGTTGAATTAATTTCTAGCGCACTTTAAATTCTAGTTTGAGTATACTATTTATCTTTGTTCAATGGTCGATAAAATAACGTACATTTAAAATAAATAAATATGTTTTGATGTGAAAGAGGCTCTCTCCTTTTTTTTACCCCAACAGGAAAACAGCGTGATGGTTTGTATTATATATATTAAATTACCCTTATGAACATAGAACTGATTAAAATAATGTTTAAATGTTGCGAAGCCTGGATGTAAATTTCATTAGCACGGATGTAAAATATTAGACTTTTGGCACGAATTTGTATATATAATCGTCCTGGGAAGAAACTTCCCTTATTTAAGGTGCCTGGCAGGAATGCCAGTGGAATTGGATAATCCTCAAAGTGTGTTCCAATATATTGCAACGAATAGAACCGTCTTGTCTGCTCTTTATTGAAAAATTTTGCAGGAAAATTGACTTTTTTTTCCATCCTTGAAGCGAGTTTTTTTCTTCATTTTAGCCTTCGCTGAGGTTTAAAACGTTTATACTCGTAAATTTAATTTAATCAGATTTGTATTAGTTTCGTAAATAATTGAAAAATCTCTTTCAATCTTAATTAACGAGAAAACTTTAATTTTACAATACGTATCCAATTTTTTTCTGTTTTGAATTATTTTTAAAATATTACAAGCGTAACGACGTGATTCAAGTGTGAAATCCAATAAATTGGAATATTAGGATAGAGCTTTTACTGTTACCGATCCTGTTGCGTGGAATAGTTTACCTTTCAGTGTTACATATAAAGATAGCGTGTATAGCTTTAAGCAACACTTGTAAGCCACCCTTTTAGGGAGGTCTTATAAAAAAATTAAATATGTTATGTTAAAATTACACACACATTACACTTAATCTTAAAGTGAATGTGTTACTATCACATATCGGAAGATCTACAAAGGTTACATTCAAAAGGTCTGCAAAGGTTACTAGTTCATCTTTCCATGTAAGTTTTCTTACCAAATACAATAAGTTTTTCCAAACACATGATGATGCGGGAAAGTACGTTATCTAATGGCTGCAGCCACTTTCTTCCTATATTTATACTCAACTCAAATATATTCATTTTATAATGTTTTTAACTGTCAATGATGGTGGATTGAAGTCCCAAGTTGGCGTGCCCTTGATGAGAGTTTGGCGTAACGGCGCTTTATATAGTGTATCTACTCGTATTAAAAGAAACCAGTCCATTTTTGAGAATTAAAAAGGGATGAGTAAATTAACTTAATTTAATAGTTTGTGAATCAATATTTATTTGAATTTCTATATCCTTTTGGTTATGAAGGTAGTTGACGGAAGGTGAGTACGAGGAAGGTGTCCCATGACATGATCGAACCAAATGCAGGAGTTAACAGTACCCTCTTCAAGCACTGCATTAAGCCATGGACCGGGAGGGGTCGAGACAGGTGGTGCATCAAGTTTGAGTCAACGGATCACGACACTCGACATTGAATATGCGATTAAGGATAAGATTATATCCAATTTATTTATTGAGTGTTACGTCATATAAAAACTATCGTTTGAAGAAACTATTTTTTTATTTTTTTTATTTTACACATGACAAGAAATATACATCATTTGTGAAAAAAATCAACAAATAATTTAATTTGGGCACACAATTTTAATGGATCTGGGTTTGTTGCCTTTCATTTGTTGTGTCCTCAGTAAACTAGGCTTTTGCCTGTATCTCACTGAGGACATATAGCATGAAAAAATAAATCGATACTTCTTTCCGATTTTTTATTATATAAAAACCCGTTGAACATTCTTATCAACCTGACAAACAGTGACACTCAATTACACATGTATACATCACGCGAAATTAAACTCCTCACACTTTATTCAGAAATTAAACTCCTCACAATTTGCATTAAATTTTTTGTCAAAAACTGGTTTTACGGTCCGGAGACCTTGAAAATGTTGGAGAAGTGTTTCAGCAACGACACTCTTTCGAGATCAAACGTTTTTCGGTGGCACGAACGCTTCAGAAGTGATCGTGAGTCGGTCGAACGAACGCAGTGGCAGGCCGTCGACGTCGAAAACCGATGAAAACATCAATAAAATCAAAGAAATGTTGGCCGAAAACCGCAAATCGACCATCAGAGAGCTAGCAGAGGACTTAAACATCGCTTATGAATCCGCTCAAGACATTTTGGTTAGTGATTTGGGCCTCAGACGTGTCGCTGCAAAACTGGTGCCAAAATACCTAAATTTCATGCAAAAAAAGGACCGCGTTGAAATCGCGAAATACATGATTTTCAAGGCCGAATCTGACCCAACATTTATCAAACGGATCATCACTGAAGATTTATGAGAATGACACGCAATGCAGACATCCAGCGAGTGAATGGCGTGCACCGAATGAGCCGAGACCGAAAAAACCACGTCGTTTTCAGTCAAAAAAGAAGGCGATGCTCACGGTTTTTATGAATTACAACGGTTCTTGTGCATCATGAATTCTTGCCAGAAAAACATATAGTCAACAAAAAGTATTATTTGGGCGTTATGAGACATTTGCGTGAAGCGATTCGCCAAAAAAGACCGGATTTGTGGGGCAAACAACTCGTAAATTTTGCACCACGATAATGCACTGTCGCACAATGCGATCCTTATCCGTGAGTTTTTGACCAAAAACAACACGAACACTATCCAACAGTCTTCGAATTCACCTGATCTGCCTCCCTGCGACTTTTGCTGGCGTACGTGCGTTGCAGTCGATGGAGAGTACTTTGAAGGGGACCATATCGATTTTGATGAATAAACTTGTATTTTCGATTTTATAAATAAAGTCCTAAAACTTTTTTATCAAGGAAGGAAAACAATTTACGGTTATTAATTGAAAAGAAGACGAAAAACTGTCATATGTTCAAGAAGAAAAATCTGAAAAAAAACTTAAAATGTAATAAGTAAAGGAAACATTCCAGTTAGTCTGGGTTTGTATGTAGAAACTTACCCAGACAGTTTTTAAACTGGTTCAATGTCATAGCACTCAGTACAGTATTGGGTAGTATATCCCAAAATTCCACAACTCGGTTAGCAAAACAATGTTGTAATGTGGAACTTAGTTTTGGGGAGTTTCTATTGATGTCCTCTGAAATATGTGTTTTGGTTAAAAGAAAATTGCTGGCGACGCTCTGAGCAATTATAAAGACTGCTTAAGATCTTATAACACTTCAGCGATTCTCCACGATTTCGTCTTTATTGCAGTCTATGTAAGCAAGATGAGTCAAATATCTTGGAATTTTCGCTACACATCTTCGAGCCATTTCAAGAAATTTAGTAATTAGGAAAAAAATCATCACGTTTTTCTACTGAAAGGGTGTTGCATTGTATTACACTTACGTTGTTTACAATACAATCTGGTTGACTTATTGCCATGTAGCGATCTCTTCTAACCAACCAGAAAGATGTTAAAGAGGCCTTAAGTGAAAACCAGATTAGAATCCTTTTTAAAAGAATCTGGGTTCCAGTAGGACGTATAGCAGAGGGCTAACGCGTCGTATTTCCGTGTAGGATGTCACCGGTTCCAAACTCACATTCTTATTTTCCTTTCAAAAATCACTGTCACTTTTACAAGTTAGTTGTTTAAACTACAAGAATAAAACTTATTAATTTTATCTCCTTTTATTAAAAATATAAAAATGGTTTGTCAAAAGTTTTGAATTGAACTTTTATGTAACTCCATGCTAGAATATTAAATAATAATCACTATGTTAATAAACTTGTTATATTATAAAAAAACGTCTTGTGTTTCTGCCTCCTATCTTGAATCTTTCTTCATACGATAGGATATGGGGCAGAAACACATGCTTTGAGGTAGGAAGTAGAAACTTGGGATGTGGTAATCAACATAAATAGTGAAAGAGTCTTTCAAAATGCAGGTATATGAATTACCCTTTTATTATTATTATCACTGAAAAAAAAAACAAACATTATTTAATCCTTCCTTCCCTGTGATGTGTAACTAGTACACATTGCTTCTAAAAACTTTAATATCTCTACAAATATAATAAATACTGGGTTCAGATTTTAGGTATTCCTCCGTTATACATTTATGCATTGAATAAAAACAAAATTTACAATAATTAGCACTTATCGGCCACATCAGAGATATTTTGTGAAAATTGGGAATAAATTCACCAATAAAATCCAATGTGTGCCAGTGTGTGACGTAGGTATATTAATTCTAAAAAAACACTATGGGTGAGGAAGCGACGCTATTCACGTCGCACTCTCACTCTACTTCGGTATATGGGAATGCAAGAAATATAATCTAAGTTCGCTCGCTTCTCTCGCTTCAGTAGCTTTCGGGCACCCATTTGAGGTGGTCGCTTCGCCCATTTTGTGAACGTTGGCCGATGTTTTTTTTCATGTTTTCAGCAATTAAATTTCAATTATTATCACTTTTGACTTCAAATTCAATTAATTTAAGCGATTGGCTATGAATATTCTAGTTTTTCCGATTTTAAGTCGCTCATTTTTACATGTGTATTGAATACACAGCACCGGAACGCGCGGATTTTTAGCACAGGAAGGGAAATGTTAATGATAAGAAAAAAACAAATTTTCGTTCAGATGCCTATTTATAAATGGAGAAAAACATCTAAACAATTAAGTATTTTAGCAAGAAAATACTTAAATATTCAGTAAAATAAAATATTAATTCAAATTCAAAGAATAATAGTTTACAGCAGGAATAAATCTTTCTCTCGTCAATACTGAAGAGTTATTTGGAAAAATATCACAATTGTCCTGAAAGATAGGAAGGGTGTGTGGTAACTTAAGTTTTTTCTTACTTGAGGTTAAAACATACAGTTCTAGCTTGAAGCTTTAACGCAATGCCGATTTTACTCAAGGAAAAGCTTAAAAATTCTTATTTTAAAGGAAGAAGAAAAAATTATCAGATTGAACTTCTAAACTTCGTTCCTTCGCCCAAATGAATAGTCTCGGCGAAAAATAATCAGAGTTCACGTCTCTTACCAAATTTACGGTAAAAACTAAGTTTCCTAAATTGAGGCATCAGTCCACTTAATCAAACTTTCAAAGATTAAAAAGATTATAATATCAACGAGGAAAAAATAGAATAAAAGATTGATATACGTATTTTTGGATTTATTTAAAATAACTGTGCTATAATACTCGTACATCAATATTCGACGGGGAAAATTATGAGAATGAAAAGAAAAGAAAAATATTTCCTTCTTTCAAAACAACAAATAAAGCCTTATATTGAAATTATTAAACGAGATTTTTTTTAAAAGCCTTCGGTTACTTTTTTATTTCCGCGTTGCACTCTCATAGATGAAATATAGAAGGCAACAACGGACGACCTCCGTGGCCTGGTGGTAAGACACTTGTCTGCCGATCCGGAGGTTGCGGGTTCGATCCCCGCTGGAACCCAGATTTTTTTAAATAGGATTCTAGTCTGGTTAACACTTAGGGTCTATAAAAACCATCTTTCTGGTTGGTTGGAAGAGATTGCAACATGGCAATAAACTCGCCAGGTTAAAAAAAAAACTTAGGAATAAACAGTTTCAAAATTCGATAAGATGATAGTTCACATCATTATCTAGTACCAATTTTAATATATGAAGAGGAAATTTGAATGTGGTGTCAGGACTTGGGTACGGTCGACCAATTAGTTTATTGCAGTTTAAAATAACCATTAAAAATAGTGAACCGGGAGAACCAAAACAAAGGAGAAGAGCTTCTATTGTAACATGGCTCAGTGTCAGATTTCTCTTCCCTTTTTTCAAAAGAATGCAGAACGTTTGTCTTTGTAAAGATCTGTAATTGGTGTTCCGTCTTACGATCTGATTTATTGCAGTCACAGATAACTATTGTTACTAAGAAAAAATAAAACCTTTGTCACCACTGTGACGCCTGCGGACCCAAAGGCAGGAGTCCATACACACTACTATGGAGGTCCTTGTACCAATGGTGCCGCGAGCGCCCATCTCTGTCGTCGGTGCGACGGCCGCAGAAGCACGGACGCCTGCCCACCTAGACCGGACTGACAATAAAACCTTTGTCACCAGTGCGACGCCTGCAGACCCAAAGGGCGGAGTCCATACACATTACTATGGACGTCCTTGTACCAATGGTCCACGAGCACCCACCTCTGTCGTCGGTGCGACGGCCGCAGAACCAACGGGCGGAGCCAAGATGTGCATGACGTAGTCATACCATACTATGCACCTCCGTGTACCGATGGCGTCACGGACGCCTGCCCACCTAGACCGGACTGACAATACACAATAAAAACATGGAAAAAGAAAAAAAATAAAAACCATTGGCCGAAGCCTCACAATTAAAGGATATCCCATCGAAAGGCCCCCCCACCAAAGCACGCACCAAATCCTTTTCATTCATACTTCCCAGCAGCACTTCCCAAACCCCTGTAGCAACCCCACTCATTCCCTATCATGGAGCTGCCTTCCATTCAACCTATACGACCTAGTGCCAGGTGAGCGACCCTTGATAGAACAGGATAAGGAATTGATATGGATGTATCCAATGTGACATCATGAGGAAGTGAGCGCCGACGCTCTATTAAACGACGCGCATACAAACGCTATGCTATCAGCAAAATCCCCACTCATTGTCCAGCACATGGTCTATTGAGCGCCACCATATTTTTTTTCTTGGAACATGGAAACCTAATTTGGTAAAACTGAATTACCACAAGTGCCACGGCAGCTCTCGCGTCAATTCACCGTAATGGAGCCTTTATTCCACCTTGGCGATGTCTTTGACGCGAAATTTACCTGCCACTTTCCCCTTCAGGTCAGACAGTTCATATATTGTGTCGGAAATTTTCATTGTGACCACACACTTGACAAATCGGGGCGCTAATTTGTTGCTGAAAATATCGCCCAGCGTTTGACTGGCTAAATACCCTCTCCATACCACCTGTCCAACTAGGTGGTTTATAACCTAGGTGTAAACTACACCAAGCAGCGCTTAGCTTCCAGCCTGCCACAACCTATCTGTACCTTTAACCTAAAGGTTGTTCCCTTTGCCTTATACCATTAGTTATCGCAAGAAGTGCGAACAAAACGTTCCTTCGGCACGGCCCCTCAGACACCACTCATAGGGGCGACATCTGACTATAGGCCTCCTCCAGGTCTAAAAACCGACAAGAAACAGTTACACTTGGTTATACAATACAGCAAATATGTGTTTATAATATCATCACCTCGGGGATCGTCATCCCTTTAGTGCCAATTCTCGTGCTAGCCAGAGTCGTCAGTGCGACGCCCACACACATCACGGACGGTGCCAAAACTCGCATGATCCATAAAATACCATGGTTATCATGGCACCATCGGTGCCCAGATAACCATGGTATTTTATGGATCATGCGAGTTTTGGCACCGTCCGTGATGTGTGTGGGCGTCGCACTGACGACTCTGGCTAGCACGAGAATTGGCACTAAAGGGATGACGATCCCCGAGGTGATGATATTATAAACACATATTTGCTGTATTGTATAACCAAGTGTAACTGTTTCTTGTCGGTTTTTAGACCTGGAGGAGGCCTATAGTCAGATGTCGCCCCTATGAGTGGTGTCTCAGGGCCGTGTAATGAAAAATTGTATGTCAAATGTGTCTTATATAGTCTCATTATTGATATATCGCCAGACTTGTATCTTGCAATATCAAAGATCACCAGACAAGCGGGAGGAAACTCACCTTGCTTCCTTAATTAAAGTGATTAGGCTAAGAAACTAAATCAGTGCCCCTAAAAGTGCAGACTATCGGATCCGGTTCTGGGGAAGCCGTTGTGTACTAACATAATTACTTTTAAGTAACTTGATCTGTTTTTGGGCATTACTCTTGTGAGTGTGTTGCCTTTGTAATCTTAAATGTTTGTACATTTTTCTATTGTAAAATAATAAGAATTATTATGTGTAACCATGCTGAAGAGAAGGCGATAGTATCTGTTCTTGAACATTACTCTTGTGACTGTGTTGTCTTTGTTATCCTAAATGTTGTATGTTTCTTTTTTTTGTAAAAATAATAATAAGACTTATTATGTGTAACCATATTGAGGGGAAGGCGATAATTGATGTTCTCCTGTATTGTGCCTTGCTCTATAAACTGTTTAACTGTTTCCAGGTGTTCTTAGATAGGGAAGCCCTGAGAGTTAGTTTTTCGTGGTTTCCTACTCTTTCGCAAATGCAAGGGCTTATTAAATCGTCCACGAGCGTATCCGGCATGACCCAGTAACGTCATGCCCTTGAGCATAGTATCTTATCCTTGTTTCGGCGGGCAGGTGTATGACCAATTGACACAGGGCCGTAATCAGTACTTGAATTATTATTTTTTTTATATTATTTTTTTTTTCTTCAGTAACATAAAATGGAGTGTCAGGACTTGGGTACGGTCGACCAATTAGTTTATTGCAGTTTAAAATAACCATTAAAAATAGTGAACCGGGAGAACCAAAACAAAGGAGAAGAGCTTCTATTGTAACATGGCTCAGTGTCAGATTTCTCTTCCCTTTTTTCAAAAGAATGCAGAACGTTTGTCTTTGTAAAGATCTGTGATTGGTGTTCCGTCTTACGATCTGATTTATTGCAGTCACAGATAACTATTGTTACTAAGAAAAAATAAAACTTTGCGCAAGATATATTTCAGAGGGTGAATGCGTTTTTATGACCGCGATTGTTAGGCAAGAAAAAAAGGGTCAAAAATTTCTCTTCTGCTTTTCTAAAGAAATACGTCGCGCTTAATTTATTGCGGACATAGTTAAATATTGAATCAACGGCTGAGAAGACATAAAAACACTTCACTCGAGATACATTTCAAAAGAAGTAACTATTGTCCCTTAAGCAATTTAAGTGTCGCCTTTAGGGTTACCGGATGTTATACAAAAAGGATTCTCGACTTAATTACGCTGTGAAAGTTTAAATAAACTATTCATTGGCAAAATAACGTTCGGCCGGACGAAAAGATTTATGATTTTTTTAACGGTCGCGAGGAACTTTCTATAGAGTTCCAATATGGCGGAGCTTGGCTGAGATCCCTTAAATTAAGGGACCGCGATCTTCCCACATCATTCTCGCCACGAAGTTGTCAAGTCAACATCATTTTCGTCTTAACGCTGTTCGCGAACTTGAACAAGCTTTTCTCACATTTGATTGTTCATTCCTTTGATACAATTTGTCCGGTAAATTCTGGATAATCTACAAACGGGGATCTTGTTTCACCTCAGTCTTTTGATTGAGCAGACGGCCCTGTGTCAATTGGTCATACACCTGCCCGCCGAAACAAGGATAAGATACTATGCTAAAGGGCATGACGTTACTGGGTCATGCCGGATACGCTCGTGGACGATTTAATAAGCCCTTGCATTTGCGAAAGAGTAGGAAACCACGAAAAACTAACTCTCAGGGCTTCCCTATCTAAGAACACCTGGAAACAGTTAAACAGTTTATAGAGCAAGGCACAATACAGGAGAACATCAATTATCGCCTTCCCCTCAATATGGTTACACATAATAAGTCTTATTATTATTTTTACAAAAAAAAGAAACATACAACATTTAGGATAACAAAGACAACACAGTCACAAGAGTAATGTTCAAGAACAGATACTATCGCCTTCTCTTCAGCATGGTTACACATAATAATTCTTATTATTTTACAATAGAAAAATGTACAAACATTTAAGATTACAAAGGCAACACACTCACAAGAGTAATGCCCAAAAACAGATCAAGTTACTTAAAAGTAATTATGTTAGTACACAACGGCTTCCCCAGAACCGGATCCGATAGTCTGCACTTTTAGGGGCACTGATTTAGTTTCTTAGCCTAATCACTTTAATTAAGGAAGCAAGGTGAGTTTCCTCCCGCTTGTCTGGTGATCTTTGATATTGCAAGATACAAGTCTGGCGATATATCAATAATGAGACTATATAAGACACATTTGACATACAATTTTTCATTACACGGCCCTGAGACACCACTCATAGGGGCGACATCTGACTATAGGCCTCCTCCAGGTCTAAAAACCGACAAGAAACAGTTACACTTGGTTATACAATACAGCAAATATGTGTTTATAATATCATCACCTCGGGGATCGTCATCCCTTTAGTGCCAATTCTCGTGCTAGCCAGAGTCGTCAGTGCGACGCCCACACACATCACGGACGGTGCCAAAACTCGCATGATCCATAAAATACCATGGTTATCTGGGCACCGATGGTGCCATGAGCGTCCACCTAGACCGGGAGCACATGCCAATTTGGGTTCATGACGCCCATGGTTGGAGTCACACTCAACAACCCCCACTGGATGTATATAGGCCATCCGTAAGCCCCTCACTGGATGTATAAAGGCCATCCGTAAGCCTCCACTGGATGTATATAGGCCATCCGTAAGCCCCCTACTGGATGTATATAGGCCATCCGTAAGCTTTTCGCTGATTGGTTGGAGCCTACTCCACAACCGTTGTCACCAGTGCGACACCCGCGGACCCAAAGGGCGGAGCCAAGTTGTACATGTTGTCCACGCACAAAACTACGGTCGTCCTTGTCCCAATCGTGCCCCACGTTGGGCGCCAGTTTCAAACTTTTAACCCTTTAATTAATTCCGTTGGATTACTAAAAGTCTGGATGTTACAATGTATGACTCTTACTCCGGTAGCTCAGTATAGGTAAAACAAGGCTCAATAAGATCTCAAGATGTCGTGGGAAGAGGTAGGCATTCGTCAGTGCTTGGGTAGGTATAAATACATAATGAAACACATATTTGCTGTTAATTGGTTATATATTTAATCCTGACGAGCTGATACTCCGTCAGGAAAATCAAATGGGCAGATTACTCTCTGCTACTCCGCTAGCCTTTCAGATGGACAGGCAGTCGAAGCAATTTATTATCAGGGGTAATCTCACAACAGTCCGTTGCGGAATTGTGCCAATTCTCAAAGATTGATATCGCCAATCTCTAGATTTACTCAAAAATCACCATAAAATGACAAGCAAAAGAGGATAAATAAGGTTGATCTTACTCCAATACAAGACACAATGTATTATCCCAGATCCGCTTCAAGTGTATGACCAGGTCGACTCGTATATGGCCCTCTGACCTTATACTGTTACTACAGGGCCGCTGATGTGAAGAAATTCCCTCAGTGGTTGGCGACCGCCAATTCGTGCCGTAATACACCCACACGACTCGGTCCGGTCTGGAAGACTCCCGAATCTGGCGCGCACTCGATATTGCTGGTAGAATCAGTTAACTTTGACCCGCGAATGAGCTGTACGCCTAACTCGAGATCGTCGTTTGGACAACAGTCCAGAATCTGCTCAATCAAAAGACTGAGGTGAAACAAGATCCCCGTTTGTAGATTATCCAGAATTTACCGGACAAATTGTATCAAAGGAATGAACAATCAAATGTGAGAAAAGCTTGTTCAAGTTCGCGAACAGCGTTAAGACGAAAATGATGTTGACTTGACAACTTCGTGGCGAGAATGATGTGGGAAGATCGCGGTCCCTTAATTTAAGGGATCTCAGCCAAGCTCCGCCATATTGGAACTCTATAGAAAGTTCCTCGCGACCGTTAAAAAAATCATAAATCTTTTCGTCCGGCCGAACGTTATTTTGCCAATGAATAGTTTATTTAAACTTTCACAGCGTAATTAAGTCGAGAATCCTTTTTGTATAACATCCGGTAACCCTAAAGGCGACACTTAAATTGCTTAAGGGACAATAGTTACTTCTTTTGAAATGTATCTCGAGTGAAGTGTTTTTATGTCTTCTCAGCCGTTGATTCAATATTTAACTATGTCCGCAATAAATTAAGCGCGACGTATTTCTTTAGAAAAGCAGAAGAGAAATTTTTGACCCTTTTTTTCTTGCCTAACAATCGCGGTCATAAAAACGCATTCACCCTCTGAAATATATCTTGCGCAAAGTTTTATTTTTTCTTAGTAACAATAGTTATCTGTGACTGCAATAAATCAGATCGTAAGACGGAACACCAATTACAGATCTTTACAAAGACAAACGTTCTGCATTCTTTTGAAAAAAGGGAAGAGAAATCTGACACTGAGCCATGTTACAATAGAAGCTCTTCTCCTTTGTTTTGTTTCTCCCGGTTCACTATTTTTAATGGTTATTTTAAACTGCAATAAACTAATTGGTCGACCGTACCCAAGTCCTGACAGTGAATAAATACTGAAAGGAGCCAAATAAGTGCTGGAGAAAAACGTGCACTGAAAATAATACCTAGGATGACAACGCATGACAGAACATGGAATGAAGGGGTGAGAGATGAATGTGATCATGAGACTGATGAATTAGGTAAGATGTAGAGGAGAACTCAGAGATAGTTTGGGAATGTATGGTATAATGAATTTGTGAAAAAAGACTTACAAAATATCACAGTGTTAATGTAAGTGAAAGGCGTGGTAGAGGAAAACAAAAAAAATAATTGGATCAAGTAAATGATATTTTTATAAAGGAAATTTATACCGTAGAACAAATCGTGAGAGTTGTAAAAGATGCATGGATGTGGAAGAGGCAAAATATGTGTGTCTCGATAGGAAAGCCTGTCGCTCGCTCCTCTTGACTACTCCAACGATATATACGAGTAACTACGAGGGTCATCCAGAAACTAAGGTAACAAGGGCTCCTGAAGCCAGGGGAATTTTGTTGTTTCGAAGTTGGCGCACCTGGTGTATAGAGGGAATCCTAATGGTCAGTTTGTTTGGTCCCGCGTGTTTGTCGGCCATTTTATTCAGTCACAGTGAATATTTCCGATGGAGAGGTCGTCCGTGCGAGATCCGCGCGATCATCCGTTTTTTGACTTTGCAGAACAATACCGCCACGAATATCCATCGAAAGCTCGTGGAAGTTTATGGTAGTGATGTGATGAGTCGACAAGATGTCACGAAGTGGGTTAGGTTGTTCAGAGAAGGCCGTACTGATACGACGAGGCAAGGCAGTGATTTTTGACGAACTTGTGCAAAAAATTGAAGAAAAAATGCGAAATGACCACCGTGTGACGCTTGACGACCTTCACGAACAATTTCCCGAAAGTCTCATGGTGATATTAGGTCGGAAAAAAATGGTTACAAGAGGTTGTGTGCGAGATGGGTGCCCAGAATGATCCCACCGGAGCACCGTCAAAATTGCAAAACCACCGCGCGTGAATTTTTGGATCATTTCGCACAGGATGGAGAAGCTTTTCTGGACTCCATCGTGACGGGGGATAAGACGTGGGTGTGTCACTACACCCCAACAATTTTCCAACGATCAGGAGGTCGAAAAAGCTGTGAAGAAGTGGCTGAAAGAGCTGGCGGCGGAGGTCTATGACACTGGCATACAAAAGCTGGTGCCCCGACTACAGAAATGTCTCGATCTCGACGGCGATTACGTTGAAAAATAGTTTAATATATTTGTAAAGTATCCTGTGACTTTCAATTAAATACAAGTATTTTTCGATCCTACATAAATGTTTATTTATTTATTTATTTACGATTACACATGACAAGAAATATACACAATTTGCGAAAAAACAACAGGTAATATTTAATTTGGACATATAATTTTAATGGATCTGGGTTTGTTGCCTTTCATTTGTCGTATCCCCAGTAAACTAGGCTTTTGCCTGTATCTCACTGAGGATATGTTGTAACCTTACTTTCTGGATGACCCTCGTATGAATGGAAAATATTTTTTTCAAACACAAACATGTACGTAGTATCTATCATAACATTGCTCTGTCGTTGTAGGCAGAGAGGACAAAGCGTCAGACTTTCCACATTTAAACACACATAATTCTCATCTTCTTCATTCATACATCTTCTCAAACAACTCGTACGATTTATCTGACTTTCTACATTTCGTTCTTTCGAAATAGTATTAATTAAATCCAACTGTACTTTTTTGGGTTTTCTCGCTCACGTCTTCCATTAAAATTTGCACTAAATATTTGTTTTTTAATTGTTTTCATTCATTCATTTTGCATGTCCAAACGATTTCACAGTGCTCCTCTACGTTTTACTCAACAGCTTTAAGCTTTAAAATCGTGAAACGTTAAATATCTCAAAAGCTAAGGACATGTTTATGGTTCAAAATTATTGTTACCTCTGGAGTTTCATGTAACAAAATGCTATAAATCACTTTTTTTAAGTAGTGATGTTTCATCATAGAACTTAATTTGAGTTCACAAAGTAAATATCAAAACATTCTTTTGGATTTTTTCAAGTGATTGGAAGGATTAACAGTAAACAATTTTGAAAGTTTTGAGGAGGAATGTTTTCAAGTGGAAAAACATTTTTTCTCAAAGAGCGCTATATAATGACTTAACGAAACAAAGTTTCAGGCACAGAGCTTCACTAAAATCTTTAATATTTTCAACAAAATAATATAATATATTCTAGGAATCATACCACATACTATACAATAGAATGTTATCAACTTCTTGAAGTTATACTTCTAACCTTTCAATACAACAAATATTACACGTACATTTAATTGAATTAATTTACAATATTACACTTACATTTAATTGAATTAAGTTACACATCCAAAGTAAGATGAGGATATACAAGACCTGTGTCCGCCCCATAATGGCATACAGCATAGAGTCCAGAGCCGACATTGTCACAACCAAAAATTTTCTTCGAACCAGCGAAATGAAGGTTCTCAGGAGTATCACTGGTAAAACTCTTTGTGATAGAGTACGAAACGCAGAAATCCGAAGGACGTGCGAAGTTGAAGATATTGTCAGATGGGAACGACAGAGAAGAAGGTTCTGGAACGAAAACGCGAAAACAAGCAGACCTCCAGGACGACCTCCCAAAAGATGGAAACGCTGGCAGTCGATGTAGGACCTGGCAGTCGATGTAGAACAAAGATGTAGGACCATAACAGGCCAAAAAGCCTAAAATAAGAAGAAGTTATTCTTCTAGCCTTTCAATACAACAAATATTACGTTTACATTCAATTGAATTCATTTACTTCAGAAGAGACGAAGTTATTCCACTGATTAAAATTTGTCACAGCGACACGTGTTTCTAATTATTTATTTAATTATTTATTTAATACTATTACTGCAAATACAATCTGTTGGGTGTATAGCCAGGTGGCAATCTCTTTCAACCAACCAGTGCAGTACAGAACAGTCGACAACCTCCGTGACCTACTCGTAGTTGGTAAAACAATAATAAAAGGGCAATTTATATAGCGCCCTCTGAAAAGTGAACTTTCCTGACGGGCGCTCCAACTCGGAACTCGAACCCATTATTTTTGACAGACGAAAAATATAACGTAATAAATATTTGTAAGTTGAGTATTAAGATAGAAAAGGAGTGGCTGGGAGCAATTGATTAGATAGTTCTACTCCTACAGCAACTCCGCAATGACAAATGGTCAGACTTCGTCGAGTCTCTCGAATACAATGATGGACTCAAATGGAAACTAACGCGTCGCCTTAGAAATACGCCCTCCCGACTCAACTCTCTTCAAGGACCAAATGGCCCCGTTTTCTCTGCTCGCGACCGCGCAGAGACCTTTGCTGACTCTCTAGCTAATATCTTCTCGCCAAATGCAGACCTCTCTAACCCCTCTCACTCAATAATGGTCGACAACGCAGTTGCCGACATATTAAATGAGCAAACCCCCCCCACCACAGACTTCTTCTCACCGTTAGAAATTCAATCTATCATAAAAAATCTCATCAACAAAAAAGCCCCCGGCCCCGATAAAATCAATAATCTCACCTTGAAAAAACTTCCGAAAAAAGCCATTTACGCCCTTACCGCCATTTACAATGCCTGCCTTCGACATAAATTCTTTCCAACCCCATTCAAAAACGCCGACGTCATCATGTTCCCTAAACCGGGTAAAAGCCACGTTATCCCTGAAAATTACAGGCCGATCAGTCTGCTCCCGACTCTAGGTAAAGTGCTCGAAAAATTAATCCTAGAACGTCTCTCGTTAGAAACTTACTCACGTAACATCATCCCAGATTCGCAACACGGATTTAGGCCATTACACTCTACCAACCATCAGCTTCTTCGCGTTGTAGAACACATCATCAAATACTTCAGCTCCAAAGGCCTCACGACCCTCCTTTCACTAGACGTGGCGAAAGCCTTCGACACAGTCTGGCTCAACGGACTCATATTCAAACTGCACAAGTCAGGTATTCCCCTCAGACTAGTGCAAATCATCGCATCATTCCTTGAAAATCGCTCCTTCTCCGTCAAAATAGACGGTATAAACTCATCCCCTCGCCCCATTCTGGCAGGTGTGCCCCAAGGTGCACTGTTGTCCCCTATCCTGTATAACATATACACGAGCGATATGCCCCAATTTTCACGTACACATTGTATCACCGCGCAATACGCTGACGACACAGCCTTTCTCTCTTCATCGAAATATGAGTCCGTATCCCACAACAGACTGCAAGACTTCATTCCCATTCTGGAGCACTGGTGCACCAAATGGAAGATCAAAATAAATCCCACCAAAAGCACAGCAGTCCGCTTCTCACGCAGATACATCAAACCCATCAGAACTCTTAAACTCTTCGGCCAGAGCGTCCCATGGTCAAAACACGTAAAATACCTAGGCCTCACATTAGACAGTAGACTCTCGTGGCATAAACACGCCCTCAATATCAAATCAAAAGCTCACGGAACACTCAAATCATTATTTCCCTTGATCAGTAAATACAGCAAACTTAGCACGCGCACTAAACTCCACCTATATAAAGCGATCGTCAGACCGCAACTGACATACGCCCTTCCGGTCTGGGGCCACGCGAAGAAAACAACGCTACATCACATTCAGATCATTCAAAACAAAGCCCTCCGCATAATTTTAAAAGCACCCTACATCGTCCGTAATTCAAGACTCCACGCAGATACCAAACTACATACTATCCCCGAACATATGCGCGCTCTGGCCGAAAGGTTCTACAGCTCTATATCCCGTCATCCCAACCCAGTCATAAAAGCCTTAGATAACTACAACGCGAACACCAGTTACAGACACACTCGTCCGAAATCAATATTGCGAAACATCCCCCCGACCCCCCCCTCTTTAACTCTAATCATCCCCCCAAATGACCCCCCGATTGTCACTCTGAACACCCCATCATCGATAATTCCTCCGGCAGACAGTTTACCCCCATAGGCAACCGCATTTCTCACCTTCAACAAACATTTTCTACACCTTAATATATTTATAAAAGTCACACACGTTTCCCCACTCATTTACTTATCTACATATACTATATTCATTCTTATAATTTATTCACCATCATTATTTTTTTTTTTTTTTTTTTTTTTTTTTTTTTTCACCCATTCAATATAAAACAGTGTGTGACGACACAAATTTATGTATATTTGTATTTAATATTATGTATATATCATCATATTTATATATGTATTTAATCGTTTATAATTTCTCATAATCATTCATAAAATCAAAACAATTACCACAAACCTATTCTTTCCCGATTCCCAAAAAGATCCAAAAATTTCCAATAAATATCTTAACAGTCAGAACTTATCCGATGAAGGAGTAAGGTGTCCTACCATCGGACCGAAACTCCGAACAAGCTATCCATCACTTGAAAAAAAGGCATCTACACATGTCAAGAAAACATATTTGGAAAGAAAACTGCAAAAAACATTTTTATTGCAAATACGATCTGGCGGGCTTATTGCCAGGTGGCAATATCTTCCAACCAACCGGTCAAAAGTAAATGAAGCAAGTTACATGGTCGCATAAATCATTCAAATGACTATAAATTTCCACGAAATCCTTGAACACATACGTGAGTAACCACACAAAGACGGACAATCACTCAAACATTTTTTTTCATAAAAAGTGAGATATCATCAATCGAAGGGCACATAAGGATGGAGAGGAAAGGAAAAAAATGAAAACAGGAATGAAACACGGCATATTACTGACTATAAATTAAGAGTTTTTTCTAAAAGCATTTCAGTTCACAGTTTCTATGTCCTGTTCCGAGTATCTCTTTTGACATATTGAGCACGGCTTATTAAGAGCGCAATGTTAAGTTATAATTGAATTAATTTATTTAAGGTGTGTGGCTTACCCAAATTTTCTTTTTAACCCTTCCTCCCCTGTGATGTGTAACTATTACACATTGCTTTTAAAAACTTTTAAACCTCTATAAATATAATAAATACTGGGTTCAGATTTTAGGTATTCTTCTGTAATATATTTACGCATTGAATAAAAAAAAAATATTTATAATAATTTGAACTAATCAGCCACATTAGACATTTTGTGAAAATCGGGAATTAATTCGCCAATACAATCAAACGCGTGCCAGTGTGTGACGTAGGTATATTCATTCTAAAAAAACCACAATGGGTAAGGAAACGACGCTATTCACGTCTCACTCTCACTCTACTTCGGTATATGGGAACGCGAGATATAGAATTTCAGTTCGCTCACTTCTCTCTAATCTAAGCGATTGACTATGAATATTCTTATTTTGCCGATTTTAAATCGCTCATTTTCACATGTGTATTGATGTGTATTGAATGTGTATTTTTAGCACAGGAAGGGAAAGGTTAATAAAATGCGATATTTCCATTTTTAGAGTAATCAATATTTTAATTTTGCTTATTTGTTGCTTTAAGTGTATTTCATGTTTTTTAAATATATTTTTTAACCATTAATATAGATTTAGTGAACAGTGTCTTTAACGTTCAGAAATATGTACAAAAACCCCCCTCGACTAATATTCAATTCGATTCCAATCTTATCGACAATACTAAATATATGTCATGTCAGTGCAAAATAATGCAATTGTGATGGAATTTGGGACTTCCTTTCAACATGTCTTTTTTTAAACAGCTAGTGAAAAGTCATCGTAGACGTATGTGACATCGATTAAATTTCATCACACATGCATGATTTTGGATCCTCTGTGCAAATCCTCTATTTGAGGATATTCTCATCTACCACGTGGGTGCGTAAGCGATTAAGATAAATTATTTACGATAACATACTCGTAAAACAATTAACTGACACATTCCCTCTGGAACCAGCTGCCGTGTTTCCAGCAATGTTTGAAACACATTTGAAACAGTTGACGCGTTTCAAACATTGTATTAAAACCATTATTTGGTATCTCTTTTCGTGGCATAGGTTTTTTACATTTCTTTTTTATTCTAGTTATCAAAGACAAATTCAAGGAAGTAAAACTTGACATTTTATTTCTCATATACTAAATTAAGTATGACAAATCGATTGTAAAGGGTGTGGTAAAATGATAGAGCTTTTGCGTGTAAAATATATGTGTATGCAGGCTAAGAAAACCTTTAAAGACATCCCTTTTTGGGATGCCTTACCATTTTTTTATATTATATTATATATTATATTAACACTACCCACATGCACTTCACTCCACTTAAAGCTTACCTTCTCTTGGTAACTTCTTTCAATAACTTGGCACACCGTGAAGGGTGATGGGGTGGTCTATAGTAAAATTACACCAGTATAACCTAAGCACTGCTCTCATAAAAAACCGGGACTATTCCGCCTGAAGAGGGTTTCTGAATAGAATGTGGAACACGTGTAAGGGAGAATAATATAATAAGGAGAAAAACTAATTTAGTTTAATATTATAATATGGATTTCGACAAAGTAATAGCCAGAACCTTTGGACAATAAAATATTTAATAAAATAAAATTGAAAAACATGTTTTATTCATTTTTTAACACTGCCTTTAGATATATTTGCAAAAAATGGCAACCTTTAAATAATCAACTTTATAACACCTTAAAAAAGCTTCATAACATATTTCCCTGGGATATACGCTGTCTATTTGCTTCCTAATACGGAATAAAAATTTAACGTTCTGGGATATAAATTCTAAAAATGTCTTTGGAAGTTTTGTCGTGGAACTTTTACAATAGCATTATACTATTATACGTCCTTATCCAGTTTATAGGGGTTCGTAAAATAGTAAAATACCATTCTTATGGAAATAAATTTGTAAATTTGGATTACAATTCAAACAAAAGAAGTATTTTATAGAAAACTTTGAAATTGAGTGCGTGTCGAAAGTCAAAGGGGAAACTGATATTTAGATGGCTGTAAATTTTACAGTTTCGAATGTTTTTTTTTTTATAATCATTATTCACCTATATTCGAATGTTCCCCAATCAGTGAATTATCGAAGTAAAAACATTCAATGAAGTAAAAAAGAATTCAATCAAGTTCGTTGAGAATACGGAATATTTTCTAAAAGCGCAATTACAGTAAGCTATTCCTCTGAAATTAAACCACATGTTTTAAATGAAAATAATAATTTTGTATCTCTATCTCATTTGAAACTACAAATATTTCATGAATATTCGAAAAGACTATAATTTCACTTTATGGTGCGTGTTTTATGTAAAAGAAAAAATAAGTAAATTTGTATTTTTGTGTTTACCACTGGTTTATTTTTTGGGTTTACTACCAGTTAATAAATCAATAATCTTTGGGTTAATAAATCAATAAATTAAAAAATAAAATGATGAACAATAGTGGAGATACGGAAAGTAAACTAACTCAATCCGAAGCTTACAAATTAGAATGCAATGATTATTCATATTTTTAAGTTGGCAACACGAATTTTTTTTTCAAGAAACAAGTTAAGGGACATTTAAGATGCCTGAACAACAATACTTTTTCAGAGTTCGTTAATCACCTAATTCAAAATAACCGTTCTTTCGAAATCAATTGTGGTTTGCGGATTCTACACACATGTTCAGCTGAGGGGGATTGCAGCTTGACAATTCGGAAGTTCTCGAGATTAAAAAATGCATAAAATTAAGTCTTAATATCATCAACAACCAAACCAATTTTAATAATAGCTCTCTGCTTAATATGTTTCCTATTTAAAATCCCCCCCCTTGGATATCCAGACCCCGGCCTGCCCGAAAGATTAATTTTCATTTTTCCCCGCCCCATTTACCATTGAATCACATCTCTTTCCACTTATCTTCCCCTACCTCATTCCTCTTATATTATACACACTTGTACAGGAAATGTATTTTTAACAATTTAGTTTATCTTCACCTGACGATGAAGACGGTTGTCTTCGAAACCGGCAGTAAACCCAAAAATAAACCAGTGGTGAACACAAAAATATAAAATAAGTGTTTAATTTACTTATTTTTCCTTTTATTATAAATATTTATTTAAAATTCAATGTAACCTTAGATTTTTAAAAGGAATTTGAAAAAGAATCTTAGTAATTTTGCTTAATTTGCAGGTGATTATTTCTGCAACATTGCATTGATTATAAGTAATTCTTCATCATCGCGTTTTCATTGCTAGGCGTCGTAATCCTCTGATATTTAAGAAATTCAGCGCAAAAGTTGTTAAGTTTATTTAATGCGGAACAAAAGTGATACATGATTTGCTCCTTATATAGGGCATACTAAATTTGGACACCACAAAATGTTTTGCGACAATACTGAACAAAATATATTTAGAGCATTGTGACACAGAGTATTGTCATAATGGTGAATACAAAATGTACCCGCATATCAACACCTGTATCCAACATCAGTACTCCACTCGTGCAAGTCAGGGTATGACTGGATAAGTATCATGTTATGAAGAACCGACTTAGACGGAAAAATCAATGTATCAGCAACGTAGAAAGAATTAATTATGAATGATTTACAAAAATAGACTGGAAGATAAGTATACAAGTAACGAAAAGTTGGGCAAGAACCTGAAAAAAAATTAACTACCATATGAATCAAATTCTGATAGAGGGGTAAGTGAAATCTTTATAATTGTTTTATTTAACACCTTTATTGCAAATACAATCTAGTGGGCTTATTGTCAGGCGGCAATCTCTTCCAACCAACCAGAAAATAGTAAAATAAACAAGTTACGCGGTCGCATAAGTCATTCAAATGAATATCCATCCCCTCAGAATCCATAAAAACATACGTGAGGAAATACCCACGAACTCCACAAAGACGGACTGTCACCCGAACATTATTTTTCATATAAAGTGAGATATCATCAATTAAAAGGAAAGGAAGGGATGGTGGAGAGGAAAGGAAAAGAAAAATCAGGAATGAAACACGTTATTTTACTGACAAGAAATTAAGAGTTTTTTCAGTCGCTTCTTAAAGCATACCAAGGGCGGAGCGAGTCTTATATTGGTTTGTAACTGATTCCAGAGTCTCACTGCATGGACAGTAAAGAACGACGAAAAAAAAGAGGAGCGGTGAACTGGAAAGGCCAATAGAAAATCTCTTTTTGAGCGTAGCGCTAATCCATGATTGGAAAGACGCTGAAAATTTTCGGCGAGATGAGAGGGGGTGGTGGGACAGTTAAGGATATTATACAATAAAGACAAAATGTGAATTTGGCGTCTATTTCTAATATTCAACCTACAATGTGAGGGTATGCATGCCAGGGTTTATTTATACGGAAGTGGCAGAAACGCAATATATTTGTGCAAGGAAATGAAGTTTAGTTTAATTCGATCCCACCACCACCCACGTTGTTATGAGGGACAAAATAAATACCCATCCAGCTCGATCTACACTTAAAAATCGAAATCTCTTTTATTTTTTATGAGTGTGATGTTCTGTAGTTACGAAGAACGAACTACCTAAAGAAACATTTTTATGAGCGTGACGTTCTGTAGTAACGAAGAACGAACTACCTAAATGAACATTTTTATGAGCGTGACGTTCTGTAGTAATGAAGAACGAACTACCTAAAGGAACATTTTTATGAAGTTCAGTTTAATTCGATCCCCCCACCACCCACGTTGTTATGAGGGACAAAATAAATACCCATCCAGCTCGATCTACACTTAAAGGTCGAAATCTCTTTTATTTTTTATGAGCGTGACGTTCTGCAGTAACGAAGAACGAACTACCTAAAGAAACATTTTTATGAGCGTGACGTTCTGTAGTAATGAAGAACGAACTATCTAAAATAACATATTGATCAGCATAGCATATACCTGAGTGCAAAATAATAGTAGTTACAAATACTATTCTTTTTACACAAAACATGACTCGCAACGTACTACATATACAGTGTAGTGTATAAGAGGAGATATGTTCTCTCTGCATTTTTTATAGAAATATGGTGTCAAATTTATGATTATCATAAATATTGTTGAAGTCGCCGAGGTCTAATAAACTGCCTTAAGTTCTCACAAACACGGGCCCGCAGCATAGTAATTTGCAAACTCATGTAAACTCTAACTAGACATTTCTCCAGAATACTTCAAATATTCCGACTGATAAACTATATAATAACTACATAAAGGGGCATTTGCAACTCTCAGAGTGAATTGATATTTTATCAGATAACATACACAGCCCTCAGGCACGTTCCTAATCCTACTCAAATTGGTCCGGAGCCGAAACTGTAGAACATTCAAAGTTGAGCAACATCAGGTAAACACTTCTTGGTCAGGGCCATTCTTGGAGATAGTGATGCCCTTTAATATCTGAACCAGCAAGAACACAAAGAAAAACAGCAGGAAGGCTTCGATATTAACGAAAAAAATTATTGACAAGCCAACTAGTGAAATTACTCTGTGGTATGATCATGGAATGACCTCCGTGGTCTTGTTGGTAAGACATGTTACAATTTCAGATATTATGGCGTGCATGTAGTACAATAGAGACATCTTCTGTGGGTTAGCTTGTAAGTTATATAACAATTTCAGATATTATGGCATGCATGTAGTACAATAGAGACATCTTCTGTGGCCTAGCTTGTAAGATATATAGCAATTTCAGATATTATGGCATGCATGTAATAGCTTGGCATAGCTTGTCAGATATATAATAATTTCAGATATCACAATCGAGACGTCCTCTGTAGCCTAGCTTGTAAGATATATAGCAATTTCAGATATTATGGCATGAATGTAACAGCTTTGCATAGCTTGTCAGATATATAATAATTTCAGATATCACAATCGAGACGTCCTCTGTGGTCTAGCTTGTAAGATATAAAGCAATTTCAGATATTATGGCATGCATGTAATAGCTTGGCATAGCTTGTCAGATATATAATAATTTCAGATATCACAATCGAGACGTCCTCTGTGGCCTAGCTTGTAAGATATAAAGCAATTTCAGATATTATGGCATGCATGTAATAGCTTGGCCTAGCTTGTCAGATATATAATAATTTCAGATATCACAATCGAGACGTCCTCTGTGGCCTAGCTTGTAAGATATAAAGCAATTTCAGATATTATGGCATGCATGTAATAGCTTGGCCTAGCTTGTCAGATATATAATAATTTCCAATATTACAATAGAGACGTCTTCTGTGGCCTAGCTTGTAAGATACAATATATAATAATTGCAGATATTATGGCATGCATGTATTACAATAGAGACGTCCTCTGTGGGCTAGCTTGTAAGATATGTAACAATTGCAGATATTATGGTATTAATGTAGTACAATAGCGACGTACTCTGTGGCCTAGCTTGTAAGATATATAACCATTGCAGATATTATGGCATACATGTAGTACAATAGAGACGTCTTCTGTGGCCTTACTTGTAAGATATATAACACTTTCAGATATTATGGCGTTATTTTCACTTGATATACTTAGCATTTTTTAGAAAACTTTTCGAAAAATTAAGTAAAAACAAAACTTCACATATTCATCAATATGTATCTCATGAGCCATTTAACTATACTTTCGTCTCCGATATTTGGTTTCATTAAACTTTATAATAGGAATATACAGCTGTTATAGAAAGAGGTGTGAAAGATTAGAAAATTTGTAATACTCTTCTTTAAAATCAAAATCAACCGAATAACTTTTAACAGTTCTCTAAAAATGACACGAACCTTTTTATCAAGTTCGCACTTATAACAAAGATGATAGAAAAATACTTGTATTTTACCAAACCATTGGCAATTAAATGGTTCATTTAATAAAAAAGTTAACTCATTCAATAATTTATTTTTAATCAAAGTTATTAAAAAAAATTAACCCTTTTTTACAACTCTACCAGTGTATCAGTTATTAATTAATAATAATTTCAAATAACTTGACGCCAGTCCTGAACAGGCTAAGAAAGCTTGGCTCAAAAGCTTCCTCATTTCAACTCATATCCTTTGCATTCTGAATGGAGCTTTCAAAGCTGGCAAGTACTCCGTTTTTCCTTCAGCTTTATCCAGATTATAGCAGTTTAAAGAAGGAAAGGTGATCCAGCTCGGTTGCTGCCGTCAATGCAGTGTAATCTAGACCTTTTGACGTTAATCTTCATGGAAAGCTTTCATTATGCACTTTGCTTATTATACTTTGTGGTGCTCTGTAGCTTAAGGTGAAATTTGCGGTTGCACCTTTGAGTAACTTGAGTAGACGTTTGAAAGAGATGAAAGATACTCGTGTACTAAATAAGGAACGAATAAAGACAAAAAATTGCTTTAATGGTAATGACTATATAGCTTCAATCTTAACATGTTGTACTGTTGTAATTTTTGCAGCCATCTGAATCAATCCGCAATTACATTTTATGGTACTGTGATGATAATCGAATAAATAATTTCAATTAGTGGCGTCTAAATACAGTTTTGCTGCATTCGATTTTTTTTGTGAAAGTACTCCTACTAGCAACTTGCTAGGCTTTTTGAAATCCGGGCCTTGAACGTCTTTGTGAGTATATTTACTGCACTGTGAGTCATTTTCTTCTCTCGTGACGTCAGCCCATAGTCGCTACTTTTCTTTTGACACTCAGGTGTTACACTATCAGATAAATAGTTCTTTTTTAACAAGCTTTTCTTCCTCACTAATGGACGTCGCGCTCATGAATAGTAAAACACATTTCGAACTTCTTATATAGATCGCGCTGGATGGGAACTTATTTTGTCTCCCATAACAGTGTGGAAGGTAGTTGGATCGGACTAAACTGAACTTAAACGAGCAAATTTTGAGTCTAAATACTCCAATAATACTGTATTTTTTAACACTTTAAGACACGATCAAAATCAAAACAACCTTTCCCAGTGCCCCTTTTGTTTATGATGGATTCTGCTTCTTATGAAAGGTTTATTAAAATGGCTATATCTAAATAAATATTGAAACAATTGTAATGAAACTTTTTTTTTTTTTTTTCACCTGGCGAGTTTATTACCACGTGGCAAACTCTTCCAACCAACCAGAGAGATGTTTTAATGGACCCTAAGTGAAAACTAGACTGGAATTCCATTTTAAAAAATCTGGATCCCAGCGGGGATCGAACCCGCAACCTCAGGCCACGGAGGTCGTCTTTGTATATTTATATAAAATACTTTAATAATTTAGTTAACGAGTAGAACGACAATCTTCATTGTGGAGAGCTACTTCGTACTCCTTACATATGTACTGGGTTTCACTTTTCTTCTTATGCTTAGCACGTGCTTTGCAAGTTCTGCAGATTAATATTTTTTATTAGTTAATGGATTTTTTATTGAGGAGTGGGGGGTGGACTGAAGCTTAGCGTCACAAAAACCATGTATATGGTTTTGAATGACCCTGGCACAGACACAACGCTTATCAACATCAGTGGTCAACAAATAGAAAAGTGTCAGAAGTACAAGTACCTGGCGACCATGATTCACTCATCAGGAGACCTAGATTCAAATATTGAGCACCGAATATCCTTAGCTTGGCAGAAATGGTGGGTAGTCGCGGGTGTGACTTGTGATAAAAAGATGCCCGTCACACTCAAGGAACTAGTTTACAAGAGTGTCATTCGGCCTGTGCTCACATACGGCTAAGAAACCTGGAATACCTCCCTAACGCACGTCCGTGCCATACAGACAGCTGAGATGAAAATGTTGAGATGGATGTGTGGTGTCACAAGGCTTGACAGGATCCGAAACTCCTACATCCGTGGAAGCCTAGGTGTAAGCGACATCTCTAACAAGATTCGAGAGAGCAGGCTGCGATGGTATGGACACGTCAGCAGAAGGCCGCCAGAGTATATAGGAAACAGAGCGCAGACACTTAATGCCCCTGGTAAGAGGTCCCGAGAAAGACCTAAGCGCTGGTGGCGCGAGGTGGTTGGGTGGGACATGAGGGATGCCGATATCACTCCAGAAGATGCACAGGATCGGGCGAAGTGGCGGCAAATTATTGGAAGGACACCACCATGTGGGAATAATAATGCCAAAGAAGAGAGAGAGATTAGTTGATGGAATGCATATGAACACATATTTAGGCACGCTTGTTTACAACATGTTTGAAGGATCCAGCAAATTCCTTATTATATTTGCACCAGGAGTTTCTAGTTGGTCTTCAATTTCACATGTCAAAATCTTCAAGATCCGACATTCTATTACGATTTGATGACGTGACATTAGAATCTTCTTCTCCCTGGCTCCATCCCAACTCACTGTCTGCGAAGATTGTTGGGGTCAGCTCTTCTCCTCCTCAGCTTGTATGCTCTTCTGTCCCGGACTACGTCCCCCAGGCCGTGCGTCTGCATGAAGTTATCTTTTTGCACCACCCATGAATTCTTTGGTGTTCCTCTGGTTGTTATTCGAGAAAGATCCATGGAGATTGCCTGGTTCACAATGCGATCGGGTGCTCTGCGTCCAACGCGCCCATACTATCTCAATCGTCTCTCCTCCATCTTGCTGTTGATGTCTGTAGAATCTCCATCATAAATCTAAATCATGTTCATTTTCATTATCTAGAGTCCATGTTACTTGTAGAAATCAGGAAACTATCGTTTAAATATTAAATTGTTTTTTGAAAAATAAAATTGATGTCTGTAATTTGTAATTTTTGTTAAAAAGATCGGAATATGAAATTTTAATAAATAATAATGTAAATATAACAAACTATCTTTTAAAACCGTTTGTCATCCAAAAATATCCGATAGCCCCACTGTCACAATGTACAATCTTAAAAAATATTTTTTTAGTGAAGCCACGTATTTATTTACAAATAAAAAAAGGAAATGAAAATTGGGAAATATACGAGTACTTCGTCGTACAATATACATCGTTGAAAAATAACAATTTCGATTTTTTTTCATTGAAGAAAACATGTAAGGCTGTTCTCCATTTTTCTCTTAACGAGGTATACATTTTTTTCAACATTCAAGATACCTTACAATGTATCTTTTTATTCCTTACATTTTCATCTTCAAAAATATATAAAGCTTTTTTATGTGGTTTTCTTTGTTAAAAATATATATTGTTGTGCGATAAAAAGAAGCTGTGTTATCATCCAAATTTTATCGAATAGTGACTTATAAACAATCTATAATAAGTGCGAGTGCACTTGTTATTTTCTAAGTATAACATATAAATACAATTATAGTTTTGTAATGTCAAATAACTAGTGAGACTTAATAACAATGACTAGCCGATAATGAATTTTTCACTTTGATTACAAAATAGTATTATTAAAGTTAAGGCAATACACGCCGGGACAATGTATGATAGAATATGGAATAGAGTGATAAGAAATTAGTGTTAACTTGAGGCTTATGTGTTGAGCGAGATGAAGAAGGGCATTCTGAGATGGTTTGAGCATTAGGAATGAATAAATGTTAAAAGACTTATGAAAAAAGTATTGTTTACAAAGATCAGAGAGAAAGTTCAAGGAAAGCATTGTTGGATCAAGTAAATTATATTTTGAAAGAAAAAAAAACGTAAAAAATCTTGAAAGGTGTATGTATGTAGACAATGCGAAGGATATGTGTCGTGATATGAAAGTCTGGTGCTTTGTCCTCTCTGCCTACCCAGACGGAAAATTATACAAAACTCGTATATATAAATAAGAACAAAATCTGAAAAAAGTGATACACGTTAACCTTTCTCTTCCTGTGCTTAAAAAATCCACGCGTTCAGGTGCTGTGTATTTAATACACATGTAAAAATGAGCGATTTAAAATCGGAAAAATAAATATATTCATAGCCAATCGCTTAAATTAATAAAATGTAATTTAAGATCGAAGAGACCACCTCAAATGGATGCTTGAGAGCTACTGAAGCGAGCGAATTGAGATTCTATTCTTGCGTTCCCATATACCGAAGTAGAGGGAGAGTGAGACGTGAACAGCGTCGCTTCCTCACCCATAGCGGTTTTTAGAATTAATATACCTACGTCACACACTGGCCCACGTTTAATTGTATTGGTGCATTTATTCCCGATTTTCACAAAATATCTCTGATGTGAACGATAAGTGCTAATTATTATTAATATTATTTTTACATTCAATGCGTAAATGTATTACGGAGGAATACCTAAAATCTGAACCCAGTATTTATTATATTTATAGAGATATTAAAAATTTTATAAGCAATATGTACTAGTTATACATCACAGGGTAGGAAGGGTTAAATATGATAAATTTCACGGTATTTACCTATAAAAGTAGAAAGAAAAAATAGCCCTTAAAAATATTGTTATAGTACAAACAATTAACTTTTTAAACTGACATTTTAACATTATAGTATTTGGTAATGGTTTCCAAAACAGAAACAAATCGTGTAAACGATAACTAAAATGAAAATTGAATTATTCTACATCAACAAACAATTCAAATCAATCGTTAGTTTGGAAAATAAATATTTTAGTTCTAAAGCAAACAGCACAATTTGTTAAGGTAAGAATATAATTATCAATCAAATCTAAATCCCATCGTTACTTTTCCATTAGTTAACAAAACTTAATGTTAACAAAATAAAAAATTTTACCCTGTTTCAATATTTGTAATTCGTTTTGAAGCCTTTTCATCTAATTTTGTTGATAAATATTTAATTTCAGACTAAGCATATAAAGGAATAGGCGACAAGTTTGGATAAACAAATCCAACAATAAGAAAACGAAAATCAGATTTCTTGTTTATTTTATCTGTTTGTTTTTCTCGAAAGTTTCAATTTTATTTGTATTTGCCAACACAATTTTTCCATTAAAGGACTAAAAATTACAGTTAATAAAAGTAAAAAGGTTATTAAAAATTTGTTTATAAATGCAAATTATAAGTACGAACTCCATGGCCTAGTTGATAAGATGCTTGTTTTTCAGCCTGGGGATTGCGGGTTCGATTCCCGTTGGAACCCAGAATAAAAAAAAAAAGTATTCTTGTCTGGTGTTTATTTTATTTATTTATTTATTTAAAACTTTTATTGCAAATACAATATGGCGGGCTTATTGCCAGGCAGCAATTTTTCCCAACCAACCAGACAAAAGTAAATGAAACAAGTTACATGGTTGCATAAATCATTCAGATGAATATCCAACCCCACGAAATCCATAAGCACATACGTGAGCATATGGCCACGAACCCCACAAAGATGGACAATCACCATAAAATTATTTTTTATACAAAGTGAGATATCATCAATCAAAAGAACAGAAAGAGATGGTGGATAGGAAAGGAAAAGAAAGGTATCTTTAAAATAATTTCTAGTTGGTTGTAAGTCATTACCACATGGCAATATGCTCGTCAGGTTAAACTGCATACAGTGACAGTGGAATACAATAAAATACGAGTACCTTTAAAAAATAGATATTCAAAATATATTTGTAAATCTTAAATTATTCGATAATTAATATATTTCCGTACCCAGACCATTAACTTTAAATAATGACACGTGTTTCGAATAGGGGTCTATTATAAAAATCGTTTTATCACTCGCATCTATCAGATCCTGCCTAGAATATATAATTCCGATGTTCGAACATATTAGCATGAATCATGTATACAACTATATTCAGTGCTACTTTCGTTCAAGAATACCCATCTGACACTGTTCACCTTGCATTTAGCCACCCCTACTCGGGATCTATTCAAGGGTAGACTAAGGCAGTGGTCCCCAGTAGTTATCTATTCCAAGAGCTCCATCTAGTTCTCAAGAGTTTTTTTTTCTATCCACCTCTTAAAACACGCGTTTACAGAATGAATCATCAATTCTCGCGCTTTCTTCATGAAACTTTTTCAGAATGAATCGTCAATTCTTGCGCTTTTTTCATGAAACTTTTTCAGGATTTCACTCTTTCAGTAAGGCATATAAGGGGTCTTGGGCCCTGAACTTATTTTGTTATTTCTATGTCAGCTACAACATTGTTTTACAATATATTTCAATTTAGGTGACACTGATTAAATTGATAAATTTTCTTCACGTATGTTGCTTTTATTCATTTGTATGTTATTTTTCTCATGGTTTCGTTCTTGGCGACGTCGAAGCATACAAAAAGCTGCTTTAACCCTTTTAATCACACGGGGCTGTTTATCGGTCCCAACTGGTGTATACGAAAAATCCCACGGGGCCGATCATAGGCTTCAAAGTTTTCATAATAGTTTTCATGTTGAATGAAATAAAAACAAAATATTTTTTTATGAAATATGACAAATATTTATTACTAGCTGTACCCGGCCACGCGTTGCTGTGGCTCAGTCTGGTTAAATGCAAAAAAAATAAAAGAGACAGCACACGTTTCTAATATGTTTAATTTCACAATGCTTGTGGGTATACACTATTTTTGACGTCTTTAAGCCACGTTCAGCCTGTCGCGTTCATTATGTTGAGAACGAAGCAGATCTGAAGCCGCAGAACGCGATCGCCGTGCTCGCAACCATGCATCCTCAAGTCTGGCTGCACGTCGCTCTGCTGCTTCCTCGGCATATTGATGAACTAAAGCAGATCGATTGCACTTAAAAAGAAAAAAGAAAGTTAGAACAAAAACATATAAAATTGCGAAACATCAAAAACATAACTGAATATTATTGTTAAGTTCGTAGACGTCTTTGTTCTTGGCGGCAAGAATAGCTCGTTCTATCAGCCAATCGTGATTCTTATAATGGATTTGAATATTTGGAAATACTTTTTCAACCAATTCTTCTTTTGACATCACTAAATGGCAGAAGCTATGAAGCAATGTAATTCGTCCTGAGGTCATATCAACCGGCACCTTTCCGTTTCAAATTTCCAGCAATTGATGTGAGAATATCTCAGCTGATCGATCATTTTGCAGCTGACACGCATTTGTCAAATATTTATCAAGAAGGATTATTGTTAAGGAAATATTTGTCAAATTGGAGTATTGTTAAGGAAATACAGAGATTATTGGAATTATATAAATGTTAAGGAAAGACAGATAGATAATTGTAACAAATTAAATGTTAAGGGAAGACAAAGAGATAATTGTAACTAATCAAATGTTAAGGAAATACAGAGAGATATTATTACTAATTAAATGGTAAGGGAAGAGAGAGATAATTGTAACTAATTAAATATTAAGGGAAGACAAAAAGATAATTGGAACTAATTTTAAAAACATCCATTTCCACATACGATTTGATAGATTTTGAAATATAAACATAGACATAAAATTAAATTCTATATAAAAAATATACTTTTGATATTCCTACTGACGTCTTCCAGCCACTCTCAGCCTGTCGCGTTTATTCTGTTGAGAGCGAAGCAGTTCTGAAGGTACAGAACGCGATCGCCGTTTTGCTCGTTTGCTTACACGACATAACCTGTAAATGACCAATGTTTAGTATTGCGTGATCAATTCCAATGCATTTTATTCAAATGCAACCTTTTGTCAAAATTTCAAAGCAATCCGTGAAGAACTTTCGGAGATAAGAGATTTTCAATTAACGAGCGTTTACATTTTTATTTATATAGATTAAAGATTAATTTAATATAAGGCTCGATTCTAATAAATAGCAAATTATTTAAGTAAATACATGACAAAAAACTAACAATAATGATTAATTAAAACATCTTGTTACAAATTAGCAAGAATGTGGCAGTTCGTTAAAATCAAATGTGACGTTTGTCAAAAGTGTACGTTAGTTGCATGAAACACGTGAAACTTTTAATAATTCAAATGTATAAAACATACACAAATACATACCATAAATTCAAATGAAAATCAATCGACACAGTTCAAATTCACCGCTAATTGCACTGAAAAATAAGAAAATACTGTTTAAAAAACCGAAATGAAAGGCCGCAGCTTTTATTACGACGCCACAGTACAAAATGGCGGATAAAAATTAAGTACATCGTATGTTGCTTTTATGTTCAAACAGATGGCGCTATTTTTCAATACACGTATTTGAAAACTTAATATTTAAGATTTATTGTTTAATATTTATTATTTAATATTTAATTACTTAATATTAAAGAAAAATAAAAAAAAACAGTTCAAAAACGAAATGAAAGAATCCGAAACGTCGAAAATGCAATGTCACATAACCTGACAATGAGAATTATTTAGTTCGCATGTGTAGCTGCAGGGGGCGCTCTCATTATTTCGTCTGTTTTATATACTTGTTTTATGTACAACTGTATATAAAAAATATATATAAATAAACAAGATTAGAGATTTTCTATTAACGAACATTAAAATTTTTATTTATATACATTTTATACTCTACAGATAACTACCTATTTTTTATGGAGGGAGGCCTCCATAAAAAAATAGGTTTGTAAACTAAATAATAACTTAGATAAAAAATAAAATATAAACTACCCTTTTTTTGCCAAAATATGCTTGGGATTTTTCGCACATTTTATGCAGAATATGCTGGGATTAAAAGGGTTAAACTGAAACTGCACATTGTGAAATAAGTCTATACTTCTCGGCCTGCGAGTGACTTTTAGTCACCAAGACGTTCAGTTGGAACCTGTTTGGCTAGGACTAAAAAAGGTTTGAAGAAATAACATAGATGCAGAGCAAAATCCATATACGAGTATATGAAAGTCCAGAAATATCGAAAGAAATAATTAAATTTTTGTTTATTTATATCTAATTATTTGACCACCAATATAATTAAGGACCAAACATCCAAATAATCCAAAAGGAATATTGTAATGTGATATCGGTGGCCGTGGTCTAGCTGTTAGAACTCACGCTAAGCAAATAGGTGTCCCAGATTCAATTCAATCCTGAAATCTTAGACAATATTTATTTAGAATTTTTGTTTTTTCTTATGATTAGGTCATGATAAATTGTTGTAGCACTTTAACCCTTCCTTTACGGTGATAAAATTGAAACGCGCGCTCCGGTGTTGGGTAGTGAGTACGCGATCAAAAATTAGCGATTTTAAATCGGAAAAATAAGAACATTCATAGATAATCCCCTTAATTAATTATAATTGAAGTGAAAAATTATAATAATTGAGATTTATTTGCTGAAAACATTAAAAAACCATCTGGCAACGCTCACGGAACGGGCGTAGATCTAGTCTCGTTGCCAGCTCAACAGCAACTGCGGCGCGGCAGGGTTGATGGCTAACTCGGGCGTGGCTTACACTTGCGAGGTTGAGACAATTGAGCTCCTCGCTTTTCAGTGACGTATGCAAGAGTGAGATGCAAATATAGTGTCGCGCTTCCCGCATACTCTTCACTTATCGTCAAGACCCAAGATCGAGGCACTCACAGCGTTTAAATGCGAATTTATTTCCGATATTCACGAAATACTTACGATGTGGTCGATAAATTCTGATTATTATTAATATTATTTTTTAAATCAATGCGTAAATATATTTTGGAGGAATACCTAAAATCTTAACCTTGTATTTATTATATTTATAGAGATATTGATGGTTATTAGAAGCAACGTGTAGAAGATACCCAACACAGGGAAGGAAAGGTTAATGCAACAATAAAATAGCGCAATATAAAATAATTACATGGATGACAATGGTTGTTATTGCGACAGGATTTTGAGTAGTTGGGCTTTTAGGATGAATGACGCGAGGAAATGACGTGTGGAAAAGATTTGTGTGGACTCTTGAGTGTGGGTTTCTTCTTATTTTTTTTATTTTTGTTGTTTTGTATTTGTGTTTCTGTATATTTTTGTGTTAATTTTTATTCTTATGATTGTGTGCGGTATATTATGGGATGAACAAGTTTGGTCTTTCTGGAGTGATGATGTGTGAAGAGTTTGATTCCGCATGATGTTTTCAGTTGTAATTGAGTGTCACTGTTTGTCAGGTTGATGAGAACGTGCAACGGGGCTTTATTTTTGTGTAATCAAAAATCGGAAAGAAGTATCGATCTATTTTTTCATGCTAAATATCCTCAGTGAGATACAGGCTAAAAAAATCCTAGTTTACTGGGAACACGACAAATGAAAGGCGACAAACCCAGACCCATTAAAATAATGTATGTGTTAATTAAATTACCTGTTGTTTTTTCGCAAATTATGTATATTTCTTGTCATGTGTAATACTAAATAAATAAATAAAAACCACCAAGCTGAACCAGTAGTTGATCTTTAGGTTTAATTTGTCAAGACTATGCGCTTGCTGAAGTGCAACAACTTGCACACAGTAAAACAATACACGAATAGGCGCCTTCCATTCAAAGGATGACTGACATAAATTTACAACCACAAGAATCTATCGGTTATCGACTCTAATGGGAATAACACAATGCATGCCACAAGGAAGTCTATTTTGTTGTGTAATCTAAAAGCTGAAGTAACACGTTAAAAACAGTGATAAGCTTCAAATACATTTCAAGAGAAATGATCAATTCACTTATCTGCCGCACGCTACCCTATAGGCAAAGTTAACATCGATATAAAATTTACGTAATAGCGAAACCAAACAGACACCTCCGCGTCTTTATCAGGATTTGTCATGTCAGGGTATCGATATTATGGGATTTTAACTGTCGGGATTTCGACGGTCGGAATTATGACCAAGACTCGGTAAAAATGGTCTCGAAAAATTAATCCTCCAAATGATGTATTTAACGTAAATGTTATAAAATTTTATTTCAATGAAGTGCAAATAAATGTTCAGCTATCAGCGGGAGTTCACATAAGCAAAACATATTTGCAGTTCAAACTGTCGTCATTTTGATTTGTTTTCAATATATTTATTAAGATAAAACAAATTCCTCGAGTGTCCTTTACATGACACAGTAAAACTTGAAAATCAAATAAATAAGTTATCGATATCTTTCACAACAATCTTACAATTTGTGGTAAATTTTTTTTCAATAGATTCTTAAACATACCAATGCACATCAAAAGTAACCAACAATAAATAGAAGACTACAAAATGTGAGGGTTTTTTAAGGGGGTGTTATATTTATTTATTTATTTATTTTACATTTCATTGTAAATACAATCTGGATGGTTAATTGTCAAGCGGAGAACTCTTCCAGCCTTCTGGACAAAAGTAATCAAAGCAAGTTACATTGATCGCGAAAAATATTCAAAGATTATTTATATTTATGAAATTTATGAACATTAACATATTACTGTAGAAGTGAGATATCATCCATCAAAGGTTAAGATAAGGATGGTCAAAATATATACTTAGATTAATAAATAACATAATAATAGCCTCCCAGTCAAGACGTCACATAGTCTTCTACTTCATCTTATTTAAGGTATGTTGGCCTGTTATGGTCCTGCATCATTGTTTGCCTTTTGTGACGTCGACTGCCAGCTATCTTTTCATCTTTTGGGAGGTCGTCCTGGAGGTCTGTTTGCTTGAGGGATACTGTTCCTGGCCATTCTTACGGCTATATGGGAATAAATTGACCAATACAATTAAACGTGTGCCAGTGTGTGACGTAGATATATTCATTCTGAATGCTATGGATGAGGAAGCGACTCTATTCCCTTCTCATTCTCACCCTACTTCGGTATATAGGAACGCAAGAAATAGAATCTCAGTTCGCTCACTTCTCTCGCTTCAGTATCTCTCGGGCATCCATTTGTGGTGGTCTCTTCATCCATTTTGTGAACGTCGGCCGATGTTTTTTTCATGTTTTTAGCAATTAAATTTCAAATATTATCACTTTTGACTTCAAATTTAATTCATTTAAGCGATTATTGGCTATGAATATTCTTATTTTTCTGATTTTAAATCGCTCATTTTTACATGTGCATTGATATGTATTGCATACAAAGCACCGGAACGCGCGGATTATTTTAGCACAGGAAGAGAAATGTTAAGAAAATGATATTTTGAAAGAAGAAAACGTAAGTCAGATAAATTGAAGGAGTTAAAAGAGAATATGTGCGGGTATAGGAAATGCGAAGGAAGTATGTCGATGTAGAAAAGTGTGGCAATCTGTCCTCTCTGCTTACCCCGACAGTGAGATTGCGTGATGGTATATATGTATATAATTGTTTAAAGCTCCTTAGGCATGTTTTATTTCAGAAAGCATATTTGCATTGTTTACTTACAAACATTACCAACCATTGGATGTAGTTCTACCAGAACGTTTATTCCAGTCATATTACAAAGGTTATACGGATATTTTGGGAGTCCACGGACTAGCTGGCCTTGATAATGGCTTTGGATCAATGTTTGCTTTGGACTTAATGATTCCAAGTGCCAAGAATAAGATGTTTACGTGTCTAAATCCCAAACACTTGGCAAAATATTTTCTCTTAGGAATCGGATTCAATCAAGCGGTAAATCAAATCGACTTATTAACAAATATTTTGCATATTTCCATCAGTAATGCACGTGTACTAAAGAGTTAGCAGCAAAAAATTATTTAACTCAAATATATAATGACAAATATTGTATCGGACGTATGCGTCACCTAAAACATATTGAAATACTTAGCAACAGTGGTGTGTATAAACTTTTATGTGCTGACTGTGATCATTTCTATATAGGAAAGACAGGAAGATCTTTTGAAAAGAGATTTCGTGAACACAAATCCGCCTTAACAAATCCTCTAATTTATTCTGAAATGGCTAATCATTGTCACCGCGAGAATCATACTTTTTCTATCGATGATGCCAAATTCTTACATATCAGTGGTAACGGAAATAAATTGGACAGACTAGAGGCCCTAGAAATTTCTAAATCAGTACACCGATCGGAACATCTGTTGAACAGTTATTTACCCAAAATCTCTCCGCTCTTGGCCGAAATCGTCCCGTGCCTTTCTCACCCCCCCAGCCCCCAACCGTTGAAGCATGTATATCGGTACCAGTTCGAACAGCATTTAGTCTTGTTTGCGCTCCCCTGAAGATGAGGTGGAAGCCTTGAAACCGGTAGGGTTATACCGTCATAAAAAAGTGGTATAAACAGTGTTTGATAAAAATAAATTACAATAAAACATATTTATTTGTTTTCTTGTTTGTATGCTATTGACATGTTTAAATATATAAATTCTTGATTATATTTTGATGTAATTTGGTATTTCTTATGTAATAATTTTATGTTTGTTGGGGTCCGTGCTGTGTCGCGGCCGTAACTGGAATGTTCCTTACGCGCGGCCATCACGAGACAGTTTCAAAAGTCTGCCGGCACATGCATGCGAAAAACTTGCGAGAATTGTGATATTTCGCAAGTTATGACGGCATGCACGGGCGGAAACAAGCGCTTGCGATGAGCGATTGGCTGCACATAGGGAGCGCTTAAAGTAAAAAATACACTCTCAGTTCACTCTGTTTACTGCCTTTTACTTGCAGCCACCTACTACCTGCTAAAGAGGAATCTCTTCTACTTTTTACCGATCTTTTCATCGTGAGCTGAATTCTCCAATCATTGAGCAGCTATCAATCTGTTGCTACAGTATTTGTACCGGTGCCGTAGAAATACAATATTTTAAATAAACACCATCACTTCAGCGAACGACATCTCCTCGAGACAGATTATATTTTTTAAGCTATATTTTATAAGTATGTATCCTATAGCGTTGGTTGATTTTTATGTACATTGGTACATACACGCAATATCGTTTGACAAATTTATTAAAAATAAAGTATACAACACTTTATTGTCTTTTACCAAACACAGCCACAATTAAAAAATACTATAATTATCTCTGCTTCTAAATTCGAGATGAGGTATTAGGAAAAGAAACAGATGTAGTGAAAATTTAATTTATGCGAAATAATTTAATTATTTTGTCAATCTTTGAAGTATTGAAGTACCTATTTGTTGGCTATGATTTTATATTTTGAAAGCTTCAAGGGGAATATACGATATGTAGGTACACAAACATTAATAAACATTAATTTTAAAGGTTCTCTAAGGGAGCTTTATTTTACTAAAACCATAAATCCGACTCCACAGCGTGACTCGAGATGGTTTTTGTCCTTTCTTCTCGTTGAATTTTTTCCTCTCAAACTTTCCAAGATCTCGGAAAACATGTTTAAGTTTTGATACGCAATATTTTTGCGAATCGATGTATTTACAAATATATTTTTCTTGAGATATTATTTGTTGTATGTTAGGGCCTTCAATCACACAAACCTTGGCCTGTCTCATGTTTGTATTACGAGGGTCATCTAGAAAGTAAGGTTACATAGGCTCCTGAGGCTGGGGGAAATTTTTCGTTTCAAAGTTGGCACACCTGGCATGTAGGGGGGATCCTAACGGTCAGTTTGTTTGATCCCGCGTGTTTGTCGGCCATTTTGTTCAGTCACAGTAAATTCTTTCGATGGAGAGGTCGTCGCGCGCTCCCGCTACCTCCCTGAGACGTGGGTGTGTCCCTACACCCCAACAATTTTCCAGCGATCAGGAAGTGGAGGATGCTGTGAAGAAGTGGCTGAAAGAGCTGGCGGCGGAGGTCTATGACACTGGCATACAAAAGCTGGTGCCCCGACTACAGAAATGTCTCGATCTCAACGGCGATTACGTAGCAAAATAGTTTAATACATTTGTGAAGTATCCTGTGAATTTCAATTAAATATAAGTATTTTTCGATCCTACATAAATGTTGTAACCTTACTTTCTAGATGACCCTCGTACATTGTATTACACGTAGGGTATATATTATGTAAAATTGCTTTCTGATATTTTTTGTATATGATTCATGCAAATGTTTATAATTTTTGCGACAAGTTGATTTTAAAGGTTATTATTGTACAATCAAACTTCTAATTTGATTATAATTACTATTGTAATTATTTTGAATGGTTGATAAAAGACCTAACATTGTAATAAAATTTTACAGCTTCTAAAAATAAGGCAAGGTAAAACAATGCACAAATTTGAATTGTAAACCGATCTTAATAAAAAATATATAAACATTTTATATTCATTTCCATACGCTACATAAACCACCTGCAGGTATAAAATACAACGAGAATGTTATAAAGTCTAATAAAATAGACAGGAAGGACAGGTGAAATAATTAATAAAATGTGTTTATTACGGTTATCCTTCACGTTTATTCATATTATACTTACAACATTATTTCGCCACTCGTGATACACTTTTACAGTTAAACGTGATACGGTAAGAACTATCAACAATGATAAGATAAAACCACTTATTTTTTCTACGCTGAACTAGTTTTGGCGAAAAGAAAACCTATTCATATGTCGAGAATTCGTTATCAAAACAACCCAGAAGCTAAAATGGCGATATTCTGAAAATCTTTGGAAAGATGTTCTAGTGTGAACGGAATAGACCAATTTCAAAATGTAAGATTCAAGAAATGTTTTCAAGCGTTAGAAAACATGCCCACCCTAAATATGGTAACAGAACCGTAAGGATTGTCTAACCGTACTAAGGGTTGGCAGTACTTTAATTATTATAATAATTATAAAATTACATTTTATATAGCGCCGTTTAGAAACTAAGCTCTCATCACGTGCTTTGTAACTTTAGACTCAAACCCACTTTTATTGATAATTTAAAAATATATGTAAAATAAACATATATACCTTACATTGACTATAAATGAGATGGTAATGGGTGCGGCCATTCGATTAGGTAGTTCATTGCATCTATATATGTTTAGAAAAACATATTTGGTAAGAAAACTGCAAAAAAACTTACCAAGGAATAATGAACTAAAAGGTCTTTAAAATTTAGTGTTTTTTTTTTCTTCTATTTTTTTTCATTCTTGAATAAAACACAACATTTTGCTTTGTTTTCATCAAACTTTTTATTGGTCATTGAAGAATAATGTATGACACATAAACACATAAAACCATATCCGCCAAATGTCCACCTCTTGCAGCTACACAGATATCCACTCTTTTGTCAAAATTTTCGATGACATGTTGGCATAATTACGGTTCTAACTCACCAATAACGCGAATAATTTCGTCCTTCAGCTCAGGAATTGATTGGGGTCATTCTTATAGACCTGACTTTTAACGTAACCCCAGAGAAAATAGTCCAACGATGTCAGATCACATGATCTTGGTGGCCAATTAACAACACCGTTTCCGGAGATTGCAATACTCGTAAATCAAATAATTCAACAATTTAAATGCGTTGTTGTATTGTATACGACTCCATTTTTATAAATGTCAAACATTACATTTCTCAAATGTCACAAGACCTAGGCAAGTTTGCGACGCCATCTGTGTTTTATACAAGAATTTAACACAACCGCTCAATTTGAAAGACCCTTTACAAATAATCCTTTGTAGATCTCCCGATATGTGATATTTACACATTCGGCTTAAGGTGTAGATAAGTGTATGTGTTTAGTGTTCATATACTATCAAAATTTTTATAAGAGCTACCAAAAAACGTATATTAAAAAAAATGCTTATATTATTACATAGCACTGTTTCGTAAAATCTACTCGTATTACGCCTATAGTGCTCGAAGAATTTGTGTTAGACATCGACAATAATTTCAAACGAGAAACAACCCTTAAAAAATTCAATCCATTTTAATACCCAGAAATCAACCGGAAACGCTTAGGGGCTAAACATTAGATCATGGTGACATCTGTTAGAATAATATTTACAACAAAGTTTTTCCAATTAGGTAAACAAAAGAAAAATCACCCAATCTAATGAAAAGAAAATCGTACCGCCTTCTTATAAATATCCGTCAAGTGGAAAATATTATTGCCGCTAGAACAAATTAAATGGAAAAGCTAAGTCTTACATTTTTTTTTCTTTCGTTCCGAACATTCTTATCCTGAATTAGACACGGATAAATGGATATTAGAGATGAGAAAAAAGGATAACTTGATATAAAATAAAGGAAATGCTTTCTACTAAAGATTATCTTCTGATTTCGGTGAAAACATCTTTGTTTTGATGATCCACATTATCTCAATAAAGATCAAGGTAATGTGTGAGAATAATAAAAACTAATTGAACGTTTATCAGAAAACAATCATCTTGATATCCTACTTAGGGGGTGGGGTTGGTTTTTTTTTTAATTTTATTTTTCAGGGATACGAAATAAGGAGATTAATTTATTTTTGTGAGAATATTTCAGCAAATTTTCGGTTTTCCTTTTGTTTTTTGCGGAAATCATCACAGAGAAAACAAAGAGTCAAACTTTTATATCTCGATACACATCCTTCGCCTCTTCCACACCTTAAAATATTCTCACTCTTACGATTTCTTACATATTAACATCATTTCCATTCGGTCATATTTTCTTTAGGTTTTCTCTACAGACCAAGTCTTTGTTCATTTATTTGTTCTACATGTCCAAATAATTTTCAGCGTCTTTCCAATCATGGATTAACACTACGCTCAAACAGAGATTGTCTATTGCCCTTTCCAGTTCACCACTCCTCTTCTTTTACGTCGTCCTTTACTGTCCATGCAGTGAGACTCTGGAATCAGTTACAAACCAATATAAGACTCGCTCCGTTCTTGGCATGCTTTGAGAAGCGACTGGAAAAACTCTTTATTTCTAGTCAGTAAAATAGCGTGTTTCATTCTTGATGTTTCTTTTCCTTTCCTTTCCACCATCCCTTCCTTTCCTTTTGATTGACGATATCTTACTTTATATGAAAAATAATGTTCGGGTGATTGTCCATCTTTGTGGGGCTGGTGGGCATATGCTCACGTATGTGTTTATGGATTTCGTGGAGATGGATAGTCATTTGAATGATTTATGTGACCACGTAACTTGCTTCATTTACTTTTGTCAGGTTGGTTGGAAGAGATTGCAACCTGGCAATAGGCCCATCATATTGTATTTGCAATAAGTATTAAATAATCTCAGAATGTTCTTTTTCGTTGCTCTCAACACATTTTTAACAATTTATTTCTAATAATTTCGTATTCTGGCACACATTTTCCCCCTATGTATTTTTCTCAGTGCAAGCATTTCTGCAGCATTTACCCGCGACAGTACCTAAAAAACGGTCTTTGTTTTCTCACAACAGTTCCTTAAGATTTCTGGTTGGATTCGACTCCTTTTGATCGTTTTCGACATCCACATTTTATTTCCAAGCATTGAAGTTGGTACTCAAACACTGTTTGTGAATAACCCTATTTTCCCGAATTGAGTATACACGTTTTAGTGTCCAAATTACCATTGTTTCCAATCGCTACACGTCGTTCAATATCCTTTGTCACTCTTCCATCATCTGAGAAAATACTACCCAAATAGCAGAATTCCTCAACTTGTTCAAATCTTTAATTTTACTCCTAAATATCGTGCTTACTTTTTCTTTTACACTTTTCTATTACCATATCTTTAGATTTCACAACATTTATTTTCAGATCTTTTTTTTTCACATATAAATATAAATTAATGCACATAAATTAAAATAGCTTAAATTGCTTCAAGAGTTTAAATCTAATAAATCCCAACACATTGTAAAAGAAAACAATAAAACACAAGCATTCATCAATTCAATGAAAAGACAGATAATTTATATTTTCAAACACTTTCTCAAATATTTATAAAAATAATGAGTAGGTTTTTTTTCAACGTCATTCATTAAATAAGAAAACGTTGAATACTGTGCCACACAGAAAATGAATTCGGTTGAAAGCTTTTTTAAAGTTTCCAACCGAATTCATTTTCTGTGTGGCACAGTATTCGATATTTTAAGACAAAAACTGGTTTCATCGAACTCAAATGTTTGAAAAAGACCAAAAGTAAAAACGTGTGACTAACGTAAAATCAGTGTACCACAAAATTCACATAAATATGAAAGATTAGATGATATCACAAAACTAAGAAAATATTAATTACATTTTTTTTTATTAAAGAAATGTTAATAATACATAATTTGTGAAAAAACAGCAAGCAATTTAATGTGGATACACGATTTTAAAAGATCAAAATTTGTTGGCTTTTATTTGTCGTGTCCCCAGTAAACTGGAATTTCGCTTGTATATTTTTTAAGTTTCAATAAATTATATATAATGCTGTGTTTCTTTCGAGAAACAATATTTTCGACATGAAAATAATTCCAATATCAACAAAAATGTAAATAACAATAAATCTTTTTTTTTCTTAAACTTCTAATAAATACATGCATTAATTTCAGTTAAGAGCCAATAGTGTTGGTTCCGATATCTGATTTAAAATTTCAATCGTTTTCATCTTTGTCAATTCGGTATAATCTATAAGTAATGTGTACAGGGACTAATAATTAATCTCATTGTGTAATAAGGTTGACTTTTTTTGTTCTACTCTCTCATTAATAATCTGTAACTTGTTTCAAGGGAAGTTCTAAAACAAAATGAGGTAGTTTTGCTACGAAAAATACGTCTTGCGACAGTTTAAGACAAGCGACGTCTTCAATTATTTACCACCAAAAGCATCTCTCACAGGAACTCTACTAACTCATGGCAGTAATTAAAATGTAACCACCCGCTTAGTATATTCCATAAGTGGTGGTACTAACTTAGGATACTGCCTGAAATAATATATAGGTATATAAAATATACACTCATTTATTTCAATTCACTATTACGACAATGTATGACAGAATATGGAATAAAGTTATAAGGGTGCACAATAAAGTTATAAAGATAAATGGGAACATAAGGCTTGATATCTTAATCAAGATGAAAAAAGAGTGCGCTGAGATGGTTTGGGCATATGGAACGAATGAATAAAGAAATACTAACAAAACAGATATACCATACAGTGTAAATGTGAGTGGAAGGCGTTTGAGAGGAAAATCAAGGAAAATATTGCTAGGTATCAAGATAATGATATTCTGAAAGAAGGAAACGTAGAAAGCCAAAATAAATCGTAGAAGTTGTATGATAAGATGTATGAATGTAGAAGAGACTAAAAACATGTGTCAAGATAGGAAATTGTGCGCTCTGCCTTCTCCGACAGGAAAATGGTGTGATTACGATTCAATTTACACATATATTGTAAATACGTGTCATCACGCCGTGTCTCTTTCGGGATAGACAATGAGTACAGATCACCATATTTATTTAATCCAATCATACAACTTTTCCCTCCTCTACATTTATAAATCTCGTCATGTTCAATATTCCTTTTTTCATTCTTATCACTTGACTTTCTTTCAAAATCTGGTCAACTTGGTCCAAGTTTCACTTGGATATCTGTATGTTACGAACAATATTCCATTATGAGTATCGGGCTTTGTTCTCTTGAAATAGTTCAGAGCATATTTGCCCATATGTGCTACTTGAGTAAAGAGCTATAAACTAATGCGAGGTAGTTTGGGTGTTTCACGATGAACTATCCATTCTCTCATGTAAGATTTCACGGATCAGGTTTTAAACCCATATGGAATATTTCCCATAAGATATCCACCTTAAGATTTAAACTTTGTTACCGTTAATGAAACGGCACATACTTTAAACGATGAGATGTAGTTTTTTTACATATTTCACCATTTTTCAATATGAAGAGGGGAAAGATGTTGGCTGACTTTAATTTTGGGAAGGTGGTCCATCCATCTTAACCCAATACGTTGTTAAATGAATCTTCAACAAAATACGTTGTTGGTATGTTCCTCACAGAATGAGATGTCTATGGTATCTCGAAATGGCAACACGGCCACGTCGTTCGATTTAAGGGCAGGCCCGGGGCTAGTTACGGCACAAGGATAGAGTAGCGGTATTACATTTGGAGCGGGGATGCTAATGGACACTTCTGGAATCGGACTGACAACGGAAGTGCATACAGCAGGACCTGCGGTCGGACAGGGCGTGTCTAGCCTTTGGGATGCGGGCGGACGGGGAAGGCTGTCTACGGGCCGGCTCGGTGAGAGCGGAGGTACGAAACAGCCGAATGCATGTGGTAACTCCAAACTGACAGGCGCAAAGGCAGGATGTTCAACAAGACAAGGAGATACGAGAAAGTTCCCATGCACTTGTCAATGTGTTTAAACTTTCCCTTTGCACCAAATTGTCAAATTTAAATTCGATGGTATAAATTCGCGAACACAATTATTGTAAAATAGAAAGTATTCCAATCAACTCTTTACAGCGTGGAACATCTGATTATGTATTTTTTTGAGCATTTTTATTTTCATGAAACGGTAAAAAGTAACACTGCACGTGGTCTCTCTACGACAGCTAGGAAATAATTCGATAGAACGGCATTCCGCATAAAGATAACCTCGAACAATAAGGCAGAAACGCGTGTTGCAGGGATTGAATAGAATAAAAAAGTGATTTATTATTAAATATCCTGAAATGAATCATTCTAATTAATCCCTAATTTATCGCGACACGTGTTTGTACTCGATATACGATGTACAAACACGTGTCGCGGAGATTCAAGTAATTAGTGGAATAACAAAGTGATTCATGATTAATTATTCTAATGTGGAATTCCACAAAATTGAAAGTCTTAACCTTGAATAAATTACTAAAATTCTTTCAGTGAGTCATCAAGTATCCGAGAGTTTTTTTAAATAAAGTGTTTTAAATTTCTTAGTAATGAGAGTTAGTTGTTTCGGCTAAACTAATGCGTTTTTTTTATTCATTTTTCTTTTCATGCTGTAGAACATAATGTCGTTTAAAGCTTTGTATGCCATTTTTCTTTCGTGTTCCTATATACAATTTATCTTTAAGCCTTGTATGTTATTGGGTGTAAAATGTGTATGTAGGCTTTTAAAAAATAAATAAATAAAGCGTATAAATGAGAATGCTCGTAATAGTTATTTTTGAGAAAAGGGTATCATAAATAATATGTGCTTTAGTATCGATAATTTTGGCGCTCTGTCCTCGCCCAGCCTACTCTGACAGCAAAACGGTATGTTGGTATTATGTTTGTAATATTTTCTGTAACTTTTACTTCAAGTAACAAATCCCAAGTAAAATAAAATGAGGGTGAATTATTACGAAATAAATAGCATTCAAGGTAAACGGATACGTTAAGTGTGCAATAAAAATATCATTACCAAGGATAATGGCCTCTGATGAATTTAAATAACCACTTACAGGATGTTTTCCTTTTCACTGAACCTTTATGCGGTTAATATGGCTTAACTTGAAAACATCCCTTAACAATTCGATTTCCTTTTTTAGTAAATTATAATAAAAAAAAATTGAGATATTTGAGAACCGTTTTGATACTATATGGGTTAATATGGCTAAACTTGCGGTTAATATAGCTAAACTTGAAAAGATTTCTTAACAATTCAATTTCTTTTTTAGTAAATTATAATAAAAAATACATTGAGATATTTGAGAACCGTTTTGATACCATATGGGCTAATATGGCTAAACTTGCAATTAATATAGCTAAACTTGTAAAGATCTCTAAACAATTCAATTTCTATTTTAGTAAATTATAATAAAAAATACATCGAGGTATTTGAGAACCGTTTTGATACTGTACGTTTTGTACCTTGAGCTAAAACAAAACCTCAAAAAACGTACACTTAATTTTTAAATACTTAATATATGAAATATTTCCTATAACAAGACTTGTTAGCGCTCCCCTGATGATACGGTGAAAGCCTTGAAACCGGTAGGGTTATACCGTTACAATAAGTGGAATAAACAATGTTTGATAAAACAAATTACAATGTCTTTAAACCTCCACAATGTTAATGCCTTAACTATATATAATATTAAAAAAAAATGTAAAAGCCTTAGATTATTATCATGCTGCGTCATCGAGGGTTATTTCTGAATCAGTAAAAAAGAAAACTCTTGAAAAAATCAACAATCTGCAGCAGCCAAATTCACGTAACTTTTCATTTACTGCTATCGAAACTTTTGAACTAGCATCTGATGTTCTTTATATCAATAAATATTAGATCGTTAGGAACAATCATACAACTGTATTGTTTAATACTTTAGGAGATGATGATGATGATGGTTTGTTGATAAATAAAACTCGTTTAGATCGCAATGCGGAAAGAGGAATTTATTTGATAGACGTAGGTATTTATACTATTCTTGAATGTGTGCGGGAATGCGTGCGCGATATGCCGCCGTCTCGCTTCTGCATTCGCACTACGATTAATGTCGTATGTAGGTATCATTCAATTTGGGAACTGGCGCGACAGATGTGCTGCCCTCTCGCTCTAACATGGAATGCGCTCCACGCCCGACAATTAGTTGAATGACCGGCGTGTGGACCTTGCACTTTGTTTGTTTTGAATTGTCAAGGTATGCAAAGGTCGGATCGCCGGTCATTGACCGAGCGTGCGAACGCCACAATACTTTAGTTATACTCGTATACAGTTCAAACTGGTGGGTTTATTGATTTACAGTACTCTCTTTCTACCAACCAGACGGATGCTATGAAACAATAAAGAAATTCACACTAAAATTCCCCTACTAAAAAACAAACTAGGATACGTGGGTCATGACATTTATTTCAAAGCTCTGAGATAAATCAACTGTTTAAGTCTGGTGCTGTTTTGATTTTAATTATTCCGCGTATTCTTAACTGCCTAGAGTCAAGTTTGAATTGCATCGCTTCAACTACAAATCACTTGTACTACACATTTATCAAAACGGATTGCAGAACACCACTTAACCGGCGAAAGAGGTTTCGAATAAAATAATTTGGTTTCAATTATTTATTTATTTATTATTACACATGACAAGAAACACGAGTATACATAATTTGCGAAAAAACAACAGGTAATTTAATTTGCACATACAATTTTAATGGATCTGGGTGTGTTGCCTTTCATTTGTCGTATCCCCAGTAAACTAGGTTTTTGCCTGTATCTCACTGAGAATATTCAGCATGAAAAAATAAATCGATACTTCTTTCCGATTTTTGATTAAACAAAAACCAAACCCCGTTGCACGTTCTCATCAACCTAACAAACAGTGACACTCAATTACAACTGGAAACATCATGCGAAATTAAACTCCACACACATCATCACTCCAGAAAGACCAAAAATATTCATCCCACAATATACCATACCGCACACAATCATAAGAATGAAAATAAAAAACAAAAACATACAGAAACACAAAAACAACAAGAAGAAACCCACACTCACAAGCCCACACACACAAATATTTTCCACACGTCATTCATCCTGAAAGACGAAGTACTCAAAATTCTGTCGCAATAACAACCCCGCTCCGATGGACTGTCTAAATGGTTTTCCTACCTTTACCTTTATTGAATTCGGCCCGCCATTGTATGTCATGGGAGCCAAATAAGCATATTGCCTTTGGGCAAAAGAGGTTTTAACTCTAGGGATGGTTAACATTTCATTAGTTGCCATGCGTGTCATGTGTCTCTGCTGAGTCTGCATCTTCCCTTCCTCTCGATGGTAGTGTCAGAGAATGGATTTGAGATGCAAATTGGCTATGTTCAGGACCTGATACTCTCTGAAAAGCTCCGCCGTGGGATACCGGGCAGGAATTTTACTAATTATTTTCACAATCAATTTTCACAATTATATTTTGGATATTTGTCCATCTCTTCATTCCAATAACTGGATCTTCATTATCTACATTTTTTTTCTTTTCACTCCTCCCACGAGAATCTACCTCTCAATGATATCGACCTCCTCCGCGATACTTGTAGAAAATAATGTCAGATATTTCTTGCACACAGTATAAATAGACGCGTCTAAATTCAATCGATTGATTGGTTCGTGGGTGTCCATAAGATGTGTTAAAGCGTCCTCAACGTCACATTTCAAAGCCATCAATTTTTTTCCTATTGTGTGCTTCGAGTATTCAGGTCTCCACAACATATAAAAATGTAGAAAACGATGGTTTGAATTAATCGAGTCTCAATTTTTTCTAAGGATTATTCCACAGATATTGTATCTTCTATATCCCATGAAACCGCTCTTCTATTTTACGTCATTTTTTATTGTCCATGCAGTGAGACTCTGGAACCAGTTAAAAAACCAACGTTAGACTCGCTCCGTCCTTGGAATGCTTTAAGGAATGACGAAAAAATCTCTTAATTTCTAGTCAGCAGTGTAATGTGTTTCATTCATGGTTTTCGTTTCCTCTCCACCATCCTTTCCTTTTCCTTTCATTTCTGATATCTCGTTTTTACTTTTGTATATACGAGTATATGTCCATATATTTCATAAATATGAATAATCTTTTGAATATTTTTTGCTAGCATATAACTTGCTTTATTTCTTTTTTATTGATTGAAAACATTGCCACCTGGCAATTAGCCCACCACGTTGTATTTGCAATGAAGGGTTCAAATAAATAAAAAAACCCCTGAAACCTCTTAACCACATAATCTCAATGCCCCCCAAGACATATCCTAAATGCAGCAAAAATACCCATAAACCACACCTCCGACAGGACTCCTATTTTGTTAATGCCAGACCCGCGAGCTTAAGAAGTGTAGTCATGGAAAATTCAAGAATACGAGAGTTGCTAATAAAACTCCATCTTGTTCCAAGGTGAATATTTAAACTGGACAGAACATCTCGTTCCCTTGACTGCAGGGCCGTTAATTCTTTTTATTTTTTATTTCTCAGAAATAAATCGTTTTTCTTTTGTGCCAATTATAGGTCACCCCCCCCCCCCGGGGGGGTGACCTATAATTGGCACGGGCCAAAGATACACGGGCAAAAGGTGGACATGATAAGGTTCGCTGACGATATTGCTATGGTTGCTGAAAGTGAAGAGGAACTACAAGAGGTTTTAACAACTATGGAAAGCATTCTTCAAGATAACTACAGTATGAAGATAAATAAAGACAAAACAAAGCTGCTGACTGTAGGCCGAGCGCAGCACCAGATGAGAATAGTGATGTCGGGTAAACCACTAAAAAACACCTAGGAGTTTGTCTACCTCGGGAGCAAAATAACATGGGACGGTCGGTCCAAGAGCGAGGTCGACAGCCGTATACATCAGGCTAGACTTGCATTTAATAAAAGGTCGAAAATAATAGAATCAAATAATATAGACCTAAAACTGAGAATACTCCTCATCAAGACCTATGTATGGAGTATCTTGATGTACGGCTGTGAGACATGGTGCCTATCCGAAAGAGATAGACGAAGACTAGAGGCTTTTGAGATGTGGTCCTATAGAAGACTATTAGGAATTTCCTGGAGAGACCGCATCACAAATGAAGAGGTTCTCCAACGAATCCAAGGAGGAAGGCACCTGCTCAGGATCCTGTCCGAAAGGCGTGCAAGATGGATCGGTCATATAATACGACAAGAGGGCCTCTTGCATGCCATAATGGAGGGTATGACCGAGGGGACAAACTCTAGGGGACGCCCACGCCGAGAGTACCTGGAGGACCTGTTGGTGGACGTGCGCTGCTCAACATATACAGACTTAAAAAGAGCCGCACAGGACAGGGGAGAATGGAGGAGAAGAGTTCAAATTGCTGCAAACCAGTCTTAGGACTGCAACCACGGAACGGATAGGTCACCATTATTGAGTTTTCCACCGATATTCCAACTGTTAATTTTGAACTGCTCATCCTTGTATTTTTTAGAGAAAAGCCTAATCCAAGGTATGCGCTGCCTACCGCAGACGTGAAATACATTTAGACCCCGTTGAGCCGCCTGGTCACGCAGACCAGGCGGTTGATGTTAGTTACCCTTACTTTTGTGTACTTCGTTACTCGATCAAAAAAAAAAATTATCGGTAAGTAAATCAATATATGAACAATGTTATTGTAAAAAAATTGCTTCGATAATAAAAAAAAAATTGTTAGTTAATTTATTATTTATTAACAGTTTAGTTAATTTATTATTGGAACATTAATTTTAATATGACTTTGACAACTTACAGGGATAAAAAAAAAGAAATGAAATAATATTAGGTGTACAAATAAGTTTCCGCCGTTTTTTATAAAAAAATGGGCATTTATTGTGAAAGAACGGAACCTCATGTTTTATTCGAAGTAGTACCCATCGCTTGCCACTACTTTTCCCCATCTTTCTGTCAGCATACGAATACCGCGTCAGTCATCATCATCATCTTTTGAGGCTATCCACGAATCGACTCAATTTTTGGTATCTTCATATGATGTGAAGTGCTGCTCAGACAGGCCATGCGTCATCGATCAAAACAAGTGGTAATCAGAAGGAGCAATGTCTGGTGAATACAGCGGGTGGGGTAAAACTTCTCAATTGAGTGTTTCCAAATAGGTTTTGACCGGTGCCGCAACATGTGGACTAGCATTATCATGCAGGAGAATAATTTTGTCGTGTCTGGCGTAGTAGTAGGCGCGCTTTTCCTCGAGTGCTCGACTCAATCTCATCAATTATGTTCGGTAGACAGCCCCAGCAATGGTTTCATTCGGTTTGAGCAACTCATAATACACGACACCAAGCTGATCCCACCAAATACACAACAAGAGTTTTTTTCCATGAATATTTGGCTTAGCCGTAGATGTTGAAGCATGACCAGGGGATCCCCATGATTTCTTCCTTTTTGGATTATCATAATGGATGCATTTTTCATCACCAGTGACTATATGGTGCAGAAAACCCTTTCGTTTATGCCTGGCAAGCAGCATTTCACATGTGGAAAATTGGCATTCAAAGTTTCTCCGTGTCAGTTCATATGAATCCCAATTTCTTTGTTTTTGAATCATTCCCAATGATTTCAACCCATGTGAAATTGCTTGTTGAGTCACTCCTAATGTAAGTGCAAGTTCTTCGTGCGTTTGGCACGAATCTTGATCCAATAATACTTCCAATTCCGCGTCTTCGTACACTTTCGGCCTTCCGCTACGTTCTTTGTCTTCGATGTCAAATTCACCATTCTTAACCTGTTCACCGCGTTAAAAATCAAATTCCACGAATCCTGTGCGCGGCACAATTTCAGCGTTTTTTAATTTCTAAGTTTAAACACATATTTTGTTTAGAACCACTGATATTTGATTACAACACCAAGTAAACATGACACTTAAGTAATTTTCTGATAATAAATAATAGTCATTACTCTTAAGGAGACTCATTAAATAAAGGAGATAAACTTAACATTACGTAAAATAAACAAAGGAATGCTACGATCAAATCAATGCTTCATGACACTCACCCAATCAAATGCATATAGCACTAGTAATGTTTATTTACGTAAGAGAGACTTAGTAATGTTTATTTACGTAAGAGAGACTCATCGCAGGACTCGATCCGCGCGACAGGTCGTTAATGCTGGAAATATTGAGAAACCAAAAAAATTCGGCGCTCTGTTTATTCAACAATATCTCATAAACTAATATATTATTTGACAAGGTTTTCAGAGATGTCGCTAGAATAAAGATTATTTTAAATTTTAGTTTAATTTTTATTCCGGTTTTGTGTCATTCTTTTTAAGTATTTGTGATTTGAAACTTGGATTGTCGTCAGATCACAGGCGTTTGTGCTCCCCGCGGGGAAAGAGTTAAACTTTTGAAACCACTCACGACAACTTCTCTCACTTAAGGCAGCCTCACCATATGCTTCTACAAGCAATCGATGCGCCTCAGCTGCAGATTTCTTCAAATTGAAGAAGTAAATCAAAAGTTCCCGCAAATGACGCTTATTCGGCTCAAAACTTGACATTTTCGAACACAAAAAAATATGTTATACTGATAAAAATTCACTAATATTTCAAGGTCATGTTGTTGACAGATGTCCAACCTTACGATAATGACATTTTACATCTGACAATTTTAACCATAACTTACTGGTGGCGCCAACTTTTGTCAAACGGCGGTGACTTATTTGTACACCCAATATTTCAAATATAAATGATGGAAAATAATCACAGATCTAAATTTACTTCTTGGTCAAAATATAATACGAATGACAAAAACAATAATTTTTTTATTTATTTTATACGTACTATACGACAGTTGATTTCAATCAGATCATTCAAAATCAAACATTTTAATTTTCAAAATAGGTAAGAGAAAATAATATATGCACATTTATTATTTTAATATTTTCTAACCCAAATTCGGATTATCCCAGCAAGTTGAATTATTATCTATACATGGTATGCCGCGAAGAAGCGCCAAATTAGCTGTTTGGATATAAATGCAAAACTCTAGTATGTACTCGTATGACGGAGAATTCATTGGAGTTTCCAGCTCCAAGGGCTGTCAATCTCATTTCGGATAGATAATACGAGGCATGTCTAGAAAGTAAGTGTACTGAATAACGTGGTTACCGTTGTACATATGTAAGCTATTTTTGGACATAGTCGCCATTCCTCTCAATGCAGGTGGTGAAGCGGGGTATCAACTTTTTGATGCCTTCCTCGAAGTAGTTTCCCGACAACCCCTCCGTCCACTTCTCCACCTCCTCCTTTACCTCCTCGTCGGTTGAAAACCTTTTTCCACCCATGTGCAGCTGCAGGGAGGTAAAGAGATAGTACTCTGAAGGTGCTAGGTCAGGGGAATGCGCGGGATGGTTCAGGACATCCCATTTAAATGAGGCGAGCAGTTCCTTAGTGGCGTTGGCCGTGTTTGGTCTGACATTGTCGTGCAGCAGGCAGACTCCCTTTGTCAGCATGCCTCTCCTCTTGTTCTGAATCGCCCTACGCAATTTTTTTAGGGTCTCACAGTATCTTGCAGAGTTGATGGTCTCCCCTTGAGGCATATATTCAATTAAAATTATGCCTTGACAGTCCCAAAACACGGATGCCATGATTTTGTTGGCTGAAATTGTGGTTTTGAAATTTTTGGCGGAGGGTGAAGAGGTGTGACGTGACCGTTTTTAAACTCGCGGCACCACTTGTACACACTCGTACGATTCATAGCTTTATCACCATATGCAGTTTTCACCTCATTATAAACCTCAACCGGAGGTTTTCCCTTCCAAACGAGATAACGGATGACGCCGCGTATTTTGCACTTGGCGGGAGATTGGATTGACATTTTTCACGAAACGTGTTGTCGCGTCGACACTTCTCAACGTACTGACTTCGAACCGGTCTCGTTGCGGAGGGGAAGGGTCAGGCTACACGGAAGTGTAGCCAACATGTCGAAAATGAAGTCCATCCGGTCGTGAGAGCCTCAGTACACTTACTTTCTGGATACGCATAGTATATTGATTTTTGTGTATTTCTCAAATTGAAAAAAATACTTAACTGTTAAAAGTTTATTATGCTGAGATAGATAAAGTGTTATATCTTTTAGATACGTTTTGCTCTATAGATTTTGCGAAAGCTCGAAGAGATAACCTCGCGAGTTGTCAAAATAAAAATATTGGAAAGACATCAAGAATTTTACTGTTATCCAGCAATAAAATAATGATGATAATTTATTTATATAGCTCCAAAAATAAAGAAAATTCTCTTGATGGATTCTCTATATATAGTTAATAATACTTTTGTTTTATGAGATTTTTGTGAACCTGTGTTAATACAGAAAGAATAACAATAAATTTAAAAATACTTTTTTACAGATACTGGAAGTAGATGTAGCAAGTTCAGTGCTTAAAACACTTGTAGACATTCATATAAACTTTATGGAAGCCCGAAGTAGGCTTTTGCTACTGATTGGGTATTTAAGGGTATATGACAAAGAACCTGATCTCACGTTTGGACTATTTTTTTTTTAATTTTAAATATGGGCATTTTTATATAACCGCAGGGATTTAAAAGAAATGGTTCAGCAGTTGGTAAAAAAGTTTAAAAAATTACATTTAAAAAAAAACTCACGATAAAACAGAATATTTTTAAATTTTGTATCTCAAATATCTCCGCAATATATTATTACTTCAACTTATGATAGTCTAAAATTTTAAGCGCGATTTAAGTGTATTTCGTAATTCTTCCAACTTTTTAACTACGTCAATTTCTACACAAGCCTGAATTATCAAATTTAAGTGATTTATAGTGAAAAAAAATAACGTGACTATATCGAAAATTAAGCTAAAAACCATCTGGTTTGGAGGTATCCTCCAAGTAAGCAACGCAAATTGTCATGGATAGGAAAAAAAAACATTTAATTGCAACTTTGTATTGACTGAATTGGGAGGGTATAGAAATTAATAATCAACGTTATATTGGAAAAACACTTTTAATATATCCAAGTGAGCCTTCCAAAGATTTAGCATTTTGACCACAAGGCAAATGAAATATTGAATATTATTCTCATGCATAAAAGGAAAAAAAAGTAAAAAAAAAAAACTTATTTTGTATTTTGTGTTCACCACAGGTTTAATTTAGGTTCACAACTAGTTTTGAAGACCACCGTCTTCTTCGTCAGGTGAATATAAACTAAGTTGCTAAAATATTTTTTGTACAAGTGTAAATAACCTAATATAAAAGAGGTGAGGTAGGGGGAGTGAAGTGAAGAGTGATGTAATACAATGGTTAATGGGGCGGGGAAAAATATGTGAAAGTGAATCTTTAAGACAGGGGGGGATTTTAAATTGGAAACATATTAAGCAGAGGGCTATTATAACAATTGGTTTGGTTATTGATGATATTTAGACTTAATTTTATAGATTTTTTAATCTCGAGAACTTCCAAATTGTCAAGATGCAATCCCCCTCGGTTTACATGTAGAATCCTTAAACCTCGATTAATATCGAACGAATGGTTGTTTTAAATTAGATGGTTAAAGAACTCTGAAAAATTATTGTTGTTCAGGCATCTTAAATGTTCCTAAACTCGTTTTTCAACATTTCTTTTCGTCTTGCCAATGTAAAAATATGAACAATCATTACATTGTAATTTGTAAACTACGGATTGAGTAAGTTTACTTTCCGTGTCTCTATTGCTCATATTTTTTTTTTATTTTACATTATTTTATTTATATTATTTTACAATATATTATTATTTTTTTCCTTTTATGTAAAAAAATGGCACCACAAAGTGAAAATATAGTCTTTTCGAAGATTCAAGAAATTATTCTCATGATTCAGAGTGCTGCTGAAACTCATAAAATAATTAATTGACTATGTCAAATTAGGAACAACACTACAAAATAATTAATTGACTATGTTAAATTAGGAACAACACTACAAAATAATTAATTGACTATGTTAAATTAGGAACAACACTACAAAATAATTAATTGACTATGTTAAATTAGGAACAACACTACAAAAAAAAACTGTGTTAAAAGAATGAATACTTAATTTAGCCAAAAAAATCATATTTCGTAGCTTCTATCGTATATAATTGATTGCCAGTAGAGTGGAAGTAGTTTATTATATAATTTATAGTTAAGGCATTAACACTGGAAAGGTTTCATAACATTGTTTTTGCTTAATAAAACACTTTTTTCCTACTTGAGCTAATGTTATTACTTTATCAGTTTAAGGTTTTCACTTTATCATCAGGGGAGGAGAGACGAGACTGAATTATGCCCTGGCGATGAGGTGAAAACCTTGAAACCGGTAGGGTCATATTTCTATCTTAAGTGGAAAAACAATATTTTATTAAACAAATTACAATACAAGTCATCTACTGTTTTATACCTCACTTACTCTGAATAAAAGTAGATTGAAAGAATGGTTCCTTTCTGAGAGCTTTGATGAACCTGAACGAGTTTTGTGGTCCATTTAGAGAGCGTGATCGTTTTTTTTTCTTATTTGTATGTTATATTTGATACAAATCATTTTTAAAGGCTATACCTACTCGTATATTCAAATTTATATGTTTAAAAACTAATCTAATTTATATATTATAACTATGAACTAATTTAATTTTAATTTCCTATATGTAATTTTAATAATCTTAATATATTTTTTATTACAAATAGTTAACACCTACACACTATGTTATAACTGGTTAACAATTCTTACAACGATATATGACATGATATTTTAATACTAATTATTATTAAGCACGTACATGTCCACTCGTTCAGACTACCTGCATTTCATTACATTCATTCAGATATTGGTCCTCCCTGCAAATACTGTAGTTGAACTAGTCAGACAACAAAAGCCTGTGCTTATAACGTAAGCCCTTTTAGTAGTACGTAGTTTCGCATAGAAGGATGAGGTTGTTTGAATAAAAGTCGTCGAGATCGAGATAAGCAAAGAGAGAAAGTTTATTGAGAGCGTATGTATTTATAATGTATAGAACGGCGCAGAACATGTCGCCGTCTCGCTTCGCCGGACATATGGTTATTGTCACGCGTTCCATATACATTTCATACTATGGTCTGTAGGAGAGGCCAGAGATATGTCGGCGTCTCGCTCTCGCTGTTCACTACTAGTGAGTTCATTGACCGTGCGGCGACCTTCGCCCAGTGCTGTCTCGCATTCCTTACAGTGCGAGTTCAATGACCGAGCGGCCAAGGGTCGCCTCAGTGGGTTCAGTGACCGCACGCACGGTCGCTACACCCTCAAGGCAAACAGTAATCGTATTATCAACAAGTTTTTGCGTTGAAATAAAAAAAAAATCATGTCTATGCATTATATACCTATTTTGTGCGTGCCTATTTTTGTTTGAGATAAGTTGCTATTATTTTTTTTTAATTCCTTTTACTAAAATGTTTTAACCTCATACATTTCTAGAGTTATTTTTTTAATGTTGTTTTCAGTAACGAAAGGGCACAGATTAACTGGTTGATTTAAACCAGGGTTTCCTAGTAAATCAGCTAGCAAGTCTAAGTACAAAAAACGAATATGATGGGGAAATGGTAACGTATTTTTTATATGATTTAAGAAGTATATCTATTTAAATTATTGCTTTTTTATCTTTACATCTCTCATTATGTAATAAAAAACCATAAATATGTATAGAAATCAAATTTACATCCAACCTAAGATTGCCTTTGAAATTTTAGAGCCCACGTGCGGCACAATTGTTAAAAATAACAGTGCGAGGCCGCTGTTAAATAATCATAAAAAGATACAAAAATAGTCACCAATTATATGAGTTCTTTTGTTGCTTGAAGGAAAACTGTTTTACAGCCTTCATATTGTGTTAGTTTAATGGATTAAAAACAAGAAAACAAAGGAAAAAGAAACCATTCCATGTTTTTTTGTAATCCTTATCGTCTTGTTTGTTTTCCAAATGAAGATATATGTATAAGGAATATATCAGGCGGATATACGGCATGATATTACATTATTCATGTATTATCTTTAATGAGACCGTTTTTTTATTCAATTGCAAAATTAAGAGATTTTTATACAGGCGGCTCTCAACGTTCCTGAAAATGCGTGCGAATGTTGAATGTTCGAAAATAGAGGGATGTAAAAAAAACATTAAAAATTATATTTTAAAATATTTATTTCTCAATAATAATATTTATTTATCAATAATATATTAAACATATTTATTTATCAATATAAATATGATAATTAAATTAACGAGGCGTGTTTAAGTACTTTCAGGTATTTTCTTTATAAACTTGTCAAGAGTTAGTTGAAGACCACCCTTTTTTTCTTTTCTTGATAAAGAGTTCTAAAACATGCTGGGTCTTTCTCAATCGTCCTATGTACTTGAGATATACGTTCTCCATTGGGATCACATTCTTCCACGATAGTAAAAAAATTGTTAAAATGCATGAAGGATTCATTAATATTTTTGATTGTCAAAGTCTTGACGATTTTATCAGCTTCTTCTTCCTCACTTTCATTGTGTATTTCATTTAACTCTTGTTACTCAATTCAGTATTCATTTGAAAGATGAACTGAGTGAGATTCAATCAACTCATTAACATCTTCGTTGTTGACGTCCACGCTTATTTCATTAGTTCATTAGCTCATTCATTAGCTAACTATTTCATCTGTAATAGTTTCCGGAGTTTCTTCAGAATTTATAAAATCACTCATCATTTGCGTGCATAATTGTTTCCAGGAACCTTTCATTGTTGACTCTTTTATTTCAGCCCATGAGTCTCCAATATTGTTTATTGCGTTCCATATATTATAGTTCTTCTAAAAAGTGGGAGCAACAGCATGGAAGCGAACAATTTTTGCATTATCGACAAAAATCTTCTTCAAAAATTTTATTAAAAAAAATGTGCGAAATAGCGAATTGTGCGAAAGTAGAATGTTCGAAAGTCGAGGGCCGCCTGTGCATATACCTGATAAATTAATGTGAACTTAAGACTGATTATGTGGAAGTCATTCGTGAAATTCCCAGGGTGGTCTTTGTGGTAGGATTTATTTATTCAACTCTTCATTACATATATAACAATTTTTCAGGATTATTACCAAGTTGCCATATTTTCCAAATAAACAAACGAAAGTAAATAAATGAAGTTACACGGTTGCAAAAAAATGTTCAAATAATGATTTAATTGTACAAAGCTCATGAACGATATATATATTACAAACAAAAATGTGTGATATAGCCATTTATAGGGAAAAGGAAAGGGTGGGGAAGAGGAAAAGCAAATCGGAATCGAAACACGTTACATTACTGACTTGAAAGTTGGAGTTTTAACAGTCGCATTTTAAAACATGCAAATTACGCAGCTAGTTTCACATTAGTTGGTAACTGGTTGTAGTGTTTCACTGCATGGATAGTAAACGATGATGTAAAAAAAGACGAGCGCCGATATGAACCGAAAATTGCAGAATATTTTTGGCGAAATAAGAAGGGGTGGCGGAAATGTTAAGGATGTTTTACATGCTGTTACCCTATTCGAGTAGACATAGAGATAAAGTATTAGACTTACTTATCGTGATGCACATTTTTAAACTCCCTTTTCCATACATCTTTTTACATAGCTCCTCAGACTTTTTTACATTTCCGTCATTCAAAATGTTATTAATTTTTTTTTTATATAAGGTGATTCTTTGCACGACTATATTTATTGGGTACATATAAACTTAGTGCTTCTAGAATCTCGGGACAGTTAAAGCCACCTTGAAAACCCTTAAGTAGGAATATCTTAATGGATTCTTGCCTTCTTGTTTCGAGACTTCTATAGTTACACACCGTGAGAAGTTCGACATGGTGAGCATATTTAGGATAATCGCCCTTTGTTCTGTACCATAGATATCTGAGGAAATTTTTTTGTATATGTTCTATATTGTTTTTATATTCACAAACATTACTATCCTCAACGTGTCTGAATTGTTCTTATGGAAAAGTTAAAGAACATGGTCGGGAGACAATATTGTCTTCAGTCTCATATAATCTTATAACATTCAGTCTTTTTTCATGTCTACGTTACACAACCATACATCAAAGTTAGTACTAAAATTATGTTGTGAACTAAAAATCTTTATATATTTTGTTACTGTCCCGTTTGAGTTTATATGTATATTTAAGTACCCTATTAACTTTTTTCCGTTGATTAAATACCAAACGGAAATTAAATATCGAATATTTAACGTGATGGAAAAAACTCATTTTCTCTTATCCAAAAACAATTGTATTTGATTTCTTTACGAAAAAAGTTATTGACTCTTTAATCATAAATCAGTGCGCAGTATTGACTGTTATAAAAACAAGAAAAAATATATAAATAAACTTCAAGTTAACATTATTTTGACTACTTTCCTAATGACACCTATACTTTTGTCTCGAGTTTTTTTTTCTTTACAACCAACGTTCAATAATTAAAATAAAATGACAATTTATAAAGTACCGTATAGAGATCAGTCTCTCCTCAAAGGTGCTATAACTCGAGATTCGAACGCACTATTATTTGCAGATATAAAATATTACAAAATGAAATTCAGATCGGTAACAATAGTCTTGTGTGACCCAAAAATGCCTATAAAACTAAAAGGAAATGTATACTAGACTATCGTTAGACCCGCGATTATGTATGGCTCTGGACCATGTACAGCTCCTACTCTAGGCAACTTGAAACCGCAGAAATGCAAACGCTTAGGTGGTCGGCAGGAGTATCACTAAAATATAGAATTAAGAGCTCACGCATTCGTGGTAGCCTGGGGGTCACTGACATAAACAGTAAGCTGGAAGAGCGACAGCTGAGATGGTACGGGCACATAAAACGGAGACCACTAGACCATACGGTAAATCAGGTAATGTCTGTGGATCTTCCTCGACAGCAGTCCAGAGGAAGACCAAAAAACTCAATGCTCCAAAATCCTGCAGAAAAACGGCCTAGATGAAAGCGACACCCAGAATCGAAGAACATATAGCCTTAGAACGAGAAGAGCCGACCCCAACAACCTACCTAGGCAATGAGTTGGGACAGTGCCAGGAAGAAGAAGAAAATATTACAAAATAAATATATATACGTTGAGTGTAAGAATACAAAGGTAGTAGCTGTGGTTATTAAACTAGATACTTCTCCGCATCATCTTTAAAAACATATATTTTGTAAGAAAACCACAGAAAACTTACTAAGTTAAGACGAACTACAAATAAACTATGCCAATCTTACGATATGATGTAGTAATAAATTCTATGGCTTTAATCAAAATGCAATGGTAACGTTTAATCATATTTTTTAATAAGACCTCCCAAAAAGAGTTATCTTTAAGGCTTCCTAAAGCTGCAACATTATTTTCATATATCTCTATCACTAAGAGGCAGGCCATTCCACGCCACAGGTTCAACATTGGTTCAACAAGGACCCTGTCATAATACCCTGCCTTACTCGATCAGCATAAAACTTACCACTGATTTTTTTTATACATCATTCTATGTTTGATTGTTACACATTCAACTTTATGTGTGATGAAGCTAGTGTATGTGTTAAGTTAGACAGAAAAATATCCTGTTGCCTAATAAAAACTTTTTGGTTCAATCTCATAGAGCAGGCAACTATGGTGTATAAAATAATATAAGCCTTCTAAAATCTTTTCCAGATGACACTTCCAGAGACCTTAAACAGTAACTGAGGTCCTCTGAAAATATTTTTCACTACTTCTCAGCGATGTAGTATTAATTTAATGTTTTTTTTACGATTCGACGGAGCGGTGGAACGATATACGTGTCGACTTTTTAAAATAAATATAAGAAGTAAAAAAAAAAACAAAATGCGTAATTCTTGAAAAAAATAATCAAGGACGTATAAAGCACTATTTCCGCGACTCTTGTCCCCCCAAAATCGCATGGAGAATTTATGTCTGGAGAGTGATAACTTTAAAAAAGACTGAAAGTAAATCGGAACCGAAATTTAATCCACCGTGGATCAAACCCGAGACGCATAATTCCTACGTTTCGAACTTCTCACTGGGTACAATTATAGACGCCTCGAAATAAGAATGCAAGGATGCTTGGCGACATATCTAATTAAGGTTTTTAAAGCAGTTATACCTGTTCCTCGATACTATAAGTACTTACTTAATATGTCTCCAATAATTATAGTAAAAAAAATCCTTTTTTTTCTAGATACCAACTTACACAACGAATATTTTGGCTAAAAACTCAGTCAAGCGTGGTATAGAGATATTAAACCAACTGAGTTACGTTGACTATATATTTTCGGCAACGTCTAGCAGTATGCGAAAAATTCTCGCTGATATTATTCACAAACGAATAAACTAACTAGAATCAGCCCCTTTTTTGTAACAGGAGAAATCCGTGCAAAGTGGTACATAAAAAACATGGTTTTCACTTAGCAGAGGCGCCGACCGTTTTTTCGGTATTCGACATATATGGCTAAAATTCATAGTCCAGAATACTTATTCATATAACCTTAAAATTTTCTGATTTGTATTCAAAGTCGAACCTCATACGTTTTTAACTTTAAATGGAGGTAATAAAACCTTGTGACTTCCTTATATAAGGAAACTTTTACGAAATATAATTTAAAAATAATATATTTTGCAGTAAAAAATAGTTTAAATGAAGTTAAGGCTAAAATTAGGCTATGAATTAGAGCACATGAATCTTGTCTCTAATTTATTGTTTCTAAAACGAATCAACCCTTAAAGTATTTTGCTGGGCAACGAAAAGAGAGAATATCGCAAAAAACGTGTCTAACATATGCGAATATTTTAGTGTGAAAGAAATATTAGAAAAACCAAAGAAATATGAATATGGAAACTGGTGGATCAAATATTTACAAAGAAAAACTAAGTACTACCAAATTTATCAAATTCCTAAAGAATTCAGTATGGAAAGTCCGTATTAGATTAGAGTAAACATAACCAAATGTTTGGAGGAGAAAGAAGCAAATAATATATACAGGGATAAAATGAATTAGAGATCTTTTCTCTCCGCCTGCATAAAAAGGGTAAATAAATGTTGAATAGAGAAGAATGCATGAAGTGACAATGTATGACAGGATACTGAATTATGTGATAAGGGATGAATGTAAACTTAAGGCTGATGTGTTAAATAACATGAAGAAGAGCACGTTGAGATGGTTTGGTTATACAGAACTAATTAATGAAAAATTCAAACAATATACATTTATAGTGTAAATGTAAGTGGAAGAAGTGTGAGAGGAAGACCAAGGAAACGTAGAAAGTCATAGAAATCTATGAAATTGTATGACAAGGCGTACGAATATATAAAAGGCTAAGGATATGTGTCAAGATAAAAAAAAATCTGATGCTCTGTACTTGCTGCCTAGCCCAACAGAGAAAAAGTATGAATTTTTGTACGTAGTGGGGATGATGATAACCTTTTTTCAAAGGTTACACAGGAATAAAATTATTGTAAAACGATTAGTTACCCTCTGACTGAGGGGTACAATAGCTATAAAGCTATTTCAGCACTCTAACGGTGGGCTTTTGTTCAAGTCTATTTATTTGGACGTTCGAAGGTGTTCTCCATTGTTCCTCGAAGACTAATGATATTATCGCGTTAGTTGGGAAATACGAGTTACGGAGGTCAACACAGATTATGATCGTTTCATTTTAGCAATGGTATGGTATTTTTTATCGTTCGTTTTGTTTATTTTGTCACCCTAAAAACATAATGTTACCCGAATTCATTATTCCGTTACTAATGTTAATTTTATCGCTGAATTTTGAAACTTTTATTTAATTTTGTTTTTTTTTCATTCATGATTGATTTACGTGTTGAACACTTCATTCTACCGTAAAGAAAAGTTTTTTTTTCTACCATTTCGCTTTACCTTCCTTCATTAATAAAAAGTTTAAATGAATGTATACAGTGCGATAAGATATTTATTTTAATGAACAAAACTCATTACAAACTATTGGATAATTTTAGCTAGAATTGATTTTCGATAATCAAAAAAACATGAATAGTGTGTTTGTATTGTAGTACAATTTTGTTGTATACATAACAACCTGGCAGGCTGATTGTCATATGGTAATTTCTTCCAGCCAACTAAACATGTGTTAATAAGGCCTTAAGTGAAAACAAGACTGCAATCTTTTAAAAAAAAACTGGCTACCAACGGGAATTAAACTTGCAACCCGTAAGCTAAGAGTCGAGCGCCTCAATTTGTTTTATGTCTTTTATTATACTCGTTCCGGATAAAAGGGAGTTCGTTTCAATGATTTTTTTGCCGAAATAAGCTAGCAAATAAACTTTAATTATCGACGACCTTCGAAATTTTGTTGGTAAGAAGCCTGTCCTCCGATCCAAGTGTTGCGGGTGAATTCCCGTTAGTACCCAGATATTTTTAAAAGTCTCGAGAGTTTATTCTTACGTGGCCATATTCTCTTAACAATTTTCTCATTGGTTAGAAGATATTACATGGTAATAAACCCACCAGGTTCAACTGTTTACACTGAAAATTTAATACAATACGATACCATCGTTAATACATGCACGTCTTCATGAGATCGTTAATACATGCACGTCTTCATGCCAGCTTCCCTGTTTTGTAATGTTGAGATGAGAGAGCGCAAAGATTGCAAATAGTAACATACTCGTACATATTTCTCCCCCTCTGCACCCATACGTCTTCTTTAGCTCTTTCACTTCACACCTTTTCTTTTAAATGTATTTAGTTTTAACTCACTATAAAACTTAAAACCATGTTTGTTAACAGCCTAAATTGCAACCTATATTTTTGTTATGTTTCGCGATCAAAGCAAAGCCATACTTGAACGTTAAGTAACGTATCAAGCTGAAGATACAAAGCACAACGAAATTCATTTCTTACATAAGATATTCTATTTTCATCGCAATACCACAAAATATATATGCAGTGCCATTAAAACAGTCTTATTTTCGATAAATCTTCCTTATTTTCATTGAAGAATTTAAATACTCGTATATATACGATGAAGCGGTTTGGGCGTGCAAAATAAAACAAAAGACATAAAACGTAAGAAACGTTATTTTTGATATGTTAATTTATTATACAATATCGTTGATAGCTACGATACATTGGATTTTATTGGTTTCCGCACTCTTGCTTTTACACGAAACTTTTGACAGTTCAAATGTCTCAAAAGCAATTTGCTAACAGCTGCACGTTGTAATTAATCAATCATAAGAATACAGCAACTGGTTAACTACTATATGTCTGATATGGTGGATATTTTTAATGTTAGTGTTGCAAAGTTCAGAAGGGTTCTCTTATGGCATTTTCTCAATCTCTGACTTCGGATATTATCCCTGGCTTTATCCAAGTGTCTTTTTACTGGGGATGCTTAGTTACAGATCATTAGAAAGTGGACGATCTCTTCGATTGGGTGTCGACTTTTTTGATTTTTGCTTGTTTGCTCAGTGGTTATTTAGTTAATCTATTCGTCCTGAACAGTCATGGTTTGTGTGTTCCGGATAATTATTTAAGACATCGCACCCATAGATTGTTTTATCCACTTATAAGTTGAACCAATCTGCTATTGAAAATGTCGGTTGGTAGAGCAATCACACTTTTTAACCGTGTATGTCTTCATAAAGACGTGTTTCACGTATCACTCAGCTCCTTTAGGAAAAATCTCTTAAATTTATTATATTATTTATAGTTAAGGCATTAACATTGTAGAGGTTTAAAGACATTGTAATTTGTTTTACCAAACACTGTTTATTCCACTTTATGTAACGGTATAACCATACCGGTTTCAAGGTTTTTACCTTGTACCTGCCTGTATACCTACCTAAATGAATTGTCAAAAATAACGAGTGAATTGTTAAAACACAAATAAATTAAATTAAGTATTGTTGATTTAAACATACAGGGTCATTGACCGATCAAGAATTCAATGATTGTTACATACTTCAAACAACGACAATATTTACTATTTACAGCGCGCAAATTGGCTAGCGATCTCCAAATATAAATAATTAGCCTACCTCCCGTCCATGTGATAGAGCGAGGCAGATATATATATATATAACCCATGTATTCACTCACTGGTATAAATTGTCTGCACTATGCGAAATAAACATACATTTTATTGTCATCCAGTCAACTGTCAAGACTCTGTTATTTATTTACCTGCTGTCCACTTATCGATTTATATCCGCATTCCTGAGTCCATATTTATTGACAACAAATCAAGATCATCATGACTTATAGAAATAAGCAATTCGCTATATTGATGATTCTGTACGAGAAGTAACGCAGAATCAGCGAAAACGAAGATAACGATGTCGATATCAAGATCATCAGCACGTCCTAATAGGACACGTGCTACACTGATAGCGACCATCGTTACAACCTCATCATCAGGGAGCACAAACAAGTATTGTTTGATAAAACAAATTACAAACTCTTACATTTAATATAACACTTGAAATAATTTCATTTTTACACTATTTAATATGCTTCATTTTGTCATAATGATTTAGTGCAACGTATACATATTTACTATTGTTTTTATCAAATAAGTCTTAAAATTTTGAATAATTTTATTCATGGTTTTTGTTGAACTTGTTATGTTTTTGTAAGGATTAGGGAAACCTGTAATGTGCAAAGGACTTGATAAAATAAATTTATGAATGGAATTTAAATTGAGTTCGATTAAGAAATTAGAAATTTAATTTGAATTGTATTTTTTTTAGTTTTCCTTAAAGTTCCTGCTCTCGTTATTCTTGAGGGAAAGAGATGTTGTATTTTTCTCCTCTGAAGTTTTCCATTATCGATTGATTTTGATCAATTGTATTTTTTTTACTACACGTTGGTATTTTCATGTATCATGTTTTAAAGTTATTTTTTGCAAGGTTATATATTGTTTTAAAATTGTCACTGCGATTTGTAGACGACACTCAAGTGTCGTTTATCATGTTAATAAATAAATAATTAAATCAATACAAAATTACAATTCTTAAAGCAAATTTAATTTATTATGTGAAAAGGGTAAGTATTTAAGTTTTATTTCATCATTATTTTCAATTATTGCCACAAACACAATAACGTTCAACCGTAAATATTATTGCCATTAAAATAAATTACCTTTCCAAATCACCATATTGACGCAATAGCGCACTAACGAAGACCACTTTACGACAAGTAATTTAAAATGCTTCAATTAATGTCGTAAAAGATTTTCACGTATCTGTTTTATTGTAATTACATTCGTAAAAAAAATCTTGTGAACAAACAAGATTTTTTTTATGAACTTAATAATCCACATTTTCAATTTACTTGACTATTTTGCTAAAGAATCCTTGAATTTTTTTGATACTATTTCAACTTATATCTTAGAACTATTCTGAAATTCTTCTTCTTGAGGTTCCGTCTTCTATTATTTAAAGTTGGCCAGTATCATGGTAATCCTCATTACGTTCACTGCAGCTCGAAATAACTTAGTAGAACTGCACCGAAACCACTCCCGCAACTTCTAAAGCCAAAAGATGTGGCTTCTTCCATTCTCTCCCTTTCTGTCTCCATGTCTCCCTGGATAATAAGTTATAAATGTATCGTGTGCCTCTATTTATTTGACCGAGATACTATAATTTGTGAACCTTAACAGTTTTAAGCAGTTCTCAATTTTGAGAATACTTTTTTTGATCCACATCTCAAATTATTTCATATTGCTTTATAAAACATTCTGAAATATTTATTTCTTCTTGTAAAATTGACAAAACTTGATTCAGTTATTTATTGTTTAGTTTATTCCCCAAGAATGTGGTCAACTCATGGTCTTCTGATATCTTCAATTCTTCTTCTTATGATTTAAATAACTAACAGTGCACGGTCAGCGGCTACACCCCAAAAACTGCGTGAGCTTAAAAGTTGGTGGAGAGGCACAGAGGCTGGTCATATCTGCTTCTGTATTTTTCCTATCGTCTCTCCTAATGCTTTCAACACCAATTAAAATTTATATGTCTCAAAACATTTTTACAACACTTCTGCTTCCACTTAATATCCACAATTGCACACATCATCAGGTAGCTAGTTCTACATCCCAAAATACTGTGATGGCAGCAGGACTTACAATACATACAACATGTATAAAATTATTATAACATCTACTGCAGTGTGGAAGTCAATAGGACACCACCACTCTATTTTCCCCAAGAAAAACATATCAATATCCTTAGAAATTTGTTGTCACGTTCCTCAGCATTAGGTCACGACGAAAAAAAAGGCTCAAAAAAGAGAAGAAAATAAGGTTTTGTCTGAGTAAAGAATTCGCCGTGTATTACACGCGCTAGATGCGAACTGTTATTACTTGTCTACGCACTGAAGTATTTTTAACACGTACGATGGTGAAATGTAAGCTACTTGCCTACTTCAGTGGTTCTTAGCCCGAAAGCTTGATTAATGGGACTGTAGATAATATTGTATCCTGGATAGGCTCGTCAATATGTGTATAATTGGAATGCAAATAAAAAACAAACAATTATTTGTAGAAGTCAAGTTGATAACCTACTTCATATGAGTCCTAAAGTCGACTTTAAAATCGATAGACTTGTAAATAAACAAGATTAAAAATAAAGGATTATTTTAAGCCATTTTTTTGTTTCCAAAAAGCAAAAATCTACTTAAGTGTTTCATTCCGTAATTTTGTTAAAAATAATAACATGAAAAAAAATCTTCCAATTTAAAATACATATTTTAATTTGTTGGAAGTTTTCAGAACTCAACACAGTAATTCCCCCATATTCGGTGAGGATATGTTCCAAAACCCTGGATGGATGCTTGAAACCACATAGCAGGTCCTTTACATTACCTTTGTTTGTTTTCCTTTGATAAATAATAATTTACAATAAAGGCACAATAAGGAATTTAATACAAGCAATAAAATAATTAGAATTTTTGTCTGTAATAAAAGTTACGTGAATGTGATATTTTTCTTTCTCTCATAAATATCTCACTGCACTTGACTCATCTTTTTTATTCTTATGGTGACAAATATTTAATAGAGGAATGGAGATTAATACTGTAGGCGTAACGTTAGGTTACCATTGATTGTTTCACGATGCGTATGAATTTAATATTTTCAGAAAGCTGTTGATCGAGGGTAGCTAGTACCAATTTAAAGCGAAATTATGAATAAGCGGGGTTTAGTAGTAGGTTTGAATTAATTCAGTCTCAAAAAAAAGTTTTCACGCAAGTCTGTACAAAAGGATGTTATGTTTCTCTGAATTTTAAAAAAGGTAAAATATGGGATAAATTTTAGCATGTATAAGCAGGGCTGTGGAGTCGAAAAAAAAAACACGACTCCGACTCCACAACTCCGACTCCACGACTCCGACTCCACAACTCTGACTCTACAACTCTGACTCAAAAAAGCTCAATTTTATCAGGCTGTTTCCTACCTTTGCATATAGCCATTTTTTTCCATTATTTTCAATGCATCATAAAATTCAATTTTAAATTTTGAAATAGAGTCTCCTTCATCTATATTGGGACTGTGATTCAAACGAGGACGTTTTAGTTTATCTTGTTCATTGAGATATTTTTCTAAATCGTCTTCAGATTCAGCGGTGTCGGATGAAGATGATGATACTTGGTGTACACTGCCTGCTGTCGTCTCTTTTTCTAGTCGAAGGCATTTCATACGAACGGTTAATTCAAACAGAGCGTTTTTAGCTCTATTTATTTGTTCTTCCGTCAATATGGATCGAACCATGGGGTTAACATAGATCCCAGCCAACAGAATTTTCTTTCGACATGAGAAAGAAGGAGACAAACACATTTTCGTAGACTTTATGCATTAAATGGATCTCGGTGATTCACCATATCGGCGCGACTTGCGCCTGCAAGTTTAATATTCGTGCACAATACACATTCATTATAATAATTTTAAAAAATGTATTTTAAATTTTAACGAAAAATTTGTCGGAGTCGCTCGTTTTTTACGACTCCTACTCCGACTCCGGCCCAAACACCGCGACTCCGCGACTCCGACTCCAACTCCGACTCCGACTCCACAGCCCTGTGTATAAGTCCATATAATCATATTTCACAATTTATATCTTTAACCACTGACATAACAAAGCGTTTATCTTGTTTTTTTTTCCAATACTCACCCACGAAAACATCATTAGATATTATAGTATGTTATTTCAAACAAGCTTATTAGATTTTACGGTCAAGAATTTATTAAACGGACTATTTTTATCATCTACACACGAACAAGATCATTTCATCCCCTGTTTCCGTTTATCCCATATTATCGTAAAACAATTTCGACCGTGAAATCCTTATTATCCTTAAGCGGCCAGTCATTTCGTATCCGCTAAGCCATTAGATGACAAATATGAGGGTTAATATCCGGCGGTTTCTTCTCCAATTTCAGGAATAGCTTGTCGTTAAAAACAAGTCCTTTGAGGCTGTGAAACAGAATATTAGTCAAGTATTTTGATTTATTTAACTAAATATACACTTTTGGTTCTTATTTCGTATGGTATTATCCAGTGTACCCGAACTTGTTATTTGACATACCGAGGAGCGTGGGTGAGAGACAAAATTGTCTTCAACCCTATTAATCGAACCTTGAGGACTAGAACTACAAGAATAGACCACAGCACTCGTATATCTTTAGACCTAGTATTGTTATAAGAGAAATCATTTTACCAGAATGGGATATATTTTTTTTTGTTTTTCGGGAATCCAGTCTGAAACTCTTGAGTAGAAGTCAAGCTTTTTTATCAACTGATGATTAAGTTGGTAAATTCACCTTTCCAAGTTTTCAATCAATCAATCAATGGCACTAAAGCCCATTGTGGGCCCCGGCCTCCTCCAGCAGTCGTCGCCATTCCCTCCTATCCTGGGATGCATTCCTCCAGCCCCTGATGCCAATCACGCTTGTATCACTCTGCACCCCATCCATCCACCTGAGCTTTGGTCTGCCCACGCTACATCTTCCTTGGGGCTTGGAAAAGAGCAACTTGTTAGGCATTCTCTCTTCTCCCATTCTTGCTACATGCCCCGCCCAACGTAGCCTCCCAATTTCGATGTATTTTATAATGTTGGGCTCTTTGTATATGCGGTATAACTCCTCATTATATCTCACTCTCCAAGATTCATTTTCCTGTAGGGGTCCGAATAGTTTTCTGAGTATTTTCCTTTCTAATATTAGAAGGTAAGATTCATCCTTCTAACTTACCTAGCATTCAGACCCATATGTGAGGACAGGTCGTAACAGTGTCTTGTAAATGGTAAGTTTTGTTTTTCTGGACAACAACCGAGATATAAAGTGTTTTCTCAGACCAAAGAAGCATCTATTTGCCAAGTTTTGATTGATTAATACTACTTGAAAATTTCTGGAAGTTATTTTCAAGTTATTACATTTTGGAAATATACTTTTTTATTTCAATTGTTAATATTTTTGCGTCAGGGGTGTCAAATCAGAAAGATAACGAAATAATAAATTAACACCTAAAAATCAATTAATGATTTGATGTAATTTATATATTTTTTTATGATTTTCAAAGAATTGAGATATTTAAACATCAACAGGATATTTTAATTTTATTTTATTTCATATAAAATAAGCTTGTAATACAGATACTATATCACTTAATTTTAAGCAGTTAAATTGTCATAAATAATCCCATTTAACGTATGTTAAACCGAGAAGACCAGAGTTAAGTTTAAAATAAACAAGGCATTTTAATGTTAACAGGCTGTGTAGCTCACCATCTAAGGTTAATCGAATCTATAAGTAGCGATATATTCATTTAATCTATTGCGGTTGTGGTTTAACGATAGCATTCAAACGGGCGCCCCAGGTTCAATTCTTGGTAGATTCACTTCCGGACTGGTTTTATTCCTTGACATCAGAATTTTTTTTCTGTTTTTTTCTATGCTGCTTATCTGTAATTCTTATAGTGTCATTATTGTAAGTTAGCAACGTAGAACAGCGTTATAAAAGTCAGACCAACGAAATGTTATAGCTGATTAAACCTGCCAATCGTCTTGGAGCTCAAATCTCTTTGCCATCGGAGCTTTGGATTTAATCTGCCAAGACTGTTTGCTTGTTAAAAAAGCTGTTGTGCTTGCTGAAGTACAGTAGCTTCCATATAATAAACTAATATACAAACAAGTGTTTTTTATCCACAATATAGCCGACAATCATACCTGATAACAAGTGATTGCTAACAGTATAGTAATTAATAACCCTAAATACATCCTACTCAAGTAATGCCTTATTGAACGCAAGAAAACTTATATAAATAAATGGCATGATTAAATAATTTATATTCGCTCTTCTTTAGTAAAGCCTTATTTTTTGAGATTCCTTCAAGCACTAGAATATAATCCAAACATGTTGTTTATATTTAAGGCATTAACGTTGTGGAGGTTTAACGACATTGTAATTTATTTTTATCAAACACTGTTTATTCCACTTTTTTGTGACGGTTTAACCCTACCGGTTTCAAGGCTTTCACCTCATCTTCAGGGGAGCTTCTTTCAGGCTTCAGGCTTTCACCTCATAGTCTTGTTTGCGCTCCCCTGAAGATGAGGTGAAAGCCTTGAAACCGGTAGGGTTATACCGTCACAAAAAGTGGAATAAACAGTGTTTGATAAAAATAAATTACAATATAATCCAAACATTAACGACACCTAACATATAGGCATACCTATAAATGAAACAAAGTCCTATTGACAAAAAAACATATACGACATAGCACATAAAATCAGCTTTTTACACTAATTTTAATTTCCAGAAACTCTTGTTTAATGCAAAAATAGAATACTTAGCAACATTTGTGTGTATAAACTTTTATGTGCTAACTGATAATTTATATATAGAAAAGACACGAAAATCTTTTGAAAATAGATTTCGTGAACACAAATCCGCCTTAATAAATATACTACTCTAATTTATTTTGAAATAGCTAATTATTGTCACCGAGAAAATCATACATTTTCATCACGTCATGTCCTTCTTTTATGGTAGGCAGAAAAGACGATTTTTTAAACTATCCAGTCTACCACACAGCTTTGTTGATACTTTTGATATTCAATTTATAAAATTACATTTTTAGAAAAAGCTTATAAAACAGCTTTAATAGTTCTATATATTTTTTTCATAAAGCTAGTCACAACTTCTAAGACGATTGGCAGGTTTGATCTGCCGCAGCTTTCTTTAGACAGTTTTATATAGCTTTCTTTTAGTGTCGCTTAGGTGCACTAATTTATGATAAGTTGTATATGAGCTAGAGAAAATTACAAATTCACACAGATAATAAGTTTATAATGTCACAGCTGTTTCACCACACAAAAGCATTTTTAAAGCCTGGTTAAAGCACATAATTTATCTTCAATATATCGTTATACTGCTTAACTGTTTCGCACAATTCTCACCTTTAATAAAAAAATCTTCAAAGCCTTTCTCTACTTTGCTTTTCATAATCTTCGTTAATTTTCTATCATTAGTCATTATTTTGTATCAGTTTAAATAATCTAAAGATTCTTGAATCTCTTCAATTAATCGTTCTGATTTGTTGAAAGGTTAAATAACATATAATTGAATTAATTACCACATTCAAAGACGGCCAAAATGTTTTCCATGATAGTCCACTCATATTAGAAACAAGCCAAGGAACCGATGGAATGAGGTTCTCGTATATATGTGAATTATGTTGGATTTTTTTTAACTACAATTGATTGTATATGGTACTACCAGACGGATTTATTGTCACGTGGAAAACTTTTTTAAGTTATTGAAGCCTAAAGTGCAAATCAGACTGCAATTATGTTAATTATAATGAAGTACCAACGGGAATCAAACCCACAGCAACAAGGATGGAAGAAAAGGCACCTTACCATTAGGTCACAAATGCCGTTGGGATTTATTGAATGATTTTAACTTAAAATATGAAGACACATCTTTACGAAAAATTAAGGTAACTTAAGTTTTTAAATAAAAGAAATAAAACATTTGCATTGCCATTGCCACTGTTTTATTTGTTGCGTTCACTGCCGTTTTCAAACATCTTGGTCTTCTTCAGGTGATAAGAAACTAGGTCTCATCAAATGACGAATAATACAGAGATTTTTGAGACAGGTAGTTATTCAAATAAAACAGTGGTGAATACAAAGAAATTAGTATTTAGTTTATTTTATTGAAACAATAATTACCACAACCCCTTAAGTAAAAAAATATGTGTTTAGAATCAATATATTAATTGACAGGTTCATTAAGCATACTAAAAGCATTTTAAAGCGGTGTTAAAAAATTGTTATTTCGAAACAAATGTATTCAAAGCACTAATTGCTTAGTAACTAAATACGAGTATTTAACTTGAGAAAATACACAAAAGTTAAGTTTATTTCAAGTACAATATATATTTTTAAATAATTTATATAAACGAAGCTATAGCTATCCTTATACCTCGCATACTGAAGTTCTGAAATTCTAGGATGAGTCCTGTGACAGCTCACGAATTTGCCCCAATACAACCTTATGTAATGTATTTACCTAAATAATTTGCTTTTTATTAGAATTGAGGCTTATATTAAGGTTGATAAAATAATTAAAATTACTGAACATCGTTACAAGGTTGTATTGGGGCAAATTTGTGAGCTGTCACAGGACTCATCCTAGAGTTTCCGAACTATAGACCGAAAAAATGCCTGTCATTTGACACGAATATCCCAGTGCGAGATTCGAACAGGGAACATTCAGCACGCAAGTCTAGTGCGTTACCGTGCAGCCATGCACTTCACAATGTTCAGATAATAATTAAAATATTTCAGGCGTAGATTTGTTAATAGACCCCTATTCAATTAAATGAAATAAAAACCATTCATTCACTTTGTTTTCTTCACATGTTGCACAATAAAAGATTTGTAATCAATCAATGTCCATAAACCGATAAGATAATTCAAAATTATCTCAATTAAAACTATCCTCTTCATCTCTTCGTACTCTATTCCCGATAATACCACAGATAACGCATGAATTTTCGCTTCTCATTAAATTATTCATAAGACCATAGATAAAATGTGCAATGACATTTCTTAATCTATTCCCCATAACACCATAGATAGCATTTATATATTGTCACTTATTACTCTATTCTCTATAAGACCCAATATACTCGTAACTATATATTATTTGTAATTTATTTTTATCAAACACTGTTTATTCCACTTTTTTTTGTGACGGTATAACCCTACCGGTTTCAAGGTTTTCACCTCATCTTCAGAGGAGCACAAACAAGACTAAATGCTGTTAGAACTGGACCGATATACACGCTTCAACGGTTGGGGGCTGAGGGAGGCATGGGACGATTTCGGCCAAGAGCGGAGAGATTTTTGGGATATAACTGTTCAACAGATGTTCGGACCGATGTACTGACTTAGAAATTTCTAGGACCTCTAATCTGTCCAATTTATTTCCGTAACTACTGATATGGAAGAATTTGGCATCATCGATAGAAAAAGTATGGTTTTCACGGTGACAATGATTAGCCATTTCAGAATAAATTAGAAGATTTGTTAAGGCGGATTTGTGTTCACGAAATCTCTTCAAAAGATCTTCCTGTCTTTGCTATACAGAAATTATCACAGTCAGCACATAAAAGTGTATATACACCACTGTTGCTAAGTATTTCATTTTTGCCTTTCCCATTAAATAAGAGTTTCCGGAGATTAAAATTAGTGTAAACAGTTGGCTTTATGTGACTTGGAATATTTTTGGTTATTTCGTATAATATGTTTTTTATAAATAGGACTTTACTCCATTTATAGGTATGCTGTTGTATAGTGTCGTTAAAAATATAATCTTTTACCAGTTTCTTTTTTGTTTTGTTTTTTAAAAGTGAATCAATGAGGCTTCCAGGATAGCCATTATTTGTAGCAATTTTTTTATGATTATTAATTCCTTTTTAAAATTGTCGTCGGTTAATGGGATACTGAGCAATATACGAAGCATACAGTTAAATGCGGCGAATTTATGGTTATTAGGATGGTTGGAAGTTGCTGGAATTATAGAGTCTGAATAAGTATTTTTCCTATATACATCAAAGTCAAATGTGCCATTTTTGCGAGATAATGTTAGTTCCAAGAAATTTAATTTTCCGTCCTGTTCTGTTTCTAGTGTAAATTTTATAAAACTCTCTATAGAATTTAAATATTTAAGAAATTTGTGTAATTGTCTATCGGTACCCCGTCAAAACACAAAGAATGTCATCTGCATACCTAAACCAGTTGCATACCTAAACTGCATACCTAACTATAAACAACATATTAATATTATTTCTTGTCCCTTCTTTCTATATTCCACATAAAACCATAGATAACGTAAGTATTGTCACTTTTTAGTATTTTCTTCAAACGTAGATATTGCAAGTAGCATGTGATTTGGTTGAAGTCACTGATTTGACATTGTAAGTAACATGTGATTTAGTTGAAGTCACTGATTCGACGAGGACACAGTGTATGTTGCATAGGGCATAATCATATGCTAAAAAAGACTGAAAGAAAACCAAGTAAAGTGTTACATATTCATTTAATTATTTTGATAATGTATATTAAGAATGTGTTATATTAACAACTACAACAAAACTAAAAGTTTTAAAATACTTGCTAAATAACCGCCTGAGGTTACGGAAATATTTATATTCGCAAGTTTTCAACCAAAACTGAAAAGAACGTTAACAAATGCCAGCTTAAGTCAGTTGCCAAGATTGATTGATTACCTCCCAAAGGTTAGGGGACGTTGAATATGGGTTTACCGATCAACTTTTCTTAACCTGGCTTAAGTGACTCAATGTAATTTATTCATTGATGTTTTTTTCTTCTATTTTTATAGTTTTGTAAAAAGGTAATTTATAAAGTTGAACATACACCATCCGAGTATATGTTTATTTTATGTGTACGATAACCGAATTTTGAGTATATTTTTAAAGTGATACTTTTTAAACCTAAGTAGCATGGAGGCATTATATATGAGGTGCTATTTGAGATTTAGGATAAAACACTTTAAGACCCGATCAAAATCAAGACAGTTCTTCCCTAGTGCACGACTTGTTTTTAAGGAATTCTGATTTTTCTGCAGGCTTTACTAAAATGATTTTTTGAAGGGAAACTTCTATTGGCGCGGTAAGGCAAATTGGCCTGAACGTCACGAAAAGTGAAACGGTGTATTAGATTATTATTTTTTTATTATTAAATTTTTATTAAATATTTTATATATTAATAAATTACCAAGAGCCGTAAGAATGTCCAGGGACAGTATCCCCCAAGCAAGCAGACCTCCAGGACGACCTCCCAAAAGATGGACAGCTGGCAGTCGACGTCACAAAAGGGAAACAATGATGCAGGACCATAACAGGCCAAAAGGCCTAAAATAAGAAGATGAATATTTGATTATTATTTATTTTCATATTAATAATTATTTTTAATTAATATTATTCAGCGTATTATATTATTATTAAAATTATTATTATGTATTATAAAAAATTAAATAACGAATATTTTTTGGTGTGTATTATTTTTTAATTATTATATTTAATAATTATTAATTTTATTTTATATTAAATTATTTTATTTTATTTTATATTTATTTGAATATTTATTTAATATGTAATTTATATTTAATACATAATTACAATAATAATTAAATGTTATTACAATATTAGTAACTATTGGTATGATATTATAATTAATTATAATATAATTAATTAATAATATAATATACTACAATAATATTATTATTAAAATAATTAAAAAAATTATAAAAGTAAATAAATGATTATTTAAAAATAATTAATTTGATAATTAATAATAACATACAAATATTAATTTATTTAACAATAAAAAAATAAATTTAATAGTATTAAGTGTATTTATTATTAATAAAATTATTATTTATTATTAAAAATATTATATATTATTTAAAATTTAAAAAAAAATATTTTTAATTAAGAGAGACCTTCTTGGATTAAAATTCACATAACCATTTTTTATTTAATTAAGAGAGATTTTCTTAAATTAAATTTCACATAACCATTTTTTATTCCATTAACAGAGATTTTTTTTAATTAAATTCCACATAACCATTTCCTAATCCTAAAAAAAAAATCGTTAGCAAAATGGAAAAAATCAATCCATAAAATCAACTTTTCCTAGGAGCTAAGAAGTTTCACTTCTACCGCGCGAGAGTCTCACGTATCTGTTTTTTTTTAAATAAATATTTAGAATATTGTAACGAACCCTTATATATTTCTTTGAAATACTTTAGAAATGTAATTTGGTATGATAATTCCGCCAACATCTTCCTTTGTGGACAGCAGCCTTACACTCCTACATGTACCAGGTCTTACTTATTTTCTGTGCTTATCACAAACCTTGCAATTTCTGCAGGGTTTTTAATTTTTATCCGTTGAAGGAATACATTTCAAAACATGCTCTTTAACAACCTGTTTGGAGGATCATACAAATTTCTCATTCTATTTAAACTCGGAAACTGTAGTTGGTAACCCGATTCATATGTCAAAATCTTCAAGATCTGACACTTGACTGCACATTGATGACGCGAGGTCAAATCTGCATCATAAATTAATTAATGCAAATTTTCATTATCCTTGTAAGAAATAAAGACTATCGTTCAAAAGTTGAATTGTACGAGTATAACAACACATTTGAATTTTCAAATTCTAAGAAATATTTGTATAAAACCTTTTAATAAATTTATTGAAACTGATTTTTTTCACAAACACCTTTGGCATGATCTATAGTAACATGGCACCAGTCTGATATTAGCACTGTTCTCATAATAACACAAACCGGGATCATCGCACGTGAAGAGATCCTCAGGATAGGAGGTTGAAACTTTTGCATCGGGGATTAATGTAATTAGTGAAATAATAGTGTGAGACTGAGGCTGAACATGAACGTGAGTAAAACTAAGTTCATGGTGTTTGGCCGGCAGGATCACGTCTTACATTGAACGGTGCTGATATAGAGAGATTGAAAAAAATTAAATACCTCGGAAGTATCCTAGTGGAAGACCTCGACCCAGAAACCGAAGTCAAGTGCAGAATTGAATCATCTCATGCGACTTGTAATAAAATGAGAAGCGTATTCTGCGATGATAATCTAAACTTGAAACTTCGACAACGGTTAGTCAAACGTTTGGTCAGTGTTATTGCATGGAGTGGAATCATGGACCCTCAAAGTTGGTAGTATGGACCGACTGGAAGCATTTGAAACGTGGATACACCGGAGAATGCTACGGATACCCTGGACGGATATGGTCAGCAACACTAGGGTTCTTCAAAGAGTCAAAGTTGATAGAGAGTTGCTGACTAATATTATAATCCGAAAGGTGTCCTATTTGGGTAATGTACTTAGAGGAACAAAGTACAAATTACTGCTCCTGATCATACAAGGCTAAATAGAGGGTCGAAGAGGTGTTGGCAGGAGGCAAATCTCCTGGCTCCGCAATATACGTGATTGGACTGGCATAAGAGGCGTTGGGGACAAAGATACCTACTCTCAGGTGATATTCAACGTTGGTGGACCTGATATGACACTGGGAAGAAGAAAAAGTGAAATAACAAAGTAACTTATAATTTTATTAAATTATGTAAAACATGTTTAAGACATTTGTAAAGCTCAAGATCATGTTGACTGCTTTCCCATAGTAGTCTCACTTAAATTAGAATACTTAGGAATAAAAAAATATGTTTCACTATAATGAAATTGACAACTGCTAACCACAACACAAATAAAATAGGCTTACTTCAAAAAAACATCCCTTAAAATATGTAATAAGTTGCCATTAACGATGTCTATGACCTAGTTGATAAGACGCTTAAATTCCACCAAATGGTTACTTGTTCGATTTGTGAAATTTTATTTCAGCATCGCACTTTCTATTTAAACCAAAATTATGTAATCAAGTTTCAAAGGTACTTGAAACTGTCGACATGCTCTACAGGTAGCCCAGTCAGCTGCAGAGATATGCCTTGGTAACCTAAGAACATACACTTTGTGTATTTTAACATTGTTATCGAGTCTTCGCACGTCACCAGCTGTGTTATTGTATTGTATTTTATAATACTTTTGTTGTAAACAATACAACCTGGCGAGTTCATTGTTATATAAAAGTTTGTTTTCCAACCAAATTAAAATATATTAAAACTAGACTTGAATCCATTTTAAAAAACAATTTTCCAACGGGAATCGAACCAGCAATACTCAAGATGGAAGTCATGCATCTTGTCAACTAAGCCACAGAAGTCGTATATTAAATGAGTACTTTTGACAAACGTCGCCAAATATTATTTGATTTTAACCAACTAACATATTTGCTGATTTGTAACAAGATGTATTAATTTGTCATTATTGCTAGTTTTATGAGATGTATTTACCTAAATAACTGCGATTTATTAGAATCGAGGCTTATATTAAAGTTGATAAAATATTTAAAATTACTGAACGTCGATACAAGGTTGTATTGGGGCAAATTTTTGAACTGTCACAGGGGCCATGCAAGATCGGGGTGGGAGGCCATCACTCATTACGGATGTCCAGTAAAATCGTTGTATAAATAAACATATTTAATTATAATGGTATGCATTTCATTTGCTTATATCATATGTCATTTAGTTCATTTTGAAAAATATTGTCCGAATATGGTTTTTATGAATACGAATACTACAATCTTATTTTAGCACTAAAATCTGTATCCTCTATCCCATATTTAAGATAAAATAGCATTTACTTAAAATTACATTACAGGCATCGACGAAGTAGAAAATTTCACATATTTCTCGAATATTTCTACCCAAGGGCTATCCAACGATACAACGGCAATATTAACAAAAGGGGAAGAAAAGATTTTTTATAATTTAAAATAAGAAAAGAGGGTAGTTACTAAGTAAAATTAAAACATTTCGAAGTTTCAGGAGAGTACCCAATATTGTTTTATGAAAACCAAATATTTTTTTAGGTCGTTTTTATAGAACCCTTCGATTATATGACGTCAACACTTGTTAAGGTCTAAAATATATTTTCGTCATGTTTAAAGAAAATACACCCTTATAGACAAAGCATACATACATGTCAACACGCCGTGTCCGTTGCACGGGAAGCAGTAAGAACAGATCGGCAAACTTTTCTATCCAAGCACACACTTTTTGCCTCCTCCACATTCATACACCTCGTAATGCACAGTCTTCTATGAGTCGTACTTCTCACTTGATCTTTCAAAATCTGGTCCATTTTGACCAGTCACGTTTTTCTCGGTCTACTTCCACGCACGCCTTATGTTACACTTCTGACCTATATGCTCGCTTAGTCATTATTTCATCACTCATTCTATCCACATGTCCAAACCATCTTTAAACTATTTTCTTCATCTTACTTAAAACATTCATTTCATCCATCGAGAGGAAGGGAAGATGCTGACTCAGCAGACACACATGACACGCATGGCAACTAATGAAATGTTCACCATCCCTAGAGTTAAAACCTCTTTTGCCCAAAGGCAATATGCTTATTTGGCTCCCATTACATACAATGGCGTGCCGACTTCAATAAAGGTAAGGTAGGAAAACCATTTAGACAGTCGATCGGAGCGTGGTTGTTATTGCGACAGGATTTTGAGTACTTGGGCTTTCAAGATGAATGACGAGTGGCAAAGATTTGTGTGAGCTCGTGAGTGTGGGTTTCTTCTTGTTGTTTTAATTTTGGTTGTTTTTGAATTTGTGTTTCTGTGTATTTTTTGTTTTAATTTTTATTGTTATGATTGTGTGCGGTATATTGTGGGATGAATATTTTTGGTCTTTCTGGAGTGATGATGTGTGAGGAGTTGTATTTCGCAAGATGTTTCAAGTTGTAGTTGAGTGTCACTGTTTGTCAGGTTGATGAGAGTGTGCAACGGGGTTTTGTTTTTGGGTAATCAAAAATCGGAAAGAAGTATCGATTTATTTTTTCATGCTAAATATCCTCAGTGAGATACAGGCAAAAGCCTAGTATACTGGGGATACGACAAATAAAAGGCAACAAACCCAGATCCATTAAAATTGTATGTCCAAATCAAATTACCTGTTGTTTTTTCGCAAATTGTGTATATTTCTTGTAATGTGTAATAATGAATAAATAAATAAATTCATGATTTTTTTTCTAATGTCTTTATTCCGCCTTATTAACATTGACAATCCACACATTTTCTAAGTGTGCTCATTTCTACAGCATTAATAATACTCTTATCATTTTCCTGTCAAGTCCATGTTTCCCTTCCTTACATCAAGGTGAGCACCAACACACTAATATGTTTTGTCATTATTGATACAGCTGATATTGCGCGGTTGTTTTACGAGTATATCGTATGCAAAACCTCGTTATAAATATTTATGATTTTATAAATGGGCCACAAAAAATCATGTATTTATTTAATTCAAATTTGTATAATTTTTTATTTTGTTTGATAATAATTTGTCTTCTTGAATTCAAATCCCTCAATGGGATATGTCTATTGTGTTTTTAGAATCAGTGGGTAAAATATGTTCCTAGGAAAAGGAGTAGAACTTTGTGGTTAATTAGGCTTTCATCGATAAAATCGGTTCTTTCAAATCGATCTAATAGGGAGAAGTTTTATGAAAGAACTTTTATTGTTCCTGGTCCTGTGGCGAAGAATGGTATGTTTTAACTGTTAGATATATACATGGCGTGAGCAGTTTTATAAAATACTTGAAGACACCTCTTTGTGGGAGATGATATCGAAATGTATTATATATTTATGTATGAACACAACACTTAACATTTAGCCTAATGTGGTACTATCACATATCGAGAGATCTGCGAAGGTTTCTTTGTACGAGTAGTTCGTCTTCTATTGGTTAATTTTCTGCGCTTTTTAACAAATTTTTTTTCTTCTGAACACATTCAGATGCGGGATTTTTTTTAACATATTGGCCGCAGCTACAACATTCATATAATTTTACACAACTTTTTATTTTTTAATAAGTTTTAATTTGTCTATAAATATGACTTTGAATATCGAGTTACAGCGCTTTAAATGAGATTTTAATATTCCTTTATTAGTATTTAAATGTTGTTAAGATTATCATTTATTGTTCACAGAAAGTTCATTAAGCGATACAAGTAACTTGTGTGGCGCTTTGGTTATCAAGTAAAATCTGTCAATAAATATGTAATAAAGACGTCTTAAGATGTCTTTTATGCGATCAGTCCCTCCACATTTCAGGACCAGCCAAACAGATCGAGATAATCCGCTTTGTTGGCTCAATCTGCCTCAGCTTGAAGACTCACCAAAAATGCCTCAGTCTAACATAATGTCTTCTTTGAATATAAGATACACAAAATTATTATAAAACTCAATCAAATCCATTGTTTCAACGAATAAATTCAGGCCAGAGGGCTTGTAACGGTTATCATCGAAAGAAAATTTCATTTCAACGAAATGAAATTGTTATTGGGATTGGAAAATGGTTATTGTATTTGAAGATAAGCTGTTTTCAATGAAAACATAAATGCATTTTGCAGGCATTTGTAGCAGCTGTTGTAGTTTTTTTCAAGTGGAAAATATTTGTTTCATTCTGGATATATCGAATTCAATTTTCACTGAGGACAAAATTCAATTGAATTTCATTTCAATTATTTGTTTTGACAAAGAAGTTATCTTCACATAAGATTTGGAAAATTTAGATCCTGTTAAAAGGTAAGCCGTGTAATTTTAAGTAATTTATAATTTATTCTCATCATGCACATTATTACAAAAGAGGTTATGCCTCGTTACAAGATGGATGATAAACCATGTGCATCATATGGTGTGTGCAAATGAGGCTACCATAGTAGCAGAATGAGACGATGACCTTAAGTGATTATCATCCCAAAGTTACTCTTAACAGCTAAAATATATATTACGAGTATCTCAATCAACAAAAAGAAAAGTTTAACAATATCTTAACAGCATATTCAAACAAATGGTCTATGATATACCTGTTAAACAAGTGATGTATTTTTTTACAACCAAATTAAAATATATTAAAACTAGACTTGAATCCTTTTTTAAAAACAATATTCCAACGGGATTCGAACCAGCAATACTCGGGATGGAAGTCATGCGTCTTATCAACTAAGCCACAAAAGTCGTATATTCAGTGAAACCTGAAGGAAATTTAGGTTATCAACTAAAATCATTGACAAAATACAATTGAATTTCATTTCATTTCAATTATTTATTTTAATACAATAAATAAGCTATTTTCACATAAGATTTGGAAAATTTAGATACTGTTAAAAGGTAAGCCGTGTAATTTCAGGTAATTTCTAATTTAATATCATAATGCACATTATTACAAAAGAGATTGTATGCCTTGTTACAAGATGGATGATAAACCATGTGCATCATATGGTGTGTGTGTGCAGATGAGGTTACCATAGTAGTAGAATGAAACGATGACCTTAAGTGATTATCATCCCAAAGTTACTTTTAACAGCTAAAATATATATTACGAGTATCTCAATCAACAAAAAGAAAAGTTTAATAATATTTTAACAGCATATTTAAACAAATGATCTATGAAGAAAGGTAAGAAGAAAATGAGACAGTTGTAAAATCTGGTTATCCAAAATATATAATCTGAAAAAGCAAACTTGCGCATCAATAGCTAAGTTTGAATTTATAAGACCTTCATCAGACCAATCATGACTAATATGCAGTGTAAAAACAAGAGCTGATACAATTAGAACAAACAACCTGCTTCGATGATCCGAGATATGAGTACTTAGTACGAGTGCTGGATTCTTAAAATAGGGTCAGAAACTCGGACATTCGACAGAATTAGAATAGGGTCAGAAACTCGAACAATCGACAGAACTTAGAAAAGGGTCAGAAACTCGGACATTCGACCGAACTTAGAATGGAATCAGAAACTCGGACTTTCGACAGAACTTAGAATAGGGTCAGAAACTCGGACATTCGACAGAACTTAGAATAAGGTCAGAAACTCGAACATTCGACAGAACTTAGAAAAGGGTCAGAAACTCGGACATTCGAAAGAAATTAGATTAGGATCAGAAACTCGGACATTCGACAGAACTGCAACACATGTGATATAGTCAGATGAACCACAAAAAGGATAACAATTGAGTTATCGTATGGATAGAATGGGCAGTGATAGAATCCCATACGGCACACAGCATCCCAACAGGGCACCACATGTCAGGAACACCACCGAGAGAAGAGAATAAAACAGTTGGTGCTAAATCTCCCAGGAATGATTTTCTCAACAAAACAAATCTTGGATACATAATAAATGTAAATTTATTACAGAAACAACAATAATGAATAATCGGACTTTTCAATTGTTGTTTTTTTTTTTCATTTAAAAGGGATATTCGTTCCTGAAGAAAAAAACACGCGTAACCTTAATTCATCCCAATATCTCTGACATTTTTAATGAAAGTTTCTCCTGGACATCTAAAAGATATTTTACTTATCTTAAAACACAATTTTACTTGTAATAAATTAATTTGATCAGGGACTTCGCCAGAATTTTAAGACTACATTTTTTTTTATTATTTTGATTAAGTCTTTCTTCTATAGATGGCATTTATTTCACAAATTGTCAATTTTAGTATCATGATCAAACCATAATAACCATAAATATAAAGTTGTATGAATAATTACTCGTAATACATTTTGAAAATGCAGCGTTCAAATGCATTGTTGTGGATGCAATCAATATTATGCAACGAGAGTGAATCCCCGTTTCAGGAATAGAATGGAGCCCTAACGTCGAGTTTCAGACTATATGAACTGTTACATTGTTACTTATGTGTATTACAATTGTTGGCCAACAACTTTGTTGCAGATTTGTGACGATTGTCTTCAGGAAGATTATCGACACAAATCTGCTTTATTTTCTCAGATGAATTGATTGAATTGTAGGGATTTGCTTCTTACTAGTACTGTGTTTGTCCTCTTGTATTACATTGCTTACATGTTACTGTTAAATTCTACATGTTGTTGTTTTTTTTAACTTTGTATAAAAATGGGCTTTTAACCTTAGAAATAAATAAATAAATATTAAGCTCCACAAAGTGCAAGTGCGATACATGCGATATATATTTATACAAGGCTGAGAGATAACACGAAAACAAAAAATTAAAATATTTATTTTCACTGTGTTAGTATGCCAAAATTCACATCTGATTTAGGACGCGTGCATATAATTAACATTTTTGAGTAGTTTAAAAAATAAACTACGCAACTGCAAGTTTAGTTGAAAAACTTTTTTTTTAATTTTAAAATAATATACGTACAGTACCCAGCGGTAAGTAATACTCATCCGGCTTAAGAAAGAAACTGTCGGCCCTAATCGGCTAACTTCGGCTTTGTAGAGTGTCGTCTCTGTCATTCATACACGTGTTCCGTCGCGATTTGTCAGTCAATCGTGCGACAGAGACGACTCTCTATAAAGCCGAAGTTAGCCAATTGTGGCCGAGAGTCTCGTTCTTAAGCCCGATGTGTATTACTTACCGCCGGGTACTGAATAAGTTGTTCAGCTTCAGACAACTCATTTAACGGTCTACTGGTATTAGTAAAGACTGATAAAGTTTATAAACTGAGTCAACGCACTCCTTACAAATAATCGCAGCTTAATTTAAAACAACGAACGAATGTCCGCGGTTATCTCCTCCATGGATAAAAAAATAAACAATTTCTGAATCAAATTGTTACAGATGATGAAAACTTTGTCCTGTTTAAAAATATTAAGCGTCGAGGATAATATTTTAACAACTATGTGAAACTATATTCAAAGGCAAGCGGAGCTCTATCCAATAAAGATTATATCCATGAGTCTGGTGATACTATCTGCAAAAACAAGCATATGAACATCCGAAGCAAGGTGAGGATATACAAGACCTGTGTCCACCCCATAATGATATACAGCATAGAGTCTAGAGCCGACACTATCAGAATCAAAAATCTCCTTCGAACCTGCGAAATGAAGGTACTCAGGAGTATCGCTGGCAAAATCCTTCGTAATAGAGTACGAAATACAGAAATCCGAAGGACGTGCGAAGTTGAAGATATTGTCAGATGGGGACGACAGAGAAGAAGGTTCTAGAACGAACACGTATCCAGAATTGCGGAACCAAGAGCCGTTATAATAGCCAGGGACAGTATCCTCCAAGCAAGCAGACCTCCAAGACGATCTCCCTAAAGATGGAAAGACAGCTGGCAGTCGACGTCGCAAGAGGCAAACAATGATGCAGGACCATCACAAGCCAACAGGCCTAAAATAAGAAGAAGAAGCCAGGTGACAATATGGATGGGGTTATCAATTATAAGCTTTTACTCATACCAGCCAACTAAATTATAACGAAGGTACTGTGTTTTCAATAACCAGATGGACTAAAACAATCTATTGAATTATAAAGGTCAGCATTAACCAACAGAAAAGAAGTTATTTATAATCACGACAACGCCATGATTCATGCGCTCCAAGAACAGAGGAAATTTGAATACTCGTACCAGCCAACTAAATTATATCGAAGGTACTGTGTTTTCAATAACCAGATGGACTAAAACAATCTATTGAATTATAAAAGTCAGCATTAACCAACAGAAAAGAAGTTATTTATAATCACGACAACGCCATGATTCATGCGCTCCAAGAACAGAGGAAATTTGAATACTCGTACCAGCCAACTAAATTATATCGAAGGTACTGTGTTTTCAATAACCAGATGGACTAAAACAATCTATTGAAATATAAAGGTCAGCATTAACCAACAGAAAAGAAGTTATTTATAATCACGACAACGCCATGATTCATGCGCTCCAAGAACAGAGGAAATTTGAATACTCGTACCAGCCAACAAAATTATATCGAAGGTACTGTGTTTTCAATAACCAGATGGACTAAAACAATCTATTGAAATATAAAGGTCAGCATTTACCAACAGAAAAGAAGTTATTTATAATCACGACAACGCCATGATTCATGCGCTCCAAGAACAGAGGAAATTTGAATACTCGTACCAGCCAACTAAATTATATCGAAGGTACTGTGTTTTCAATAACCAGATGGACTAAAACAATCTATTGAAATATAAAGGTCAGCATTAACCAACAGAAAAGAAGTTATTTATAATCACGACAACGCCATGATTCATGCGCTCCAAGAACAGAGGAAATTTGAATACTCGTACCAGCCAACTAAATTATATCGAAGGTACTGTGTTTTCAATAACCAGATGGACTAAAACAATCTATTGAAATATAAAAGTCAGCATTAACCAACAGAAAAGAAGTTATTTATAATCACAACGCCATGATTCATGCGCTCCAAGAACAGAGGAAATTTGAATACTCGTACCAGCCAACTAAATTATATCGAAGGTACTGTGTTTTCAATAACCAGGTGGACTAAAACAATCTATTGAAATATAAAGGTCAGCATTAACCAACAGAAAACAAGTTATTTATAATCACGACAACGCCATGATTCATGCGCTCCAAGAACCGAGAAAATTTGAAGAGGAAGTTTTGACACATCCGCCATATTTTCCTAACTCGGCACCATCAGCTTATTGTATTTTCTATAATCTTCAAAACGACATTAATGAAAAACGGATTAATACAGAGGATTATTTTCCAAGGAGGTTTATTTATTTTCTAGCTAAAAGTCAAACCACCTTTGTTAAGGTTCACCAGGAAATTGAAAAATTAAGGTTACCATCGGAAAATGTTGTTAAAATTAATGGAAAACATGTTTTAGATATAACTTTTATTTTATATTTCTTTCTTAAATCTTAGAAAAAATTACTAAGCACTTAATCGAAAAAAAAAACCATTCGTTTGATATCGATCATGGTTTGCGAATTTGGCACATGGATGGCAACTGGACAACTTAGAAATTTTAGAGATTAAAAAAAGCATCTTAATTAAATTAAGTCTCAACATTATAAACAGTCAAATTAATTTAAATAATAGTCCTCTGCTATAAATGTTTTCCGTTAAAAAGCCATTATTTTAACGCCTGCCTACTTCCCTCCCCTTATTAGCAAATGTTCTCATCCATGTTCCGTTTTGAAATCCGTGGCCTATTTGGTAAAACGCATGTCTTCTAAACCGAAGTTTGAGTGCTCGATTCCCATTGGTACCCAATTTTCCCTGATGTATCGTTAAAAAATATTTCTAGTTAATTGGAAAAAAATGCGACGTGGCATAAAGCCAAGGTACCCGCCAGGTTGTACTACGAGGGTGGTCCGATAAGTACTTAGCCTACAAAAGAATAACAAAAATTTGGGAAAAGTGGCGATTTATTTCTCAACATAATCTCCTTTGAGTTCGATACACTTGACCCAGCGATGCTCCAACTTCTTTAACCTGTCTGAAAAATACGTTTTCTGGAGGTCTGCAAAGTAGGCCTCCGTGGCGGCGATAACCCCCTCATTCGACTCAAATTTCTGCCCGGCGAGTGACTTTTTCAAATTTGGAAACAAAAAGAAGTCGCACGGGGCCAAATCCGGAGAATACGGTGGATGGGGCAGCAGTTCGTAGCCTAATTCTACCAATTTGGCCGTGGCGACGGCGGAGGTGTGAGCCGGTACGTTGTCATGATGGAAGAGCACTTTATTCATCGCCAAATGGGGGCGTTTTTTCTGCAATTCGGCCCAATAATTCGGCATAGTAGAGCCCTGTGACCATTTTGCCCTTCTCCAGGAAGTCGATGTAGATCACACCTTTTGAATCCCAGAAAACGGTGGCCATCACCTTTCCGGCCGATAGGACAGTCTTCGCCTTCTTCGGAGCACGTTCGCCGGGTGAAGTCCACTGTTTCGACTGTTCCTTGGTCTCGGGTGTGTACAAGTGTATCCATGTTTCGTCGACGGTCACGGAACGACGCAGAAACTCCTTCGGATTGCGAAAAATACCTTTAAAAATCGCATTAATTATGGAATGGCTCAATTGTTAGCGTTTAACTCAGAGTTTAAAAAGTATACTCGTAAATTCTATCGAGGTAATTTGTTTTTCTTGAAAGTTCCAGCCATTATATTTAAATAATTTTAATTGTAAATAAGTCTCGGTAAAAATATTGATAACCTTATTTTAAAGGTAATAATTTAGTAGTCTAATTTATGTATCGAATATATATTTCAATTTTATCTTCATGCAACGCTATACTTAAAATAATTACACCCCCTAAAATAATATCTTAAATGCCAAGCTAAATTCTATAAACTTTCTTGTGTACGAACTTTCCTGTACTATTATCACTGATTTTTGGTACCAAATCTGCTAAAGCAATATTAAGAAATGTTCCTGCTGTCACGGCATAAAGCCATTCAGATAATATTTTATCATCTTCAGCAAGCCATAACCCAATAACAGTTCCTATAAAGCTAAGTACTGAAGATATAACGATAGAATATAGAGTTTTCTTTATTATCACTCCTGATTTTATCAAAACTGCAAAGTTGCTTTGTTCGTATCAAAGTTCACAACAGAAACTGTGAGTTTTGTAGTGAAACCGGTAACCAAGTCATTGCTGAAGACTGCACCAATCGCTAAGCTACCAGTTAAGTTGTGAATATTATCTTATTATACGAGTACTATGACCAAATACTATAGTAAGACAATTTGAAATCAGCAAATCTTACAAATGGGAGATGAAATAAAGATTGCCTTTGCAAGTAAAATTTATGTAAAAGGAAAAATAAGTAAGTAAATAATAAACTTATTTTATATTTTTGTGTTCACCACAGGTTTATTTTGAGGTTTACAACCGGTTTCGAAGACCACCGTCTTCATCGTCAGGTGAAGATAAACTAAATTGCTAAAAATATATTTCCTGTACAAGTGTACATAATATAAGAGGATTGTGGTAGGGGGAGAGATGTGATACAATGATAAATGGGGCGGGGAAAAATGAAAGTGAATCTTTAAGGCAGGTAAAGTCTGGATATCCAGGGGTGGGGGGTTTAAATAGGAAACATATTAATTAACCTTTCCTTCCCTGTGTTGGGTATCTTCTACACGTTGCTTCTAATAACCATCAATATCTCTATAAATATAATAAATACAAGGTTAAGATTTTAGGTATTCCTCCATAATATATTTACGCATTGATTTAAAAAATAATATTAATAATAATCAGAATTTATCGACTACATCGAGGTGTTTTGTAAAGATCGAAAACAAATTCGCATTTAAACGCGGCGAGTGCCTCGTCTTGACGATAGGTGAATAGTATGCGGGAAGCGCGACACTATATTCGCATCTCACTCTTGCATACTCCACTGAATTACGAGGAGCTGAATTGTCTCAACGTCGCAAGCATAAGCGTAAGCGCCGGGGTATGCGACTGACGTTCCGCGCCACTAGTAGCTTCTAGGCTTGCAAATAGGTTAGACGTACGCCCGTTCCGTGAGCGTTGCCAGATGGTTTTTTAATGTTTTCAGCAAATAAATCTCAAATATTATAATTTTTAACTTAAATTATTATTAATTAAGGGGATTATCTATGAATGTTCTTATTTTTCCGATTTAAAATCGCTATTTTTTTATTGCGTACTCACTACCCAACACCGGAGCACGCGTATTATTTTTATCACCGTAAGGGAAGGGTGAAGCAGTGGGCTATTATGAAAATTGGTTCGGTTATTGATGATATTTAAACTTAATTTTATACACAATGAAATTCGTGAAATTCTCGAGATTAAGACGGTGGTCTTCGAAACCAGTTGTAAACCTAAAAATAAACCTGTGGTGAACAAAAAAATATAAAATAAGTTTATTTAGTTATTTTTCCTTTTACATAAAACATGGCACTACAAAGGGAAACTATAGTATTGTATTTTCGAAGATTCAAGAAACAAGTAAAATTTGACTATAGTGACGCGTGATGAACTAATAAAGGCACCTTTGGGGAGAATTCGCTCTCTAAACGGTGATATATGCATTGATTTACTATTATTACTTTTAAACGAAAATATTGCTACAGTAAAACATAACCAGATTATCATAAAATATTTTGTAAGTTGTTTGAGTTTTCTTGACATGGTGTGATTATGCACAGTATACAGGAAAACAAACTAAAGGTATTAAATTTAAAAAAATTGAATTTCAAATAAAATAATATATTTGGAATTACCTTTACAATAAAACGTGGGAGTGTTCTTCTAAAAGTAAAAGATCCACTTGTGTTGATCTGAAAACAAAAAAAAACTTTTGAGTTTTACTAAAGAAAATATGAAACGAAATCGATAAATAAATAATATGTAAGTACTATCGTAAATCAAACCTCAGACCCACGGGTGAAGTCCAGCGACTTGGCAGTTAGTAAAAACAAAGAATTCCTAAAGTTACTGTAAGTAGCTTACATTAACTAAAAATATTATACAATTTTATTTACGATATTTAGATAAATATGAGTTGTATATAAAAGGAAAAATAAGTCGATCAAACACTTGTTTTATATTTTTGTGTTCACAGAAAACATATTAAGTTTAATATTCCTATTTAAAATCCACCCCTTTGGATATCCAGACCCTGGCCTGCCCGAAAGATTCATTTTCTTTTTAATTTTTTCCCCACCCCATTTACCATTGAATCACATCTTTCCCCACTTCTCTCTCCCTAACTCATTCCTCTTATATTATTTACACTTGTACAGGAAATGATTTTTTAGCAATTTAGTTTATCTTCACCTGACGATGAAGACGGTGGTCTTCGAAATCGGAAGTAAACCCAAAAATAAACCAGTGGTGAACACAAACATATAAAGTAAGAGTTTTATTAAGTTATTTGTCCTTTTACATCAAACATGGAACCACAAAGTGAAACTATAGTCTTTTCAAAGATTCAAGAAATATTAGTTGTTTCAAATAATAATGTGTTACGACTATATTTGTTAAATTGCATACTTCGCGTCCTCGAAATTGTTAATTCGCGACATATAATAATTTATGAAACTTGTGGTGTCGAGACCATGTGCTTGCCTTGAAAACAGGAAGATTAAAATATTATGAAATACTTGAATATTTTAAAATACTAAAGACAATAAAATAAGGGTAACTACCCTTGCAGTCAGGTACATTTTATTCTATGACAACATTGTCACGGGCGACTTAGAGGTCGAGATTGGCACCCCTGCTCCTTCGTACTTCCTTGCTAAGGGGAGGCCGGCTAGCTGGCTCGCCCTATTTCCGTGCTGACCGTGCTGAGATACAGACGTTGATCCGACACTGCTCTTCCTCATATATCACAGAACTCCAGGACGCCATCTTGATTACGGGTGAATATTATTTCTCCTATTTTGAGTGTGGATTTCATCGCCAAGCTAAATACCCACCGAGTAAAAAATTAATTTCAAATTGTTATTCAAATCTTCCTTGCCAAATACAACACATTTCTTCTTGCCAGTTTTAAACTTTTTTTCTCGAAATTCGTCGAGTTTTTTTTATATATTCTTTTTTCTTTTTTTTTCTTTTTTTTTACAATATAATAAACTGTTTCATTACAAATTGTTCTTGTTTAATTGTGTCGCCTGTCCCAGCGAGATTTGAGAGAGACTTATTCAGAGTTAAGAGAACCCAACGAATCCCAGAGATCTAAAGAGTTCCTGTCTCGTTAAGAAGCCGACTGACCTGTGCGGGCCTGTCGCTCCTTGGTAAGATTGATATTTGGTGAATTGATTTAAATAATCAATTGTGTACATATAATTATTGTTTCCTAAATACAGCAGAAAGGCGTGACATAATTGGCCCCCGAACGCGTGGCAGAAAACTCTGTATCTCTTGATATCTCGCTAGACAAGGTTTTTATTTATAATTTGTTTTGTGTGTTTTAAATAATAATTTATTTTCAGAAAAGTGTTTTTATATGTATTTTTTTGTGTACGACCGTTTGTTTTCTCTATTTTGTTCCCACGTGTTTGCATCATTTGTTTTACTGCCATTGTTTTTTTTGTTGTTCTCCCGCGTTTGTTTTCGCTGTTCGCGACCACATGGTCTTCCTTGTGCCCACGTGCTACGGGCTCCGAGTTGGAAACGCCGTTTTTTCGAGTCCTTTTGGAATAGATTTCTAGTTAACTTTTTCCAAATATTTTCTTGTTAAGAATTGTGTGTTCCTTATCAAATTTGATTTAAAAAGTCAGTGCGTTTGGAGATTTGAACCATGATTCTCCCGCGTTTGTTTTCGCTGTTCGCGACCGCGTGGCGGTCTTTGTTGTCGCGTGTATACGGGCTCCGGTTTGGTATAGAGCCGTTTTCGAGTTTTTTCATTATTTGAATTGTGAATAGAATTTTAGTTAATCAAAGGAAGAAAAAGAATTGATTTTCTAGCTAACGTTCGCTAAAATATTTCGTTGTCAAGAGAATGGTGTTCTGATTTATTTGAGACCAATCTCATATTAAGAGAGTTCGTGGGTAGGCAAAGCGCACGAAACGCCTATCTTTCGTGAAATAGTTCGCTGTTCAGTTGGCCCAGTCTTTCGGGTTTTCTTGCAAGGATTAATCATTTCTTGGTGCTCGGTTTGTCGAAATATGGGGAATTTCAGCGGTTTAATATTACAAAGAAGTGGAAGTTTCGCTTAAGTTAGATTCCTCTTTTACTTAAAAAGATTCCGTTGGAGCAAGTTATTTTTGGTTTCGATCTTGGTTCTATGGACGAATCATGCATTGAATAGTTTCTTTCTGTAATGGATCTATAAACGATATAATTGTTTATAGAGATAGAATTACATTTTGGTCTATAGTCGTTTGTTGTTAAAATGGAGCTTTGGTCAGCCTCGTCCCTCGCGGTTGATTGTAAACACGATGTAGGAAGTTGTTGTTTGTAAATTTGAACTGCGTTGCTAGGAGAAACCTTGTTTGTTTAACAAAACGATCGAGTTAGAATTGTTGTTTTGTTAGTAAGGTCTTGATTTGCTTCGGTTGGGCTTTTGTCCTATTGTTTTATTGTTGCAATGTATCCAATTAAGGCCGAGGGAAGATCTCTTCATTCTGCTCCCCTGTTTTCAAGAAAAGAAGTGCGCGGTCAGAGAATTGTAAATAGGACTAGTGTGGTATTTCGTGGATAGGCAGGCTTAAAAAGAATTAAATTCCACGTGGATTAAGCTCCAGTTCATCTTTGAAAGGAGATGGGCTGGGCAAAGTGTTATGTGCGCCCTACTTTCGTAAGAAATATTCTAATCGCGTAAATGATCCAGTTTACGAATTTTGTTTAGGAGTAAATAATAATTAATATCTCAGTGGCCAGTTTAGTGATTTTGCGGATCGTAGTAGAACAAGAAGGAGATAAAGGATAGGAGTTCAATGTTTAGAAAATTTAAATTATGGAATGGTCGTGCGTAATGGACGGACGCATTTTGTTTTGCGGCTGGAAATACTGTCCGATGTTTTTCTTTGAGGAAGTTGACTCGCACTTGGTATCGTGTTTTGAAACAGATTAAATAATACAGGAATTGCGTCGTAATTGTGGATAGTTTATTTTGTTAACGGTGTAGCGGGTCAGGCAGTAAATATTGTGAAAAGGAAAAAGAGTGGGAACTTGAAGAAGGCTCTAGATGTGATTAGTATTGCGTCATAGTTATATTTTTTTGTGATAGCAGCGGCTGTTATTAAACAATAGGTTGGAATAGAGAGAACTGGAATTAAGTTCTAGAAGTTCTTTTTTCTGTGTTTTTACAACACGAAATCACACGCGCGAAGTATTGCTAAGCGAATTGGAGAGAGCGCTTAACTTTTAGCAGGTTAGTTCCCAGTACTAATCTCTCAGTGTAAGAAGCTTGGTCGTTGTATTTTAATAGTAATCAGTCAGCCCATGCTGAGTTTTCTTATATACGCTGTTTTTAAACACTGAATGGACTTACGTTTTAGATAAATTCATTTGTTCTCGTATCAATGTCTTTTGATAGAGAAGTTTGTTATCTGGTCTGAATTGAATTTCGGTTGGTTAGATTCCTTTGTTTCTGACAATACATCTGGATAACACGGTTGGTTTCGAAATTCGAATAGAATTTCGTTTTGAATAGATTCTTTTGTTTTGTGTCGGTGCATTGGGTACAAAGAAGATGGCTTGTTTATCCTTGAAGTAGAAGTAAATAGACTTCCTTCAACTAGCCATAGTTCCTGTGAGATGCAACATTAACCTTCGCAGAATTAAGGTTAAAAAGGTAGTGATTGTCATGTAATCTATAGGGTTTTCCTAGAAGGGTATGGGTCGGAAGACTTTAGGATAAATTGCAGACTAGACAGGCTTATGTATAGAAACAGTTGAGTCCCTTACAGAATATATTCCAAGAATAGAGAATTTAAAATCATTCTTTAGAGCCACCCTTGTCAGATAACGAATTATCACGGGTGTAAGAAGTGATAGCATAAAGATGGCGCAGAGATTGTCTGTTTCCAGTCGTGATTAGTTGAGGATTTGTGAAAACTCTGCTCAGTTTTCGAGCTAATAATTAAGGAAGATAAAAGATCTCGCCTCGCTTCCTTTTACGTAAGAGCGTGGCCAGGTAGTCGGTAGTCGAGTATACCATTCCATGTCATAAAAGCCAGGAGAGAATTAGTCCGGATTCTCGTGGTCAAAGCACATAGAGGGAGCATGGCCAAGTAATAAATAAAGTATAGCCTCTTTGTTGTTACAATAACGGTAGAGTTATTTGTGTATTTTCTCTTTTGAAATTAGAGAACGTGGTCGGGTGACCGGTATTTGAGTAAAAAGCTGTTTCTCGTCGTAAGAGAGAGAGCGTAGTTGAGTATTCTCTCTTTAGAAACTAAAGAGCGTGGTCGAGTGACCAGTAGTGGAGTATAGAACTGTTTCTCGTCGTAATAGAGAGAGCGTAGTTGAGTATTCTCTCTTTAGAAACTAAAGAGCGTGGTCGAGTGACCAGTAGTCGAGTATAGAACTGTTTCTCGTCGTAATAGGGAGATCGTAGTTGAGTATTCTCTCTTTAGAAACTAAGGAGTGTGGTCAGATGACCACTACTTGAGAATGGAACTCTTTGTCGGCGTAACAAAGAAATCGTTAGTTTGTGTTGTCTCTTTTGAAATTAGAGAGCGTGGTCGGGTGACCACTACTCGAGAATGGAACTCTTTGTCGGCGTAACAAAGAAATCGTTACTTTGTCTTATCCTTTGAAATTAAAGAACGTGGCCTAGTGACAAGAAGTCGAGTAAAGTCACTTTGTCGTTTTGATAACGAGTGAGTTAGTTTGATATCTCTTTTGAAATTAAAGAACGTGGCCAAGTAACAAGTCGATCATAGCACTCTTTGTCGTTGTAAAAACGAGAGAGTTAGTTTGTTGTCTCTTTTGAAATTAGAGAACGTGGTCAGGTGATTAGAAGTCGACCATAGCACTCTTTGTCGTTGTAAAAACGAGAGAGTTAGTTTGTTATCCTTTTGAAATTAGAGAACGTGGCCAAGAGACCACAAGTCGATCATAGCACTCTTTGTCGTTGTAAAAACGAGAGAGTTAGTTTGTTGTCTCTTTTGAAATTAGAGAACGTGGTCAGGTGATTAGAAGTCGACCATAGCACTCTTTGTCGTTGTAAAAACGAGAGAGTTAGTTTGTTATCCTTTTGAAATTAGAGAACGTGGCCAAGAGACCACAAGTCGATCATAGCACTCTTTGTCGTTGTAAAAACGAGAGAGTTAGTCTGTTATCCTTTTGAAATTAGAGAACGTGGCCAAGAGACCACAGGTCGATCATAGCACTCTTTGTCGTTGTAATAACGAATGAGTTAGTTTGGGTTATCTCTTTCGAAATTAGAGAACGTGGTCAGGTGACATGAGGTCGAGTGTAGCATTCGTTGTCGTTGTAATAACGAGAGAGTTATTTGAGTATTCTCTCTTTAGAAACTAGAGAGCGTGGTCGGGTGACCAGTGATTAAGTAGAGAACTCTGTCTTAATGAAGAGAGCGTTAGAAGAGTATTCACTCTTTAAGCTAAAGATCGTGGTCGGGTGACCAATAGTTGTGCATAAAACCCTCGATTGTGTTAATAAGCAGAGCGTTAGATGACTACTCGCTCCGTAGAACTAAAGAGCGTGGCTAGGTAACCAGAGTGCGAGTATAGCCTCTTTGTGGTTGTAGTAACAGGAAAGTTGATAGTGTATTATCTCAGTGTAGACTGGAAAGCGTGGCCAGGTGATAGCTGGAGATTATAAAATTCTGGTCGTTTTACCAGAAACGGAGTTGGGAACTCAGTTTGGAACTCGGTTGGAACTGGAAAGCGTGACCTAGAGTCAAATTATTTGATTTACCATTCTTGTCTTGTAAGAAGGAAGGAATACCGGGGTTATTCTCTTATAAGAATACGGCTGAAGTTTAGTAGCTGCATAAATATTATATAAATTGACTATTGAATACAGTATAGCTTAGAATAGACCTTATGCGGTGAGTCCGTCGTCACACGATAAGGACGCGAACATATGATATGGGTCCGGTCCTGAGCACAGCTTCTGTGCCCGGGTGGATTATAGATAAGCTGTTAGTTGACAGTGTAGTGATGGGTTCGTCAGCGCCTAATTGGGAGTCATTCATGGTTAGGAAAATGGTTCTTAAAATAATTAAATTAAATATTTTGTTATAATACCTTGAAGGTATACACTGTCGATTCCTTGGTGAATGTCAGTTTAGTATGTCAAGTGACGTCACCGGTGCGGATTTATTATTGCACAAGGGTGAATGAATAAGTGGGCTGGCCGTGGGCAATCTCGTAAGGATTCATTTCCATATGTTTTATGTATGGGCTGGTATTCAACCCGGTGACTTAACCAAAGAATACCTGGCGTTCAATGAACCTAAGCCTGGACCACGAGTGGCGGAATGCTGAGAGCCTAGAGTAGGATTATATGTATCTCAACGAAGGACCTAGGTCCTTCTGAAGTAAGAATTCATGTAATACATAGATGATTAGTACCGTTTGTAGAAGGTACACGTATCACATTCAGGATCAAATTGCTCTTGTGTAGCTTAGGTATTGGGTTACCTAACAGCTGTTGTGGTTTATTTAGTGGTAATTGTTACCTTCTCATTAGATTCCCTATCGGAATTATTGACTGCAGAAGTTAGGGCATTAAGTGAAGAAATTCTTGGAAGTCTTCAGAATTTCGTATTAGGGAAGGATTGTCTTCCTAATTGTTGTCTTATCTGATAAGAATTCGTGATGTATTCCGAACTTCTTGACGGAGAGGTGTACCCTTCCCCCGGGAGTAGCGTTCCGAAGATTGTACTGAGGATTCAGTAGAGTATCCATCGTGGATAATTGCTTTGCGCTAATGCTATCGCTGGACGGTGGTCCGTAAGTTTAATAGCAGTAGAATTGTTCAGTAGTGCTATGGAGTAGGTGTTGCTTTCCACCGAGTAGAATTTTGGAAAAGATTGTACAGATGGTACAGTGGAGTATCCGTGTACAGATGGTACAGTGGAGTATCCGTTTCGGATAGTTGCACGTAGCAAGTGTTAGTTATTGGACGGGGTTCCATGATGATAATAACCGTTGATGTGTTCGGAATTTCTTGTTGGGGAAGTGTAGCATTCCACGGTGTTGAAGGGCTATAGTATTGAAGTAAGTCATCTTGTTGACGAATTGGCTCCTGTTGAGTGTGGAGTATATAATTTGAAATAAAAATGATTAATTTTTTTTTGTTGTTGTGTAAAATATTATAATATATTTTGTTCTGTCAAAGCACTCACCGAGTACGGGGTCGCAAGGTAGTCTGTTAGGCAGCGCGATGAAAGGTTTATGGGAAATGTGGAGGTTGTAGTGGTGCTGCTGGGAGGAATAAGGATAAGAGTATAGTGCGTTCTCGAATGAACTTTGACAGAATTTATGTAACTGTTACGGTAATTGCCGTTCTATTTTTGTTTTGTTTTGAATTTGTACCGATTTTATGTAACTTTTACGGTAATTGCCGTTCTATTTTTGTTTTGTTTTGAACTTGTACCAAATTTATGTAACTGTTACGGTAATTGCCGTTCTATTTGTTTTGTTTTGAACTTGTACCGATTTTATGTAACTGTTACGGTGATTACCGTTGTATTGTTTGCTCTGTTTTGAGTTTTGGGATAAGAGCTCTGGTTACTGTAGTGTTGGCAGCATGCGTCATGACTGGGGGCTGCGTTTCTTGGATAGTTAAATCTCGAAACGAACCCGTGCCCTTGTGGTCGGACGTATGGTGGGTCTCGCTCGGTAAATTGAATTCCCGGATTTTTGTTGTTTATTATTGTCTCCTTACTTTGGCTCGGTGTAAATCACCGAGAGGCCTTGGGCAGCCTTAAGAGTCCGGGTTGGGGGAAGCTAGCCTCCCAACCGATAAAGGTTTTGAAGATGGCCTGAGAATACATCTGGGATGGATTGCTGTGTGTCTCCATCACGGGCCTCATGAACCCAAATTAGCGATTGCGATTACAGATGTGTTCTGTCATGCACATGTTTCGGGCTAAGGTAGCTTCGGTTCGTGAGGGTCGCGTGTCTGTCGCTCGGATCCTAGATGACCAAAGTTGTGTATGTGGTATCACGTGATTCTTGGCTCTGTTCTGGGGGTCCGTAGACGCGTCCTGCTTTCAACCGGGGCTACTCGCCAATTTTGTATTATGTTTTGTATTTTCTTTTTAAAGGGAACTAAGGCTCCATTTATACAGTTACCTTTCTGTGTGGTGGTGAATTGTTACTGCAACGGTTGTCCAGACCTTGGAGTCTGAGGAAACCCAAGTTATGTGTAAAGTTCTGTGTGAACTTAAGGAGATATAAGTCCTCGAAAATGGTTCGGTGTGAACCATAGGATATTTGTTATTCAATGTATAAAGTTCTGTCTGAACTTAAGGAGATATAAGTCCTCGAAAATGGTTCGGTGTGAACCATAGGATATTTGTTATTCAATGTATAAAGTTCTGTCTGAACTTAAGGAGTTACAAGTCCTCGAAAGTGGCTCTGTGTGAACCATAGGATATTTGTAATTTAACGTATAAGGTTCTGTGTGAACCTCTTGAGAATTGTAAATGATGAATATTGGCAATTGCGAAATTTATTGTTATCTTTGTTGTTGTCATTTCGCCCGGAAGTGGCCGGAAGTTTGGACCGTCTTGTGCTGTGTGCCAGGGGCGGTCGTATTGTGGAAAGCGCCCGTGATATGGGTCCGCTTTAAAATTTATCGGTTCCCGACTGTGCAGTAAAGGGAAGGGCGAGGAAGAGAAATGTGTTGTAAAGTGTTGTCTTTGGTGTATCAAGGGAAGTGGGATTGTAATTTTGTGTTGAGCCATGTGGATGGTTGGTTGGACGGAATCCACATTGAAAGGGGAGAATTTCAGGAATCACCTTTGAAGATAATCCACATTGAAGGGGGAGAATTTCAGGAATCACCTTTGAAGAGCAGCTGGTTCATAGGTTGGCCCGTGACCTACAGTGAACCCACTAAAGTCAGCCTTTGGGAGAAGACTGCAGATTTGTTTTATTATTTTGGTTAAGCTGTGTCCATTTCTCAGAATATTGTAATGAGAGAATGGCTTAACTGATTTGTTTCCCTCTTGGTCAACATTTGATTGTTAGTTGACCTTGCAGTTTAATATTTTATTAATTATATTACCCGATTGTATAGAATTATTTTAATTTCCTTGTTGTGTGATTTGATTTTATTAATACTGTATCGATTTCCGGTAATCTTGTACCATTGTGCATTGTTTTGTTTTGTATCAATTCCTGTAACTTGTACCATTGTGCGTTGTTTTGTTTTGTATCAATTTCTTGTAATCTTGTACCATTGTGTATTTTTTTTTTTTGTGTAAGGAGTTGGGAAGGATTGTTTCCCGCTCCTGTGTAACCGGCTATGTGTTGAAGTTAAATTGTTTAGGAGCCTAGTTAAGGAAAGGTTTTACGTGGTTCCCTTCCTCGTGGTCGGTCTTACACCAATTAAGACTACACCTATGGCAAATGCTGACTAGAGATAAATCGGCCACGAAACCGTATCCGGTGAGGGGTACATACACCCCTCGCTCCTTAGAATCATCTCTCGGACTGATGCGTCTGTGATATACGGAGGATAATTTTTTTTTTTGTTTGTTTTTTTTTTGTTCTTTCAATAACTTCGGGTGGGGTGTTACGACTATATTTGTTAAATTGCATACTTCGCGTCCTCGAAATTGTTAATTCGCGACATATAATAATTTATGAAACTTGTGGTGTCGAGACCATGTGCTTGCCTTGAAAACAGGAAGATTAAAATATTATGAAATACTTGAATATTTTAAAATACTAAAGACAATAAAATAAGGGTAACTACCCTTGCAGTCAGGTACATTTTATTCTATGACAACATTGTCACGGGCGACTTAGAGGTCGAGATTGGCACCCCTGCTCCTTCGTACTTCCTTGCTAAGGGGAGGCCGGCTAGCTGGCTCGCCCTATTTCCGTGCTGACCGTGCTGAGATACAGACGTTGATCCGACACTGCTCTTCCTCATATATCACAGAACTCCAGGACGCCATCTTGATTACGGGTGAATATTATTTCTCCTATTTTGAGTGTGGATTTCATCGCCAAGCTAAATACCCACCGAGTAAAAAATTAATTTCAAATTGTTATTCAAATCTTCCTTGCCAAATACAACACATTTCTTCTTGCCAGTTTTAAACTTTTTTTCTCGAAATTCGTCGAGTTTTTTTTATATATTCTTTTTTCTTTTTTTTTCTTTTTTTTTACAATATAATAAACTGTTTCATTACAAATTGTTCTTGTTTAATTGTGTCGCCTGTCCCAGCGAGATTTGAGAGAGACTTATTCAGAGTTAAGAGAACCCAACGAATCCCAGAGATCTAAAGAGTTCCTGTCTCGTTAAGAAGCCGACTGACCTGTGCGGGCCTGTCGCTCCTTGGTAAGATTGATATTTGGTGAATTGATTTAAATAATCAATTGTGTACATATAATTATTGTTTCCTAAATACAGCAGAAAGGCGTGACAAATGTCATAATTAATTCGAAGCGTTCAATCGAAACGATAAAAATATTTATTTCAGGTTCAAACTTAGCTATTATTTTACTTTTAACAAAGTACGTAAAAGTAAAAGAATAAGTAACGATCTATCATAATTAATTTGAAGCATTCAATCGAAACGATAAAAAGATTTGTTTATACTGAAAGAAGGCATTGTATAAAGGAAAAACGTTATGCATTATTTACCTCGATATTTTATCTTTATTTTAAAGCTTTTAAAATTAAGTCTATCGGCAATTTAAGCGTTTTCTGTGGGTGATTAATTAAAATATTTTCTGAAACAAAATAACCGATTCGATTTTTCTAAGAAAATTTTCTCTTCAGTTATCTAGTTCATTGTCCATCAAAGGATGGAATCGTTTTTCTGATATTGAAAACAATCTCATAACAAAGCCAATGATGATTTTTAATAATGTTTAGAAAATAGAAAATGATAAATTATCATACATAGATCTGAATGAATAAAAATTTTAAATTATGTAGACTCGAATGTATTGAGAAATTATAAATGAAATAAAATCGCATTGGTTTACAAACGTTATCATTTTTTTTTAATATTGTGGTCCAGCAATAAATTTTTGTGATAAAAAATGCTTCCCATATTTTTTCGCCACACATTCAGCACATGTAAAATATTTTTTATTCCATAAATCTTATTTATTTTTATCATTATACATATATTTTACTTATTAATTTTATTAATGTTTCTGACAACATTTTTACAAAATATGTAAAAATTTATGAATTAATCAAATCAAACAATATCTCGTTTTTTTTGTAATTAAGTTAACTTGCATAAATAATATAAAAATATATTTTATTATATTTGTACGCATCTCATTTGTATAATAATATGTTCAAATAATAAACTTTCAAAAATGTCCCGAGGTTAGCAGCATTTTAAAATTAATACAAAAGTTGAAACTTTATAAAAGTACTGCAACGTAACATCAATTCTCCCTCAATATTAGAGGCAGGTAGTTTTAACGCTCTCGACAATTACAACCCCACCAACAATCACCCTTTATTTTAAGTATCAACTTAGAGAATCGATGTAAAGGCTAAAAACTCAGTGACGCGTGGTTAATAAATATTGAATCAATTGAGTGACGCAGTGAATATATTTTTTAGGCACCGTGTAGCACTATAAGAAGTATCCACTCTATTATTCTTCTATATGAATAAAAAAATAAGACCCACATTATTTTATAGGAAAAATCATATATTGTGGAGAATAGAAAAAAAACAGTTATTTTCTAGATTGATACAAACTAAAACTATTTTGTCCTTGAATTCCTCATATTGTATGCAAACAATACAATTTAAAAACAAGCCAAGAAAGTTTTCAAATAATCTCTCGTTTGACAAAAAAAGTGTTAAATACGATGAAAAGTTTTTTTTTCTTTTTCTGAGTTACAATCCTGGGATTGGTCTACACCAAGCACTCGATCCCTCCACTCATCTCTGTCATCCACCAGTATCTTCATCTCCTGGTAGCTGCCACAGCGCACATCCCGGATCACCCGGTCCATGTAGCTATATCTAGGTTACAATCCTAGGATTGGTCTGCACCAAGCTCTCGATCCCTCCACTCATCTCTGTCATCCGCCATTCTCTTCATCTCCTGGTAGCTGCCACAGCGCACATCCCGGATCACCCGGTCCATGTAGCTATATCTAGGTTACAATCCTAGGATTGGTCTGCACCAACCACTCGATCCCTCCACTCATCTCTGTCATCCACCAGTCTCTTCATCTCCTGGTAGCTGCCACAGCGCACATCCCGGATCACCCGGTCCATGTAGCTATATCTAGGTTACAATCCTAGGATTGGTCTGCACCAAGCACTCGATCCCTCCACTCATCTCTGTCATCCGCCAGTCTCTTCATCTCCTGGTAGCTGCCACAGCGCACATCCCGGATCACCCGGTCCATGTAGCTATATCTAGGTTACAATCCTAGGATTGGTCTGCACCAAGCACTCGACCCCTCCACTCATCTCTGTCATCCGCCAGTCTCTTCATCTCCTGGTAGCTGCCACAGCGCACATCCCGGATCACACGATCCATGTAGCTATATCTAGGTTACAATCCTAGGATTGGTCTGCACCAAGCACTCGATCCCTCCATTCATCTTTGTCATCCACCAGTCTCTTCATCTGCTGGTAGCTGCCACAGCGCACATCCCGGATCACCCGGTCCATGTAGCTATATCTAGGGCGGCCTCTATGGTTATTGCCTTCAATCATTCCCTTGACGATGGTAAGGAGCAGGCACGGGTGCCTGATGTTATGGCCTATCAAACTGGATCGTTGTTGGGCAATTCTATTTAGGAGTTGCTTTGTTTCTCCAACCCCGCTCAATACCTCGTCGTTTCGGATGTGATCTGATCAATGGACCCTGGCCATGCGCCTATAGCACCACATCTCAAAGGCAACCAGACACCCGGACTCGCTCTGGTTGATGGTCCACGTTTCGCAGCCATACAGCAGCACACTCCAGACAAGAGTTTTCACTAAATTTTTCCTAGCATTAATATAAATGTTAGGAGATTCAAATATCTTGGATTTCTTGTTGAAAGCAACTCTTGCCGTGATGAAAAATCACGACTGAATATTAGTGTATTATCAAATTTTCTTCATGTAAAATATTAATAAGAACATTTGTATAATATTAAATTCGCTGTATAAAACTTGATGACTTTCGTTGCCTAGTTGATAAAACGCTTGTCTTCTAGCTCGGGGGCTATACGAGTATATGCGATTCACGTTGGTACAAAGATTATTTAAATTAAGATGCCAGCCTGATTTTCACTTTTGACATGTTTAACACTTTTTTTGGTAATTTAGATGCGAGTGCCATATGGTAGTAAGCCCGCAAGGTTGTGTTGCTTAAAACAATTACAATCTTGCGGGCTTAATTTATAGTATATTACTGCAAAAATGTGTTATGCAGTAATATATATTTTCATTTCGACCTCACCATCATAAATTCTAGAAGATCCAAATATTTTATTATTTTGAGCGTAAAATCACGCTTTGAAAAAGAAATTAACTGTCAAAAGAAACTGTTCCATCGGTGACATATCTGAGTATGAAATGAAAATCAGCAACGAAGAAGTAAGACCCGACTTCATGGAAGAATTATAATCACTCGAGGCATAGTAAAAGTACTTTTAGAGCAATATCAGACCTGATATCAAACTACCGAACAGGTGCTTTCGCAGAAAAGTATTTATAGAGCAATATCAGACCTGATATCAAACAACCGAACAGGTGCTTTCGCAGAAAAATACTTATAGAGCAATATCAGACCTGATATCAAACAACCGAACAGGTGCTTTCGCAGAAAAATACTTATAGAGCAATATCAGACCTGATATCAAACAACCGAACAGGTGCTTTCGCAGAAAAGTACTTATAGAGCAATATCAGACCTGATATCAAACAACCGAACAGGTGCTTTCGCAGAAAAGTACTTATAGAGCAATATCAGACCTGCTATCAAACAACCGAACAGGTGCTTTTGCAGAAAAGTACTTATAGAGCAATATCAGACCTGATATCAAACAACCGAACAGGTGCTTTCGCAGAAAAATACTTATAGAGCAATATCAGACCTGATATCAAACAACCGAACAGGTGCTTTCGCAGAAAAGTACTTATAGAGCAATATCAGACCTGATATCAAACAACCGAACAGGTGCTTTCACAGAAAAGTACTTATAGAGCAATATCAGACCTGATATCAAACAACCGAACAGGTGCTTTCGCAGAAAAATACTTATAGAGCAATATCAGACCTGATATCAAACAACCGAACAGGTGCTTTCGCAGAAAAATACTTATAGAGCAATATCAGACCTGATATCAAACAACCGAACAGGTGCTTTCGCAGAAAAATACTTATAGAGCAATATCAGACCTGATATCAAACAACCGAACAGGTGCTTTCGCAGAAAATTTAGAAAGCAGGAAAACAATCCTTTGATAGTCCGAATATGAATCGATGAAGATATCTGCATGTATGACCGCAAAAAGTACAAGAGGGTATATAAGTTCACCATGTATACACGAAATTAAGATTTATGTAAATATCTCTATCCTTTCTCTCTGTGTACACGTATATTAGATATATAAACGCGTGTGAGATAAAAAAATATAAGTATATTAATATGTAACGTACAAGTATTTTATAACATAATACATGTACAAAATTCTATAATTTCCTCTCTAATACCACTGTTTTCTCCATCACCCAAAATATCCAACATAATGACTCAAGTCCGTTTCGCAATATTCGATGAATGAATAAGGTGTCCTTTAACCGGGCCGATACTCCGAGCATAAACCGTCAATAGTGTGCAAAAGTAAGGTTCATTAATCAATTTATTTGTACAATATTCTTCAAAATGTCGTTCAATTTTAATGATCCTGAAACAATACTTTCTACAGGATTGATAATTAAGTGTACTGGAAATAATATGAAACTCGTCCATCGTCAAACATGTTGGTGATACTTCTTCTTCGTTGCATACTCAATGTTTAGCGTCGTAGACCTTTACTTTGTCTGGAACTCCTGCCCTGAACCATCTCAACTGAAGTGTTAACTCCTTTATTTGGTCTGTCTATTTTGTAGGTGACCTTCCTTTTGTTCATTTCTCCTCACTTGTATGAATCATTACCAGCTTTTAAGGCTTTTGTTGTCATTTTTGGCAACATGCCCAAAGTATGCTAAGATCTATTAAGTGCACGTTGTGGAAAGTATTTTTTTTTAATCTGGCGAGCTTATTGACATGTGGTATTTTTTTCCAACCAACCAGAAATATGTTTTGATGGGCCCTAAGTGAAAACCAGACTAGAATCCATTTCTTTTTAATCTGGGTTAAAAAAAATGTAAAAAATCACTAGGGCGCTTAAATACTTACTGCAAAACGTATTTTTTTTAATAATAGTATGTTCATGCTTCGAGTGAGAACACCCTTGAAGAGAGTTGGCTCTCTAAACGGTGTTATGTAACTTTGTGGTTTGAATGAACACCAATACTCTGGAAGTTGCCAAAAGAATATTGTTAAAAGAAAATTATTAAAAAAACTTGTAAACTTATTTTATATTTCGTAAATCAATGGCTTCTTTTAAACATCGATTCTCAAAATTAATAACGAAAAAAACTTCCAATAAAAACAAATCAAATCCTGTTTTTTTGCATATTATCGTAGGGTGGTTTCTGATTAAATAAAAACCTCGGAGAAAAATATTTTCACATTTACGTTTGGAAAAAATATAAACATCAGGCGTCCCGTAACTTTAGCGCAATGGGTAAATCAAAAAGCTTTTGTGTACCCACCAGTATGAAGCTGTGACTACAATATTTTCTAATTAATTAGTGAAACAATTTGTTCTTGGCAAAAGGATAAATGTCAGATAAAAGCTGTGAAACTTCGGTTTTAAAAAGATAAGTAATTAAATGCTTTGTGGGAATCGATGTCATAAGTCAGATAAAAAAAGATATTCAGTTAATTTGGTAAGTTCGAGGAAATTAATCACGAAGGAATATAGTAAGAGAAATAGACTTTAATTTCATTATTTCTATGCATACTTACATTTTTTCTTATCTGTTCTAATCAATAAATCATGATTAACCTCATTAATTCTTTGTAAATTTTAATTTTATTGTCTCTTCCAATGATTATTTTAAATCACATAATTTAGAAATTCAGAGAAAGTGGCAATTTTACCAATTTAACATCTTATTTATGTATGGATAACAATGTAAATTATGTAAGATCGATTTGAATGGTATCTGGAAGTGAAGTGAAACCAATTAGTTTGCCTAAAACATATTTTAATAAAAGCTCATAACTTTTTCAAGAGATAGGATTTCAAGAGATTAGCCCCTTGTGCGTGTAAACAGTATTCAAGAGCTTGGCATCACGTTCAACAGTTAACATTCATTCGGTTATCATATTGAGATTATAATGTTTGTATTATATTGTTTTACACTTTTGTTGTATACAATACAACCTGGAGAGCTTATTTCCGTGTGATAATCTCTTCCAACCAACCAGAAAGATGTTAAAGAGGCCTTAAGTGAAAATCAGCCTTGATTATTTTTTTAAAAGTCCGGGTATCGACGGGATATTAGTCTGCCAATAAAGCTCTGGGATATATGATAAGTCTCTTGAGCTGTTGATGGTGGCGCTGGTATGAGATCACTTTTGTAATTCGCTAGTTAACATTAGATTTAAGTGCGGAGTAATCATTTGGAACCCGAACGGATTCCAGAATTCTCTAATAGTTGAGTGAGTTCTAATAAGATTTCTGCGACATCTTTTTTTTTTTTGCAAAGAGTATTGATTTTACCCATGACTATACCACATGTTTCAATGGGAATGCTTGGATATTGCTCCTTTAGCGTGAAAAGAGAATTATGCACATGTTTATACATATACAAATTGCTAAAGTGAAAAATAATAAACCCTATATATTGTTTATTGTTAAGGCATTAACGTTGTGGAGATTTAAAAACATTGTAATTTATTTTATCCAACACTGTTTTTTTCACTTTTTTGTAACGGTATAACCCTACCGGTTTCAAGGCTTCCACCTCATCTTCAGGGGAGCACAAACAAGACGTCCCACAAGTCTTGTTTGTGCTCCACTGAATATGAGGTGAAAGCTTTGAAACCGGTAGGGTTATACCGTTACAAAAACGTGGAATAAACAGTGTTTGATAAAATAAATTACAATAATTAACCCTTTTTTGATCACAGACGTAAGTAAGAATGTGTTTGGTACCGTCTTCACAAACTGAGTTCTTGAGAGCATTACCTTTCGCACACAGAATGGCCTTGTTGAATGAATTTCTGATATCTTCCACATTTCGATGAATACATTGATAATCCTACTCCTTAATAAACTTTGTAAGTATAACTGAGTTACTTCCCTGGAAAGCATAGTTCCTGTTATCATTATGCAATATTAAGACTTTTAATAAGTTATTTGTTTCTTCTTATTTGATATAATTGGGTTAAGTTTGGATCAAATGTAAAATAAATAAAATCAGTAAGTATCGCATTAGTGGTAAATCTATATTTGCTAAATATTGGGTGTTAACATAAGTTATGTCCGTTTTTTTTTTCATATTTAAAAATGAGCACCAAAAGTAAAACAAAATGGTGAAGGTTATACGTCATTCGAAAGAAAACTTTCTGCTCTACAAGATATTGTTCTTGATTTTGCGTTACATATTTTATTTTATTTGATTACAAGCCCTCAAAATGGAATGTCAAGTAGACGAAAGTGAGCATTTTCGATACCTCCTTCTGTTCGCGTTCAATCGAGGGAATAAATTGTCGAGCGTTCATTTTTGTCGTTTTCGCTCAAAACATGTGGAACCTAAGCGCCAAACTTCTGGACTTTTTCCGTTGATTTAAGATGGTGGTATACAGTCATGTGACTACAAATCATCTGTTCAGCCAATTCAACGGTGGTTTGAAGGGGATTTTCATGAATAATATGGTTTAAGCGGCCCTTATCGAAGTCCACTGGTCGTTCGGAACGCTCCATGTCTTTCAGGTCGAAATTACCGTCTTCGAATCGCAAAAACCATCAACGAGCTGTCCTTTCATTCATAGCATTTTCACCGTACACTTTGCAAATATCACGAGCAGCTTTGGCAGCTTTATTCCCTCGATTGAACGCGAACAGAGAGAGGTATCGAAAATGCTCACTTTCGTCTACTTGACATTCCATTTTGAAGGCTTGTAATCAAATAAAATAATATATGTAACGTAAAAGCAAACACAATATCTTATAGAGCAGAAAATTTTCTTTCGAATGACGTGTAATCTTTACCATTTTGTTTTACTTTTGGTGCTCATTTTTAAATTTGGAAAAAAAACGGACACAACTTATGTTAACACCTAATATTTATTGTTCTCCTCCGTTCATATGATTGTTATCTATAGTTTTGTTCACAGCATGCTTGTTAAAAGTTTCAAGTCACATATAGAAAAGACATTTCTTTGTCGTTTCATTTTTTTATCTTTTCCTGTAATTGTGATCCTTGTGCGCCAATTATAGAGAAATATAAGACCCAAATAGTAATAACAAATCTTACCTAAAACAGAAATTGAATTGCAGAAATACTACGCAGTTGACTCTCAGTTGAAACATTCATTGAATATAAAGAAGGAAATAATTGAATTGATATGAATTCATTGAATAAGGCCAAGATAGATACATTTATTTAAATTCGACTGGATTTCGTTTTTATTATTTGTAAGGAAATATTTCGTATGAGAATTATGTATATTAAGACCCAATTACCATAACTAAGTAATCGAAATACATTTTCTAATATAAAGCCAAAGTGAGCCGAAATAGTCACGATTCATTATATTATTATTACGAAAAATTAATTAGTTGGCATTTCAATTTGAAGGGATTTTGAAATGAAATTTGAAGGGATTTTGAAATGAAATTTAAAGGGGTTTTGAATCAGATTATATTAATTTTATGAATGAGCACGTTACCCGTGAATCATTATAACAACTTCATTTGGGACCCAAATTTATATTCCAGTATTGATTTGGCACGAATAACAATGGTTTTATGGAGGAAAAATAAATCGCCTTTTGACTGACTGATTTCAAAGGTGATTGTTGACTATATGAAAGTTGATCGTTTGTAAAGGAAACAACAATGGAACAAAAATTGGATAAAAAGTACTCAAATTAATTAACTTCCCAAAGCTTGATCAAGTTTTATCTCTAAGTGTATAAATTGCCCTTCTATTTTGATGATACATATGTATTTGTATTGTATTATGTTATTAACAACATCGCCGTACGACAATCTCTTACAAAAAAATGTATTGGAATAAAAAAAAGGACGCCAGTATGTTAAAAAAGTTCGTCAGGATATAATAGTGGCACACGCAAATTACGTGTATGTTGTAGTGCTATCGACAAGTGCAATAGTAAACCTTGAGTTATGAGCTCTAGTGGTTCTTAGAACAATGACTCGATTACTGGAACCGAAAGTAATAGTGTCTTCCGGCCACGTTCTTCAATACGTCCAAACCACCAATTCAGATTTGTTGAAGTGTACTACACTAAAAAAAGGAAAAAAAAAATTAATAAATAAATCTATAGTTGAAAGTAAAACAATAAATAACTTTGTTATTCTACTAATTGAATTTATCACCGCGACATATGTTTCTAACTCCTATCTCGAGGTTTTCTTCAGGTAGAATGCCGTCCCGGCTGAAAAGTCTCGAGATAGAAGGGTGAAATACGTGTCTCAGTTGTTAATGTTATTTTTGGAATAAAAATGTAATTGATTATTAAATATTCTAATATGGAGTTACAAAAAGTAAAAGCTTAAACTAAAAGTTTTTTTTTGTTTTCCCTGACATCAGTTTCTTTCAAGAGATCATATTCCAAAGCAGAGTAAGGCTCGTTTTTTTTTATTTTTCTTGCCAAAAGGAAGCAATTTATTTTCTGTAACGAACCAAAATACAAGTTGGAAAGGAAATTTTCGCAAAGTTCATTTATCGTTCATCAATTATGACTTATTTAAGAATTACTATCCTCAAGTTAGTAACTTAATAAATAATGACCGCTCTCCGGAACAACTCCGGAACAACAAATTACAAAACATATGTTTGAGATATATTTCCAGCCTCACCGAAAATTGTCAAATTACATTATATCAGAAAACTTTGGTAAAACATTAGCAATTATGACATAATGTAATTTGGTTAAACATAAGAAATCACGACAGTGTATGTATGACAGAAAGAAACTGATTAGGAATTAACTGATGAATCTAAACTAAAGGCTGTTGCGTTGAGTGATATGAAAAAGAGAACTCTGATATGGTTTGGGAACGCGGAACGAACGAATCAAGAAAGACTAGCAAAACAAATAAATGTTACAGTGCAAATGTGAGTGGAAGGTGCGGTAGAGGAAAACCAAGGAAAGCTTGATAGAATCGAGTGTATGGTATTTTGAAAGAAGGAAATTTAAAAAGTCAGATAAATAATAGAAGTTGTATGGATGTAGAAGGTGTGTAGATATGTATAAAAAATCACCAAAATCTCACTCTTATGTGACATCCTAAACTGTTGTGTCGCCCTTCAATATCGCTCCGATAATGTCCAGCGAATGCATGGACTTGCGCTATGCTCAATCAGATTCGGGCATTTTCGGTTCATCGCTACTTCTTCATCACGTCGTCAGTGACTGTTCACGCTGTTAGATTCTAGAAACAGTTACTGGGTGACTCTCATCGTTAGCTTTCTTCAAATAGTGACATAAAAGTTTTACATATCTCTTCAATGACGACATTTGTTTCTTCGCAAATGATATTTTCTTGTTATAAAGCATTTTTTTTTCTTCTTTATACGTTTTTGATGAATTTGTTTTATTACTTTTATCTGATAGGTTTAAAGACATAACTTTATGGAAATAAACATGCTATTTGTATATTGTATAATATGGTATCTAAATAAATAAATGTATGATATAATGACGATAATTTTATTACAACAAAATTCATGACCTAGTTGGTAAAAATCCTGTCTTTTGACTTGGGGATTGCGGGTTCGATTCTTATTGGAACCCAGATTTTTTAAAATATTCCAATGTGGTTTACACTTAAGACCTATTTAATATTCTGGAAGTATGTACGAGATTATCAAATAGCAATAAACGGTTTTACTATATACAACGAAAGTACATTACAGTACAATATGTAATAGTACAGGAATTGTCTTTCAAAAAATATGAACATTATATATTTAAGATGGCCAAATTAACATTAACAGGCTTTGATTAATAGTTATGCTTAAATAAAATGTCCTATGAAAAATACATAAAATATATCATGCCAGTCTGAAAAGTGCTCTACGCTCAAACAGAGGTTGTTTATTGACTTCCCAGTTCATCGCTCTTCTTTTTTTCCATCGTCCTTAACTGTCCATGCAGCGAGACTCTGGAACCAGCTACAAACTAAATTAAGTCTTGCTCCGTTGTTGGCATGCTGTAAAAAGCAACTGAAAAAATCTTAATATCAAACCAATAATGTAACGTGTTTTATTTCTCATTTACCTTTCCTCTCCACCATACCTTTCTTTTTCCTTTAATCACTGATATCTCACTTTTATTTGACTATGTTTATTGTTCATGAATTTTGTGCAATCAAATCTTCTTCTTCTTCCAAGTGCCCTGTCGGGTCCCCCCAACGTTGGTGATCACTTCGGCGAATCCGTCTCGGTCCTGAGCCGCCCGGAACAGTTCCTCTGCACTCCGGATGCCGGTCCACTCCCTCACATTCCGCAGCCAGGACATCTGTCTTCTTCCGGGCCCCCGGTGTCCCTCGACTTTCCCCTTCAATATAAGCTGGAGCAAGTGGTACTTCTCTCCACGTAGCACGTGACCCAGATATGAAATCTTTCTAACTTTTATAGTGGACAACAACTCCCTGTCAGCTCTAGCTCGCCTCAGGACTTCGGTATTTGTCACCATGTCTGTCCAGGGAATTTTGAGCATTCGACGATGCAACCACATTTCAAATGCTTCCAGTCTGTTCATTGTCTGGACTTTCAAGGTCCATGTTTCACAACCGTACAATAAAACAGACCACACATAGCATCTAATCATCCTCTGACGGAGTTTCAAATTTAAGTTGTCATCACAGAAAAGCGACTTCATTTTATTAAATGCAGTTCTTGCTGCCTCAATTCTGCACCTGATTTCCACATCCGGGTCGAGAGACTGCGTGAGTATGTTGCCGAGGTATCTGAATTTCTCCACCCTTTCGACGCTACGGCCGTTCAAACGCAACACTGACCCACTGTAATCCAACCGCCCGAATGTCATCCACTTGTCAATCAAATAATGATAAGAATATTTTTTGCGACCATGCAAGTTCCTTTATTAACTGGTTGCTTAGAAGAGATTGCCACCTGGCGATAAGCCCTCCAAATTGTTTTACAGTAACGTTATAAAAAATAATCATAACCCACCTTTCAATGTATGTTGATATCAAAACAATATATCCACATATGGTTTACGAATCAATGTATCCCCAAAATAAAAAAAACTTAATAAACCTGGTTGGTTGGAAGAGATTGCCACCTGGCAATATTTCCGTCAGATAATTTTACAATAAATTATTTATTTGATTAATAAAAAATTGTTCCTTCAAACACTACTTTTGTAAAAAGATAAGATAAAATGATATCATATTATTTATATTGTTAATAGTTGAGGCATTAACGTTTTGTTTATTTTATCAAACACTGTTTATTCCACTTTTTTGTAACGGTATAACCCTACCAGTTTCAAGACTTTCACATCATCTTCAGGGGGGCACAAACAAGACTTGTTTGTGCGCCCCTGAAGATGAGGTGAAGTCTTGTTTGTGCTCCCCTGAAGATGATGTGAACCCCTTGAAACCGGTAGGATTATACCGTTACAAAAAAGTGGAATAAACAGTGTTTGATAAAATAAATTACAATATCATATTATTTAACTATAAATTATTAAATATTAAAATAAAAATGTATATCTTCAAACTAAAATTTTGTAAAATAGAAAAGAAAAAACCATCAACAGTTCAAAAAGTTGACTTTAATAAATGGAATCAAAACTGTAAACAAAATAGTTAAAACTTTAACAAAATAAAACAAGATATCTTGCTTCGAAAAAGAATTAACTGAAATGGGCAATAGAGCCACCGCGACAAAGAAATTTAATACTCTCTCAAGGAAGCGTAGGCGGACAGGAAGGGAGGAAGCAATTTGTATTTCATGTTGAAGTCTCCCGGACCGGAAGTGGTGCGTCATTACGCGGATATCCTCTTAGCCTGGTTACAGGAGAGTAAGGGGGAGGGGGAATGGGAAGAAATGGTCACAGTAGTTTCTGCAGGGGACTAAGTGCATCGAAGAATCAAACTAAATTGGTTATATCGACATTTTCCGAAGTAACAAAAGTTAACAATGTGGATTTCAAAAGATACTTGGCTTTGTACTCAGCAGATAAGTATTGTGGCAGTTCTTTTTGAAACAAGCTTTATAAATGGAATATTATAAAAATTTAAAAAGATAATATAAAAGCTAGTTTTTTTATTTAAGAAAGAAATACGAGTATATGATACTAATATTTGCCAAAGGCTTTACCTATGTACAAACAAATTTATACATAAACTAATCTTATTTATATTGTTTATAGTTAAGGCATTAACGTTGTGGAGGTTTAAAGACATTGTAATTTGTTTTATCAAACACTGTTTATTCCACTGTTTGTAACGGTCTTTATAAAATCTTGTTTGTGCTCCCCTGAAGATGAGAGGAAAGCCTTGAAACCGGTAGGGTTATACCGTTACAATATGTGGAATAAACAGTGTTTGATAAAACGAATTACAATGTCTTTAAACCTCCACAATGTTAATGCCTTTATACATAATATTAAAAAAAATGTAAAAGCCTTCAATTATTATCATGCTTTGTCATCGAGGGTTATTTCTGAAACAGTTAAAAAGAAAACTGTTGAAAAAATCAACAATCTGCAGCAGCCAAATTCACGTAATTTTTTATTTACTGCTATCGAAACTTTTGAACGAGCATCTTTATATCAATAAATATTAGATCGTTAGGAACAATCATACGACTGTATTGTTTAATACTTTATTTATACTCGTATACAGTACAAACTGGTAATAAGTTTACACGTTTACCTATTCGTTATTTTTTGGTACATAAGGTATTTGTTGAATGTTAGAAATAGACGTCAAATTCATATACTGTCTCTATTGTATAATATCCTTAACTGTCCCGAAGCCCCCTCTTATCTCGCCGAGAATTTTCAGCGTCTTTCCAATCATGGATTAGCGCTACGCTCAAACATATATTGTTTATTGGCCTTTCCAGTTCACCGCTCCTCTTTCTTTATGTCGTCCTTTACTGTCCATGCAGTGAGACTCTGGAATCAGTTACAAACCAATATAAGACTCGCACCGTCCTTGGCATGCTTTAAGAAGCGACTGAAAAACCTCTTAATTTATAGTCAGTAAAATCCTCCTTCTTCTCCACCATCCCTTCTTTTCCTTTTGATTGATAATATCTCACTTTACATGAAAAATAATGTTCGGGTGACTGTCCGTCTTTGTGTGGTTCGTGGGCATGTGCTCACGTATATGTTTATGGATTTCGTGGGGATGGATAGTTATTTGAATGATTTATGCGACCACGAAACTTGCTTCATTTACTTTTGTCTGGTTGGTTGGAAGAGATTGCCGCCTGGCAATACACCCGCCAGATTGTATTTGCAATAAAAATGTTAAATAAATACAATAAATATTTTTTTTAGTTTACAAAATGTATCAATATATTTTTAAGACATAAGTCCGTAAACATAAAGACGAGAAAACATTTAATTGACTAAGAAAAAAACCTCTTAATTTTGAGTTGAAAAATTCGACTAAAAGAATTCCTATTTACGTATATGCCAAGTTTAAAAAAATAATATAAAGCTTTGGTGATAAAGCGCTCTCTCTTTTTCGCCCCAATTTAAGAATTTATGCTAGGCAAATATTTAACGGGAGTACAACACTAAAAAAAAATCTCTATAGAATAGCAAATTTCTGCCCCACTAAACCACGGTACCAACAAAAGTTCAAAATATGTACGAAATCCAAACGAATATTTTAAAAGAGTAAAAAAAAACAAATCGTCATGACATAAAACATCAGAAGTCATCGCACCCTTGATAATCAGATGTCAAAAATACGCTACCAAATTATGATACTTAATGGGTTTCAAGACGAAGGATAAAGGATAATCCCTTCAAAAGGAATAAAAATTAGCCGTTGAATTACTTCAAAAATATTCGTTAAATAAAACATAACAAAATGTTTTGATACTGTGACATAATGAAAGCGTCAGAAATTTTTCAACTAATGTAACATTTTAAAATACATTTACGCTCATCAAATTACATCTTTGTGAGATTTACAGCTTTCACGAAAGCTTTGAATGCATATCCTAATGACCATATTTGTTGCTCAAACCGCGAACAACAAAATTTCTTGCAGAGCAGAATTAAGCTGTGTTTTAATTTATTAACCTACACCACATTTTTATGTCCCTTATAAATATATTTCATTATGTTAGACTGTTAATTAACCTGTTAATTAAATGTCGACAAGAGACTTTGTTAATCACAGGATGAGCAATAATTTAATAAGCCCTTACATAACTAACGAATGAAAAAAGTTAAACGTGTAGAAATAAGCTTGTGTTATGATAAAAATCGCAGTTATAAAAAGTAAAAAAATGGTTAACAACGTTTTATAAAAGAAGGTAATCAAAATAAGCCATATTCTCACATCATCTATGCGAATCAAGTATTTAACTCGACGATGAAGATTTTATGCAGATCTTTATTTTTTTTTCCTAGTTTCGTTTTTATACTTATATGAACTAGATCAGGGGTCGAAAACGTTTTGAGTCAGAAGAGTCGAAAATGATGATAAACAAAGAATATTTTTTTTTCAACATCCACATTTTTTTAAACAAAGATATCTTTATGTAAATACCTTCTTATATATCTTTATGTAAATACCTTCCTGCCCTCTTATTGTCGAGATAGGCAGGCAGGACAGAGCGTCAAACTTTCCTGTCGCGACACACATATTTCGCCTTTTTTAAATCCATACACGTTGTCATACAGTTCCTAGGATATTTCTGACTTGTTACGTTTCCTTCTATCCAAATATCTTACACTTGGTCCAAAGCATTCTTGTCTCGGTGTTCCTCTACAGCGCTTTCCTCTCACATTTGAACTCTATATTTGTTTTGTTATTCTTTCTTTAGTTCCACGTGTCTCAACTATCTCTGAGTGCTCTTCTTCACCTTACTTGACGACACATCATCCTTCAATTCTACCCTAGTTTACATTCATCCTGAATCACTTCATCTCGTATTCTGTCATACATTGTCACCTCATATATTGTTCTTAATGCTCGTTTTTTCATTGCGTCACACTTTCACTTGGGACTCTTCCCTTTTGTGCGTCGTACTTTCCCTTGGGACTCTTCCGTTTTGTGCGTCGTACTTTCACTTGGGACTCTTCCCTTTTGTGCGCCGTATTTTCACTTGTCACTCTTCCCTACTGTTCGTCGTACTTTCGTGCCTCCAGTGACTGCAAGCCTCTCCAAACTGTTTCCTTGTTAACAAGAAATGTGTCCAAAGAATCGGAAGACTTTATTTGACATTGTCTACAGTATGTCTGTGTCTCTCAGCTGTTTTCGAGAACGGAGGCTTCGGGTTCGTTTTGCAGTCCATAGAGTTTGTAACAACCATATAAAATGTATACTTTTAAAAAATATGCTTTAAAAAAAATCTAATATTTCATTCCAGATGAGAAAACTTGTTGGTTATCACTAACAGAATGGACGCAAATACTTCTATGTCATTACCCTTTTTTTCGGCCTTTTACTTTTTTCTATCCCTATGACTTTGAATTAAGCGATATTCATCTTCTCTCTCATCATGTTTCTTACAAATAAATTACGAAACTCTGCAATTCATCGTCATTCTTTGCTAAAATTATCATGTAATCAGCAAACATCAATCCACATACATTTCTATTCGACATTTGTAAGCCACCCATTGACCTCATTAGTTCATTCACATAACATCTATGTAAATATCAAATATCATTCACGTCTTTATCATTCACGTCCCATCTATGTAAATATTAAAAATCTAGAGTGGCATACTACATCCTAGCTTTGTCCCTTTTGAAATATTAAAACACTTAGTCAAGGCAGCGTTCACTTTGATACACGCTCTACTTTTAGCGCATAATAACGTATTAATTTACATTCATTCAATATTCCACAGCTTAATTAACTAACATGTGTTAAAAGAAATTAAGATAATATGTCAAAGGTTTTTCTTTATCTTTGATATACTACGTGTTAGGATATTGTCTTGTGTTATATTTTCATTTTATAAACTACAACCTGACGGGTTTATTGTTAATCAGTAATATATTCCGTCTAACGGAAATATGTTAACATAAATGTATTAAACAAGCCTTTCGTGAGAATCAGGCAAGCACTTTTTATAAAAAAAAAAATGGGTATCAACACGAATCGAACTCGCTACCCCCGGATCGGAAGATAAGCATCTTATCAACTAGACTTTAGAGGTCAAAAATACTTATAACATACAACTTATCACCGAAACACCTATTTTTAACTCGATTTGTTACCAGATCAACGCTTATGTCTTACTTGTAGCATGTTTCATCGCAACTGTGTGTGATGATTATTGAAAAAGGAAATATTTCAATGAAGGGTAAAATTTTCCGCATTTTTTGATATCTTATTAATGTTTTGATATCGTATTAATGTTTTGATATCTTATTAATGTTTTGATATCTCATTAATGTTTTGATATCTTATTAATGTTTTGATATCTTATTAATGTTTTGATATCCTATTAATGTTTTGATATCGTATTAATGTTTTGATATCTTATAAATGTTTTGATATCTTATTAATGTTTTGATATCGTATTAATGTTTTGATATCTTATTAATGTTTTGATATCTTATTAATGTTTTGATATCCTATTAATGTTTTGATATCGTATTAATGTTTTGATATCTTATTAATGTTTTGATATCTTATTAATGTTTTGATATCGTATTAATGTTTTGATATCTTATTAATGTTTTGATATCTTATTAATGTTTTGATATCCTATTAATGTTTTGATATCGTATTAATGTTTTGATATCTTATTAATGTTTTGATATCTTATTAATGTTTTGATATCTTAACTAATGTTTTGATATCGTATTAATGTTTTGATATCTTATTAATGTTTTATTTTTCGTAATGTATTCATTACAAAGGGCATAATTTCATAAAATATATTCAATCCATTTTAACAACCTTTATTTTGTATGTTACCCCTTAAAATTTCTAAATTCGTATTTCGATAAAATCTCTTACGAAGGATGACCCAGCAGTTGCCCTTCGATTTCAAATATACATCATTTTTAATTTTGACAATTTTTTTCAGGTACTTAAGAGGTATTCTTAAGTTTAACTATGGAGAATTGAATTATAGAGATACGAGCAAAAGTGTTCATTTCGCAAATGGAAAGTCAATTATTCAAACTCAGTACGTATATCGACGTTATTTTACAGTTGGAGATAATTTAACAATACTGAAGACTAAGAAATTTATTGCACGCTTTTGACAACAGGCGTCTGCTCGAGCCGGAACACCGACTATAACCCCCTTTAATGAGAATATTGAAACGGTACGAAAGAGTGCTGCTAATAATCCAACTACTTTAACAATACAACATTCGGCCAATCTTGATTGTTTTGGAACAAAAACTGCCGATTCTCAAGAAGCGATATGCACCTCTTATTGTGCAAAATTTATTTGATGCAACAATTTAAACTATAAGACCCACACTATCACATCGGATCGTGATACATAGGACACCCTGTACTATTACAGAAACCGAATATATTTATTCAAATACTTTCAATGGAAAAATAATAAATGTCAATGGTGTATTGGTATCTCACATAATGTTTTGAATATAAACATGAACTTGGTAAAATTCAGATAAACTTAAGATAAAAGCTTTCACTTATAAAAAAGGAAGCTTTCACTTATAAAAAAAGAAACGTTTACTTATAAAAAAAATTGGTGTTTTAAATTTCATTCCCTTCCAATCACACTTTTCTCGATCATCCCCCCCGCCCCCACAACCCCCGTTTATATTTATAAGTCATTTGTTCGTCGTCTTTCCGCTTAACACATCCAAACTACCCAAAAAGCTTTTTTTCCCTAAACTTAAGTTATCAGTTTTAATTCATATTTATGCCTAATAACAACATTTTATTCTGTCACAAATCGACACAATATATATTCTTCACAGTGCTTGTGTTTTCATTGCATTTATTTAGCTCCTTTTATTAACTTTTCACTTCTACGTTTCACTTTCCTTAATCAATGTTGCCACTAATACGAGAAGGCTGTTGTTAACCCTTCCTTCCCTGTGATGTGTAACTAGTACACATTGCTTCTAAAAACTTCAATATTTCTTTAAATATAATAAATACTGGGTAAAGATTTTAAGTATTCCTCCGTAATACATTTACGATTGGAATGAAAAAAAATATTAATAATAATAATTAGCACTTATTGGCCACATCAGAGATATTTTGTGAAAATCGGGTATAAATTCACCAATATAATCAAACGTGTGCCAGTGTGTGACGTAGGTATATTAATTCTTAAAAACCGCTATGGGTGAGGAAGCGACACTATTCACGTCTCACTCTCACTCCACTTCGGTATATGGGAACGCGAGAAATAGAATCTCAATTTGCAGTTGTGTTTCTTCCTTCGAAGTATAACATACACCGTTTTAGTCCGTCTCAAATCTCAGTAGCTCTAGGGCATCCATTTGAGGTGGTCGCTTTGCCGTTTTGTGAACGTCGGCTGATGTTTTTTTTCATGTTTTCAGCAATTAAATCTCAATTATTATCACTTTTGACTTCAAATTTAAGCGATCGGCTATGAATATTATTATTTTTCCGATTTTAAATCGCTCATTTTTACATGTGTATTGATGTGTATTGAAAACACAGCACCGGAACGAGCGGATTTTTTAGCACAGGAAGGAAAAGGTTAACCATCATTATGGCAGATCTTGATATTGCTTAGTTTGGGTATACTCGTATATCTTTTAGTGACCAATTGGCATTGTTTTCTATTACTACTCGCCGTTCAATATTTCATTCCATCTATTTGTCACCTAAGATCATATATTCCAAACAGCAGAATTCTTCACTCGTTCTAATATTTCATTGTTTACCCATATATCGCATTAATTTTCTTCCATTCTTTTCAAATACCATGACTATGGGTTTTACAAAATTATTCTAATTCACAACTAACACGACGTGATGATATGAAGATACGTGGGTTATTTTTAAGAAGTACGCTCGAAACATTTTTTTCCTAAGCCCACGTTATTTGTTATACAAAAAAAAAACTTTGTTTTGCTAAATAGTGTATGTTTTGAGCTATTTTTGGATAACCCAAACAAATCTTTTTTAAATTTTGTTTAAGGATTATTTACAACTATAATAAATATCAAATCATGAGTTAGATTAACGTGTATGAATATTAAACGAAGAAAATATTCCGATACGGAATAAAAATAGAGGGAAAAAATTTGCATTGCTAATTTTCGACTCTTAACGAAATATTTTTCAGACTTTTTACAGCTTGCTGAACATCCTCGTTAAAAGTTTCTTCATTTTCAAACTAGTCGGCTATCATTTTGAATACTTGAAAGACAATGTTAAATATCTCGTTTTCATTAAACGAAAAAATAATATTAAAAGATTTATTTCAGCAATGAAAGGTAAAGTTAAAATTTTATTTTATACAGATTTTAATAAATTGTTGACGAAAATTTTATTCTCTGATACCGAAAAAAATGTGGCTGTGTCTAACAGAGATCTATCAACCTCTTTATAACATTATGTGGTTCTAGGTATGTTATATGCTGTGCATCTTGGTCCGAGTTCATAAGGCTGTGTCTAACAGAAATCTATCAACCTCTTTATAATATTATGTGGTTCTAGGTATGTAATATGCTGTGTATCTTGGTCCGAGTTCATAAGACTGTGTCTAACAGAGATATATCAACCTCTTTATAACATCATGTGGTTCTAGATATGTTATATGCTGTGCATCTTGGTCCGAGTTCATAAGGTTGTGTCTAACAGAGATATATCAACCTCTTTATAACATTATGTGGTTCTAAGTATGTTACATGCTGTGCATCTTGGTCCGAGTTCGTAAGGCTGTGTCTAACAGAGATATATCAACCTCTTTATAACATTATGTGGTTCTAGGTATGTTATATGCTGTGCATCTTGGTCCGAGTTCATAAGGCTGTGTCTAACAGAGAACTTTACTATCAACCTCTTTATAACAACATTAAAAAAACATCACGGTACTTTTAACCAACTTTATATCATTCTTAAAATCCATATACAAAATAACACGTAAAGCGCGATACTGTGTTTCTTAACAACATTAAGTACAATATTTTAAGCAAGTGACACTGTGTCACAAAATTAATATATTTGTGCAATACACACAACTTAAATCACCAAAATTATGACGAATGGCGCCAAACAATCCATCAATATACGAGTACAAAGCACTAAATATTTTATGGAAACCGCATCCAAGTGAAATAACTAAAACGTTAAGAATACAAAGAAAACTATTGTTCTAATATTTATTACTTAATATTTCCATTTTTATTTCCGTGTTTAATGTATACTTCGTGATCATAATATATAATAACATATCATGGATAATAGCGCGAATTGAAATAATATTGCAAAGCAGAGGTACCCAACTAAAAATAATAAGTCGTTCAAATAGTATTTTTTGTGTATTTAAGTCAAATTTGATATTGTCAGTATCATACCAATACGTCATAGAACACTGGTTATTCCAGATAAAAGCCTTGATTTGGTGATGTTTCAGTACTGCAGAGCCGTAACGGATTTTTTTTAACTATATCTGACACATCCGTTCACTAACTGTATCTTCACCATACAATAAACATATTTTGTTTAAATTTGTGTCGCATTTTTCCTTTGCCGTAGAAAAAAAACATCGAGCACCGAACAAATAACTTGGTTTGTTTTATCTTCGAAATTACGCAAAAAAAAAAACCTAAAGAAATTTGGGTAAGCAGTTGCCGAAAAGTAACAATAACGAGTCGTAATAATAACCTTTCATAATAATATACATTCATAAAGATTGTATCGAATTAAGCAACGAGATTATTGTCTTAACGACATCTTTCCGAGATAAAGCAAAATATATTATGGATAACTCAATACATTTGGGATATTTATGAAGTCGAAAAGTACGCCGGTTAAAATAACAATTGAAACGTTATATATTGTTTTTAAAGTAAATAATGAATTTAAAAGAGTAAAAAAAAATACTGAAAAAAAAAATATTAACTGAAAAAAAAACATCCCCATAAAATAATAGTCTTCGAGCTTATGAACGAGCATCGGGAGTAGGCACGGAATCGAAGTTCGTCATATGTTACAGCATATAAATATCACAACAATATTAAGAAATAGCTACTAACTTTGTGCTCCCTTTATTAATATAAATAACGTAATATAAACAAAACATTAAGGACAATACTTTGCCTCTGGAGTTGAGTAACCCTGCATCAACATGTATGAAGGTTTTAATTCTGCAAAGCAACTTGCATCTCGTTCTACTAATGAGGCCATGTGTTTTCTATATCTCAATATCTATCCATAAAATTCCCACAAAATTCTCAAAGATTATTAATTAATTTTAAAACAATGACTGTAATTTTTTATTATTACTGCTTTTTGTATCTTCATGTTAGTTAAAGAAAAATTTTAGTTTACGAAAAATTTGTATTATTTGCAAATAATTTTAAGTACTTATATAACCTGTCACATGTTCATTTGTATATAAAGACAGTATTGTGTCGTTAATTAAATAAATAAATAAATAAAGAAACAACACTGGCACCCATCTTTCACGTGCAAATATCATTAACAAATGAAGTTTTTAACAGGCTGTAACGTTAGAAATTTTCAGAATAATAATATTAATTGTCTTCATTATTGTCTTCAAAAACTAAGTTATCTTTGTAATTTATTTTTAACAAACACTGTTTATTCCACTTTTTTATGACGGTATAACCCTACCGGTTTCGAGGCTTTCACCTCATCTTCAGGGGAACGCAAACAAGACTAAATGCTGTTCAAACTGGCACCGATATAGACACTTCAACGGTTGGAGGCGGGGGGATGAGGAAGGCTAGGTATAATTTCGGCCAGGAGCGGGGAAATTTTGGGGAAATAACTATTCAACAGGGAATACTTAGCAATAGTGGTGTGTATAAACTTTTATGTGCTGACTGTGATAATTTCTATATAGGAAAGACAGGAAGATCTTTTGAAAAGAGATTTCGTGAACACCAATCTGCCTTAACAAATCCTCTAATTTATTCTGAAATGGCTAATCATTGTCACCGTGAGAATCATACTTTTTCTATCGATGATGCCAAATTCTTACATATTAGCGGCAACGGAAATAAATTGGACAGATTAGAGGCCCTAGAAATTTCTAAGTCAGTATACCGATCGGAGCATCTGTTGAATAGTTATTTCCCCAAAACTTTCCCGCTCCTGGCCGAAATTATACCTAGCCTTCCTCACCCCCCCGCCTCCAACCGTTGAAGTGTCTATATTGGTGCCAGTTCGAATAGCATTTAGTCTTGTTTGCGCTCCCCTGAAGATGAGGTGAAAGCCTTGAAACCGGTAGGGTTATACCATCATAAAAAAGTGGAATAAACAGTGTTTGTTAAAAATAAATTACAATGTCTTTAAACCTCCACAACGTTAATGCCTTAACTATAAACAACATAAGTTATCTTTGATACCATCAAATACGCCACTTATACCACATTTCTAAAAAGATTTAGTAAGTGTATATTGTTTTTTAGTTTCCCGTGAAATTTTCACGCAGCTACACACTTCTGAAACTGTCAGCCATTTCATTCGTTCTGTTGCTATAAAATAGTGATATTTTCTGCTACATTTTACAACGTATTACCTACCTTCGAATCATAAAACGCACCCCAATTCGAAATCAATTCTTCCAAGTAATAAATACGTGATATGGTTCGAGAAATACGGTAATATCAAATATTTTTAATTCGAGAAGAAATAAGGTTGAATATAATTGTTTCTCGGACCATTAGTGCAGACCACTGGGTCCGCAGAAAGCGCCGTTGTTTATTGTATGATCGTGATTAGGTTAAGTATGTGCCAGTCATAATTTTGATATAACTTAAAAATAAACACTGAGTTAGTAATGACACTATTAACGTTTACAACTTCCTCGGGAATATTTGCTGTAATCAAAATTGGCAAATCCATTAAACGGTGTTAACTCCCCGTCTTATTTGGATTGCGAGATATTCGAGAGCCGCATTTTCTAGTTGATTTATTAATTTTTATTGAAAAAGATATACCTATAATAATAATAACTTAAGGGCAGTTTATAAAGAGCCGTTTTGATAATTATTCTTCATGACGTCTTTTTCTTATATTCACATCTTATTTTGTGCCCAATAACAGCTTTGATGGTTGTGAGTTATTTGAACTGAACCAAACATTCTCGTATATAACTTTAACCCTTAGCACTTACTTGTCGGCGTGCAGGTGACTTTTAAGTTTATTTTTTCAACTCCATTAATAAATTGTTTTTTTTTCACGTCCTTGGCACTTTACAGGTTTCCCTAATTCATACGAGTACATGGGCCAAATATACTAAGAACAAAAAAACTGTCGAAAAACAATTCAAAATTTTAAGACTTATTTGATTAAAACAAATGTAAAAATGTACATGTTGCACTTAAACATTATGATAACATAAAGCATGTTAAATAATATAAAAAAATAAATGATTTTAAGTATTAAACAAAATTTAAGAGATTTTTCCTGAAGGAGCTGAGCGACACATGGAACACATCTATTTATTTTAGACTTTTATTGCAAATGCAATCTGGCGGGTTTATAGCCAGACGGCAATCTCTTCCAACCAAGCAGACAAAATTAAATTAAGCAAGTTACGTGGTCGCATAAACCATTCAAATATCTATCCATCCCCACGAAATCCATAAACAAATACGTGATCATATCCCCACGAACCCCACAAAGACGGACAATCACCCGAACATTCCTTTTCATAGAAAGTGAGATATCACCAATTAAAAGAAAAGGAAGGGATGGTGGAGAGGAAAGAAAAAGAAAAATCAGGAATGAAACACGTTATTTTACTGACTAGAAATTAAGAGTTTTTTCAGTCGCTTCTTAAAGCATGCCAAGGACGGAGCGAGTCTTATATTGGTTTGTAACTGATTCCAGAGTCTCACTGCATGGACAGTAAAGGATGACGTAAAAAAATAGTTGCGGGGAATTGGAAAGGCCAAAGGCCACGTCTATATGAGGACACACACAGTTAAAAAGTGTGATTGCTCTAACTATCAAAATTTCTAAAGGTAGGGTAGTTCTACTAGCAGGTTGATAGAACGTGTTGACTCAAATCTCCGGAATATTCAAACCATGTTTGTTCAGGACGGACGGGTTTACTTAATTACTCCATAGTGGACGAAAAAAGTGGAAGCCCAATCGAAGACATCTTCTACTTTATAATAATATGTAACTAAGCATATGCAGTAAGACGATACTTGGATAAAGCCAGGGATAATATCCATACTCTCTCATGTAGACACATCAGAGAAATCTTTTCTGAACCTGTTCTAGCATGATGGAATACGTAATCCCTGCTAGCGCCCATATTAACATATCAAACAATACTAAAAAAAATGACATTGTTACCTTTCACTCAGCAATCGGCACTAACATGCATACGCTCAACATGTCAGTTGGTTGGAATACGTTGCCATTTGGAAATTAAAAGGCAATTTGTATGCTTTCGTGGCCTAGTTGGTAAGACGCGTGACTTCCGGCCCGGACATTGCGGGTTCGATTCCAGTTCGAACCCAGTTTTCTTTAAAAAAAAAAGGATTCTTGTCTGAATTTTACCTTCAGACTTGTTGAACGTTTAACTGTTTGGTTGTAAGAGATTGCTATGGCCCACCAGGTTTAACTGTGTACAACAAAAGTGTAATACAATACAATTTAACAACAAAGCGTATAAATAATAAAAAAATTGGGAATTATATTTTTTTGAATGAGGATATATCATAGATATAGATATAAGGAAATATATTTATGGGGTAAAACAATGAGGAAATAGATATACTTTGACAGTCTCCGTGGTCTATTTAGTAAGACACCTGTCTTCCGGCCAGGAGGTCGCGTGTTCGATTCCCTCAAACCTAGTTTAAAAAAAATGTAAAAATCGGTCTTGTTTTCACTTCCGGCCTCATTAACATCTTTCTGATCGGTTAGAGAAAATGCCATAATCTTTTGAGGTTGCACTGTATACAAAGAAAGTTTTATACACACGGGCGCTACTATATCTACCAGATGATTTGTTTAATATAAGTGAGTTTGAGTCATGAGTAAGAACACTCTTGAAGAGACTTCGCTCCCTAAACGGTGCTTTATTAACCCTTCCTTCCCTGTGATGTGTAACTAGTACACATTGCTTCTAAAAACTTTATTATCTCTATAAATATAATAAATACCGTGTTCAGATTTTAGATGTTCCTTCGTAATACATTTACGCATTGAATGAAACACTAATATTAATAATAATTGGCAATTATCGGCCACATCAGAGATATTTTGTGAAAATCGGGAACAAATTCTCCAATACAATCAAACGTGTGCCAGTGTGTGACGTAGGTGTGATATATTCATTCTAAAAAACCGCTATGGGTGAGAAGCGACGCTATTCACGTCTCACTCTCACTCCACTTCTATATATGGGAACGCAAGAAAAAGAATCTCTGTTCGCTCGCTTCTCTCGCTTAGTAGCTCACGAGCATTCGTTTGAGGTGATCGCTTTGCTTGTTTTGTGAACGTTGGCCGATGTTTTTTTTTCATGTTTTCAGCAATTCAATTTCAATTATCATCACTTTTGACTTTAAATTTAATTAATTTAAGCGATTGGCTATGAATATTCTTATTTTTTCGATTTTAAATTGCTCATTTTTACATGTGTATTGAATACACAGCACCGGAACGCGTAGATATTTTTAGCACAGGAAGGGAAAGGTTTTCCTTTAAAAAAAAAAAACAAAAAAAAGATAGATAGAGTGGATCTCTAACTCTTACTTGGTACGACGCTTGTCTTCGTTTGTTCGATTTACGTTGGCACTATTTTTTCAATCAAATAAGGTTTCTGGTTGGTTGTTTACTACCCCCCAAGACCTCTATATACAATTTTGTTATTGATAGAGAATGCATTATAAGGCAAAACGTCCTCAGGCTTGTTCTGTTAACAACGGAAGTATTTATTTTTTTACTATTGATACATTGTACCTTATTGAAATATTCAAACGATATGACCCTCGTCAACCAGCAGACGCGCTCACTCCAAAAAATTCAAAATATTTTTTCAGTGTTATTGAAAAAACCATTAACCGTTCTAAAAAATCTAATAAACAACAAAGTGACTGTAATAATACGTTTTCATGTAATTTTATTGCCTTTTTTACATCCTTGGGTCAGACACTTTTGGACCATGCTAAGTGTGTCACTGAAAAAGAGACGCAATGATTTCTGTTTCGTTTTTTGAAGCACTAGAATAAGAAGTGAAAAATCTTCGATGCCTTCTAATTTAAGATGTTTTCAATGGTGTTTGTTGACTTAATATAATGAAAATAATGGTCGACGTTTCGAAAGCGTTACACTCTTCCTCCTCAGAACGATGTCAAAAAATATTGCCAAATATCACTTAGTAGCTACTAAGTGATATTTGGCAATATTTTATCAACTTATCAACTAAGCTTAGTTGATACGATGCTTTTTTCCAATAAGGTGGTCAGTTTCCGATGGAACAAAAAATACATTATTTAAAAAAATTGTTTCACTCTGGTTGTCACTTAAGGTATCATTTTTTTTTACTGGTCGGTTGGGAGAGTTTTTCATATAGCAACTAATTTTCAAGGTTATAACGTTAACAACGAATTTGTAACACAAAACAAAGCAATGGTTTGAGTATATAAAGATGTTTTTTTTGGTGTAACAGGATTTTGAATTGGCCACCAAGATCGTGCGATTTAACGTCTCTGGATTATTTTCTATGGGGTTATGTTAAATCACAGGTTTACATCAACAAACCCAAAACTCTTGATTAACTTGAGGCCAACATTTGTCGTGTTATTGGCGCCACACAGCCGGAAATGCTCCACCGAATCATCGAAAATTGGCGTAATCAAATTGGCCAGTGCAGAAGAAACCATTTGAACGATATCTTGTTTAAATCATAAACGGCATGAAATATTATTTCAAATTAAACCTTCAGATAAATTTTTGGTTTATTAGTTGTTGTTTTATTTTATTTTAAAGTTCTATCGTTCTTAATGGGAAACCCATCTTATGATCGGTTAAGGTACATAACATAAGAGCCAGCCACGGTCAAGATACGAATGAAATTATCATCAAACAATAATTGTCATTAAACAACATATCGATTGAATTCAAACACACGGCCATTTAAATAATTTATATGTGTTATACAATAATTTCAAAACAAATCCTATCACACCCAAAAAAACAGCCCTGTATTAGATAGTCACCGACTCCTAAATCTATCGACTTAGTTTTAATATTATAAAACTCCATATTCAACAAATTGAGAAAATCTACAAAAAATAAACTTGAATAACTATAAAGCCTGTTTTGCTTTATGAATAAACTTAACGTTCAGATATTAGATTAACTTTTAAATTAAAAAAGAAGACCCCCGAAAGATTTTAAAAAAATGAAAAAGAAAAACATAACAAAAAGTGTAAATGTTAGTGGAAGGCGTGATATACCAAATAAAGTATGGATAGAGCAAGAGAATGATATTTTAAAGGAAATAAACGTTGAAAGACAGATAAATTGTAGTGATTATATTGTAGGGTACCCACGTCCCTAAATATTGTTAACATGCAGGGTCAACGACCGATGAATCAACCTCTGGATATCTACAATTGTCACATACCAGAAACGTCAACACTGTTTACACGAAAATAATATTTACATCGCATTCCAAGGCAAGAAAGAGAACCTATCGCGCCGTCTCGCCGTTTCGACAATAAATATCCTACCCACTGTAGTATCCGCAGCGCTTCCGACTGCCTCAGCACGCGCAGGAGTGAGATCGAGATATACCGCGGACGCAGTCACGCGTCCCGTTCTGAAAGTCTATATATACCTACTTATCGATGAATAATAGCACTTGTTATTATTTGCTTGACCATTCATTTCTGTGTATTATTTACCGACTATTTACTCTCACTTTTATCGCATTCCTGAATTGACGTATTTTATTTTAAATACAAACAAATCAAAATCATCACGATGTACGACTAAAGCATACCGCTAAATTGATGACCCCGAACGAAGAGGAATACAGAATTCGACTAAAACGAATATAGCGATGTCAACATCAACATCATCACCACGTCCTACTAGGACACACGCTACATTGGTGACCCGCTACAATATGATAAGGTGTATGGATGTAAAAGAGGCGAAGGATGCATGCCGAGATAGAAAAGTCTGACACTCCATTCTCTCTGCATTCACTGACAGGGAGATGGCGTGATGGTATTTATGTATTTATTAAACAAAATAATCTTGTTCATCAATATTTATAAGATGCTTGACCAGCATTGAAATAATAAAATTCCTATAAAAATTTTTTTTTTGGTTCAGCGAAATTGAAAAAAATCAATTTCATTTTCATCAATCAGCTAATAAAAAACTGATCGTCTATTTTATTCCAAATTGAATAAAATTTTATATAAATACAACAATAAAAATGAAAATAAAACGAGAATTTACTCAGTTAACCTTAAAACCATCTTACACTATTTTCTCGTTCCAAAATATATAAACAAAGACGCTTTCAGAGATAATCCGAACTAATAAATATAGAGGTCACTTTTTTAACCGGTTAACGGAATAAAGGTCAAGGACTATTATATTTCAAAGTGCTTTTTTTTGGAGAATAACTTTTTTGTGTGTGGTAAATTGAATAAAATTGATATGGAAAGGAAATTATGTGAAAAATTGGGGGTTATCCGAAAGGGTAAAAAGTGAAGATTAGGTATGTATGTAGCCTCCAACTCGCTGGAGTGAGGACCCATAAAACAGTGATAAAATTTCACCGCCACGTTTCATGTGAAATAAACGAAATTGAAGATAACTTTTGACTCTGAAGGCAACATACGCTCCGAAGGCTTATAATATCAAGCTGTTGTAACTCAGTTTATTTACTGAAAAGTGAAAATATTCGGTGAGCATACAATACTTAAAAGAGATTTAAAAAAGAAGGAGCTTCCGTATATCATATTGTATATTTATCATTAAAAGAGGATCACGTTTATGAACTAACTATTGTGTTGTTATATTGACTTGTTAATATTATCCAGATATACCATCACGCCGTGTCCCTTTTGGGGTAGACAGAGAGAACGGATCTCCAAACTTATATTATTCTTCTCAGTGTCATGTCAGGTCCCCCCAACGTTGAATATCACCTGAGAGTAGGTATATTTGTCCCCGGCAGCCCGAAAAAGATTCCCAAAGCTCCTTATACCAGTCCAATCACGTATATTGCGGAGCCAGGATATTTGCCTCCTGCCAACACCTCTTCGACCTTCTATTTTGCATTGGTTAATCAAGTGCAGTAATTTGTACTTTGCGCCTCGTAAGTGCATGACCCAAATAGGACACCTTTCGGAATTTAATATTAGTCAGCAACTCTCTATCAACTTTGGCTCTTTGAAGAACCCTTGTGTTGCTGACCATATACGTCCAGGGTTGTCCATAGCATTCTCCGGTGCATCCACATTTCGAATGCTTCCAGTTGGTTCATATTACCAACTTTGAGGGTCCATGATTCCACTCCATGCAATAACACTGACCAAACGTAGTCTTTGACTAACCATTGTCGAAGTTTCAAGTTAAGATTATCATCGCAGAATACGCTTCTCGTTTTATTAAAAGCCGTACGAGATGATACAATTATGCACTTGACTTTGGTTTCTGGATCTGAGCGGAAAGCAGAGAGAACATATTTCCATATATTTCTATCCAAGCAAATAACTTTTGCCTTCTTAAAATTAATACATCTCGTCATGCACAATCCTCTTTTATTCATACATTTCACTTTACCTTCTTTCAAAATCTGGTCCATTTGGTCAAGCCACGTTTTTCTTGGTCAACCTCTTCCACGCACAACTTGCACTTCTGACTTGTATACTGCCATAGTCATTATTTCATCGTTCATTCTCTCTGCATGTCCGAACCATCTTAAAGTTATTTTATTTATCAAATTTAAATCATAAATTTTATAAATGCATTAATTTCTGATGTCTACGTTCCGCCTTCTTTCAAAAATTGTCACCACAATTTTCCCTTAGAGCACGCGTCTCCACAGCATTAATCTCACTCTTATCGTTCTTATTTCATGTCACTTCCACTCATCAAGGTGGGCACCAACACACTATTATGTATTGTCATTTTTGCAAGGTTGTTGTATATAACGTTAAGTGCTTTGTTTACCTTGTTCCCTGCCACTACCCTTCTTGCAATGTCCTTTTTAACTCACCCATTACACGTAAACACGCTGTCCAAATAACATAACTCAACAACCTGCTCTAGTTTTTCGGAGTTAATTCATACATAGCCATACTTTTTACCACACTTTTTTCTAACATATAACCATAACCTTTGATTTCACTACATTAATTTTCAAATATTTCATTAGACATCTCTCATATAACTCATTTAACATATCCCTTAAATCGGCTTCATTTTCATATCATATGTATACAGAAGCTCAAACGCACAAACTTCACCCAGTCTTACACATCTGCCATCATGTTATATTATTAATTTCAAATTAATCAAAATAAATATATAGTGCAAAGATGTGTATATAAAAGGCGAGGATCACATTGAAATTGGGGTAAAACGCTAATACTTCGACATTTCTAATACTCTGAGTTTCTCATATCTCTAGAATGTTGAGAATTAGCGTAGAGACTGCAAAGGATACGTTACTTTAAAATAGAGAAAAAAGCCCAAAGATATATCTACTAAGTGAGTGCATTTTCTATACGTGGTTCTTTTTCACAAGGTTTTTTTCTAGGTGTGTTGAAATGCTACCTTCTAAGCGTCAGGAGAGATGTGAGGGTCGCTTCTTATATATTTAAGTTACTGACGGGAGCAACATCGAATGCAACCATGCTGGAAAATATACGATTTTATTTTCGATACAATTATTCGACGTATAGAAATATTGATTTAATTAGGCTGGCAATAAGAAGAATCAACTTGTTAAGTGATTTTACTTTGTTTTCAGGGATTTCTCTTTTGAATAAGTCCTCGGATATTGACATCTTCAACATGTCAGGAAACGTTCTTAATATAGTGATATCTTAGAAATGGGAGTTGGTTATGTCAACTTAACAATTATTTTTTATATTATTTATAGTTAGGGCATTACCATTGTGGAGGTTTAAAGACATTGTAATTTGTTTTATCAAACACTGTTTATTCCACTTTTGACCAAAAAGTGGAATAAAAAATGTTTGATAAAACAAATTACATAGACTTTATTGTATTGTATCCCAATTTGGGTATAAACATATGACCCGAGTAAATAAGGCGCTTTTTGTATACTTGAGGCTGATGTGTTGAATTAAATGTCTGAGATGGTTTGGACATGAAGAAGGAATGGATGAAGGAGATTGACAAAACAAATATTTAGTGCAAATGTGAGTGGAAGGCATGATGGAGAAATACCAAGGAAAGTTTGTAACGGTATAACCCTACCGGTTTCAAGGCTTTCACCTCATCGTCAACGGAGCACAAACAAGACTGTAGTAGTAGTAGTAACGGAAATAAATTGGACAGATTAGATGCCCTAGAGTCAGTGCATCGAGGTGAACATATGGCAAACACATATATCCCAAGAATCTCGCCGAGGTTGTACCATGCCTTCTTCAGCCCCCAGTTCCTAACCCGAATGTTTACCGTTAGAAGCGTGTATCTCGGTACCAGTTCGAACAGAATTCAGTCTTATTTGTGCTCCCCTGATGATGAGGTGAAAGTCTTGAAACCGGTAGAGTTATACCGTTACAAAAAGTGAAATAAACGGTGTTTGATAAAACAAATTACAATTATTTCTTCTTTATTATTTTCATTTCTTGTAACTGCAATTCCATTTAAGTTTAAAAAAATCTGTAAAGTTATAAAGTATATATAAAATAAATCTCTGCTTAATCGGAAATAAATCCTAAGATCTTTCAGCGCCCATTTTCATAAACAAGATTTGAGATGAATGAAAAATGTATTCAAGTACATATTAGAAATACTTTAGACACAAATTATTGCACCCATAGTGTTGGTCTGCTTTGTTGCTGGTTATTGTGCTTTAGTTAGACCGAACCCTCACGTGAAACATGTCGACATTAAACTTAATGACACAATACAAACGGTTAGTGGTACCAAAATCCAGGCTTCGTTTTGTGTGATATATTAATCCCCTTATTAGATGTACAGAGGCAGCTTAGAAAAAAAGCTTAATAGAAAAATTGTCCAATTAGTCAATATTTGCTTCACCTGAAACTCATTTGGATTAGATCATGTTATCATAGTTGACATGAGTAGGAAGAAGATATAACTCTATCAGAGTTAGGCATGCAAGTAAATAATCACGACTGTTATTGTTTGTAGTGAGAGCGGGTGACTTAGCGGACCAAACAGGTGTTTACGTTACAGTTGCGAGTGAAATATACTTCTTACGTGATAGCTATATGTGTATTCAGTGGTGTAACGAGATTATAAGTGGTAATATTCTGTGAGCAATACTGTCTAAGGTTGCCTAAAAAGTACTTAGCACCTGTTCCGCTAATATCTCGCACCCTTCACATTTTGCTACTATTGGATGTCAAAACATAGACAGTGGCCACACTCCAGAAAGACTCAGAGGTCTCGTCTCTTCTGCTTCTATGTATTCCGTATCATTTATTCTAATCTTTCCAACTCTATATACATTAGTATATCCCAAAACATGTCTACAATAATACTGCTTCCACTTAGTACTATACCTTAAAATACTCGTACAAAGTGCTTACAGCTGAGCTCACAATATATACATGTTTACAATATCTTTAACATTCGGAAACGAATAGCAAACTACCACAGCATTTTTCTAAAGAAAACCACATGAATATGTTCAACAATTTGTGGGTAACGTTCCTCAGTATTGAGGTCATGGCTAAGAAGATATTCTGAAATGTTTTTTTAACATTGCTCTGAAAATATGACTGTAATTTAATCTAAACCTCGATGATCATTTAAGCCAACTTAATAAATCAATAACTCCGAAAAACATTTTATTCTATCAGTCGTTAAAAAGACTATAGACCCAAGATAATATCTACAAATGTGATGGAAAAATGAGCAAGACACGTCTACAAATCCACTTAAGGTATTTATTTCTTCTGAGAAAGGCCTGGTGCATATTTAACAAATTCTGCTTTCATCAGAAGTGGTGAACAAACTTTTTTTATTTTGAAAAAACTGCCTATTTCTCGCCTTGGCATATAACATTACATACCTACAGAGCTTTTGATAGATGAAATGTCACAAATAAAAGTGTTTTTGTCGTTTCATTACAAAAAAATATAACATTGATACAACAGGGATTTACTGAATTGAAAGTTTATTGAATAATTTACAAATAAACGTTGTGAAGTCCTTTTCATGTTTGTGCATGTGATAATTCAAGCAATAAAATAATGTTTACAAAAGTTTAACGTTCCAATGCACAGTGCATCGATGCATCGTGCATCTGCTATGCAATCGGCTGCATTTTGGCGGCACAATTCGGTTCAGCATATTCACTTCTGATATTTGAACGTCGCATAATGTTCGATATATTTGCTGGGAAAAGTACTCAGAATGCACTTTTCATATCAATATGTCGATATCAGAAACTGTTAAACTCGAAGATGAAACCAATATCTCTTATATGTACAGTATTACTGCAAAGAGAAACACACGAGTATTATGAAATTATCAGCTTTATTTCTTTTAAATAAGACGTCAATATATCAATGATAAATTTCAAATGATTCTTAAAGCAGTTTTTTTTATTTAAAAAAAATCCCCTTAAAATGCCTTCGTTTTAAATTAGTTTAAAGACAATAAATGAAATAAACGAAATAAATTTACGCGAAATAATGCATCCGGCAAAGATAAAAACTAGAACTTCATAAAAATACTTACCACCTCGCCGGCTCCTTTTTGGGGTAAGCAGAAAGTGAGCAACGTGCTTTCCTATCGCGATAGACATATTCACCCCTTCTACATCTATACACCTTCTCATACGGCTCCTAAGATTTATCTAAATTTGCTTCTTTCAAAATATCGTACACCTGCTCCTGTCACTATGACTTCAGTAATTGATAACAAATCTACTTTTACTACAAACAAGTTAGTAATAAATCTACAAACAAGTTTTCTTTGTGCTCCCCTGATGATGAGGTGAAAGTCTTGAAACCGGTAGGATTATACCGTTACAAAAAGCGGAATAAACAGTGTTTGATAAAACAAATTACAATATCTTTAAACGTCCACAATGTTAATTAATGACTTAACTATAAATAATAAATCCACTTTGCGCTCCCCTGAAGATGAGGTGAAAGCCTTCAAACCGGTAGGGTTAAACAGTGTTTGATAAAAATAAATTACAATAAAGCCACTTTCCTTCTTACCATTAAAACCGGCAATAATGCTTCTGCTCTTTTGGAAAACTTTCGCCAATTCTGAAATAAAAAAAGAACGTTTTTTTTTTAAAAGTCACAATGGACGGTTTTCGGTTTTGAATGGTTTTCACAAAGAATGACACTTTATGTATAATTTATTTATTTAACGCATTCATACAAATACTATACATCTGGCAGATTTATTGCTTAAAAATAATATCTGGCAAAAAGGTGAATTGTATTCGTTTTTTGAAAAATTTGCGAGTATTAACTGACAATCAACAGATTTTATCGTGTATTCGGTTTTGGAATGAACGGTTTTCACAGTGAACGACACTTTATTTACCATTTTTTTACCAACGCTTTCATACAAATACATCTGGCAGAATTATTGTTTAAAATAATATCTGACAAACATATTGTTTATAGTTAAGGCATTAACGTTGTGGAGGTTTAAAGACATCGTAATTTGTTTTATCAAACACTGTTTATTCCACTTTTTTGTAACGGTATAACCCTACCGGTTTCAAGGCTTTCACCTCATCTTCAGAGGAGGACAAACAATACTTGTTTGTGCTCCCCTGAAGATGAGGTGAAAGCCTTGAAATCGGTAGGTTTATACCGTTACAAAAAAGTGGAATAAACAGTGTTTGATAAAATAAATTACGAAATCTGACAAATAGGTCAATTGTAATCGTTTTTGAAAATTTTGCGAGTATTAACTGAAAATCAACGGATTTTATCGTGTATTCGGTTTTGGAATGAACGGTTTTCACAATAACCGACACTTTATTTATCATTTATTTATTTAACGCTTTCATACAAATATATCTGGCAGATTTATTTCTTAAAAGAATATCTAACAAACAGTTAAATTGTATTTGTTTTTGAAATTTTTGCGATTTTTAATTGAAAATCAACGGATTTTAGTTAGTTTAATGATATTAATGCCTGAATGTAGAAACTTGTTTAGCTTAAAAAGAAAATACTCTATAAAAACCGTAAGTTTTCAATCAATAAACGTGTATTTATCATGAACGTTATTTAAATTCATTTAACAAAAATAATATTTGTGTGCTACTTGGGTGCTAGCATAATGTGCAATAATGACCTCTATGGCAAAGTACTTGAACAGTCACAAAAGGCCGCAGCTATTTCCGGATGTTTAAAGAACACTATCTGGAAAAACAAGTATATGAACATCCAAAGCAAGGTGAGGATATACAAGACCTGTGTCCACCCCATAATGACATACAGCATGGAGTCCAGAGCCGACACTGCCAGAACTAAAAATCTCCTTCGAACCAACGAAATGAAGATACTCAGGAGTATCGCTGGCAAAACCTTTCGTGATAAGAGTACGAAACACAGAAATCCGAAGGATGTGCGAAGTTGAATATATTGTCAGATGTGGACGACAGAGAAGAAAGTTCTGGAACGAACATGTATTCAGAATGGTGGAACCAAGAGCCGTAAGAATGGCCAGGGACAGTATACTCCAAGCAAGCAGATCTCCAGGACGACTCCCAAAAGATGGAAATACAGCTACAGTCGACGTCATAAGACGGAAACGATGATTCAGGACGCCAACAGGCCTAAAAGAAGAGGAAGAAGAAGAATATTTGAGAAATATTAAAGTAACAAAAACTGAAAGTAAATATCAATCTCAAGGAATATTGGTATAAGGAAACGAATTGTAACATACTCGTAGTTAAGGACGAGGTATACTATTAGAAGGATAATTCAACTTAAGTTTTGTATAAAAATATTGATTACGTGAAGTGTAGAAAAATACCGATTTTAGCAATAGACCTACAAACGCTATAGAAATGCATGCACTGAGAAGAATACATGCGGTGATAATGTGTGACAGAATACTTAATTAACATAAGTGATAAGAGGGAAATTTTATATTAAGGCTTATGTGTTGAATAAGATGAAGGAAATGGTACATGGAAAGGATGAAGGAAGAATGACAAAAAATATATATGGTACAAATGTGAGTTGAAAACTATTGCGAGGAAGATCAAGGAAAGTATGGCTGGGTCAAAGGAATTTATTTCAAGAGTCAATATTTAACCCTCCGTCGGGCGCAATACAAATCCTAACACTTTCGGGCGCAGCTCATCTATGAGATTAAAAATTTAATTTCTGTTTAGGCTTAAGGGAAAGCTTATCAAACTGAACTTTTTCACTCAAACATAATTATATAACATTTGTACATTTCGTTGCATTTTTCAATAACAAAATTTTAAATTTTCTCATATCGTATTTCTTAAACTAGAAGATAGCTACTATAGTTTACAGCATTCTCAGTCTTTTGTTGGCAGCTTATCAACACAACTGATCACTTCAGTAACATCACAATTTTTTTCTGTCATTTAATACCCACAATAGGTTTGTAAAAAATATTTAGCACAGTAAAAAGTAACATATTTGGAATTAACTGTCACATCTTCATAAGGTAGGTGTTCATGTGGCGAAAATAAAAGCAATAACTTAACATTAGGGAGCACTATGCTAGCACTTCAAATATTTTTTAGAATGTAAAATTCAAATTCACTTGTGATCATAAAATGTCTTCACAAAAACAAAAGGGAGTAACGGAGACCAACGGCGCACTGGAGAAATAACAAAGATACCCTTGTGTGAGGGGGTAGGGAGTCAGGAAGCTACTATAAGCCTCACATCTTTGTCGGTAAACCTTGCTCATTGGCACAAAAAAACTAGGTACCTCATCTCACAGATTAAATGCGCCCGCCCAAGGGTTAAGGAAACGTAGAAAGTCAGAGAAATCGTAAGAATTGTATAAGAAAGTGTATAAAATTGGAAGAAGCTAAGGATGTTTGTCGAGATATGAAAGTCTGGCATTCTGCCTACCCTGGTAAGGAAACAGCATGATGGTACACTTACATATAATATTTATGTTTTAATATATTTAAATTAGTCAGGACGATTGTACCAAAGTTGATCCCAGTGAACTGCAAATATAATTTGTAGATTGGTATATGTTCCGTTGATATACGAGTATATGCAAAGGTTTCTGCCATCGAAAGAATGAAGGGATACTCCATGCTAAGAAAGAAAATTGAATTGCTCACGCAGACACTGAGGACAGCTTGGATTATTCAGCACACTAAAGAGGGTTGACAGAACGTGGAGATTTCTTCGCTGTCTTATTTCGAACCATTAGGATCGAGCGCAATATTCGAATATAATAATAGGTTGTATACAAACTGAACACAAACATTTTGAAGCCTCTAGTTTATTTAATACTTCCTCACTAGTATTGAGATAACAAACATCCCCGTAGTAAATTTGGGACGAAGTGAGATTAAACTATGAATAGGAAGGAAAATGTGTAATCTGTTGAGAGAATGGAGACTTGTGACAATTTTATTGCTTAATTCAGAGATACGATTGCGCTAACTCAAAAAACTCATTAACAAGGATTACCAAAACCTATATATCAGGAATACGGAATCATATAGCCATACATTTTAATGGGGGAAAATATTTATTATGTCTTCTTCAGTTTCAATCCTGGTTGGTTAACCGCAAAGCCCTGCATCTCCTCCTCCACTCCGCTCGGTCCTCAGCGATCCTCTTGAGCTCTGTATAAGAGGTGCAGTCCATATCGTGGCATAACATATTTGCTCCAAATATTCTCGGCGAGGACGCCCTCTGCAAATCGACCCCTCAATCATTCCCTCCAGTATATTGTGCAGGAGATTTTCATGTCGCAGCATATAACCCATCAATTCTGCACGCCTTTCCGATATGGTGTTTGACAGGTGCCTGGTTTCTTCGATCCTGCTGAGAACCTCGTCATTTGTAATGTGATCTCTCCAGATTCGTCTATAGGTCCACATCTCGAAGGCCTCCAATCTTTTCAATCTCTTTCGCCTATGCACAATGTCTCGCAATGTATTATGTACTCTTCGAAAAAAGTACAACACTTCTGTATTTTTCTTTTATGATTGTTTGTAATTACATATTATTTTCAATATGCGAGTCTATATCGTCCATTTGGATATACAGGTAATGTGGTGTACCATAGAAATGAGTGATTAAAGTACAAGTAACCGGCGGTAAGTAATACACATCGGGTTTAAACTCAAAACGTATGAATGATAGAGACGACGCTCTACAAAGCCGAAGTTCGCCGATAGTCTCTTTCTTAAGAAATCGGCTATAATCGGCTAACTTCGGCTTTGTAGAGCGTCGTTTCTGTCATTCATACGGTTTGAGTTTAAGCCCGATGTGTATTACTTACCGCCGGGTATTTGTATAATTGTTAATTTATTTGAAATGTGTGTTTTAGAACTGTGTATGGTATTTAAACAAAACGATTAAACACTTAAATTTTTTTTTAAATACACAGTTCACATAAATTAGAGTACTTTGAAAAGACAGCACAACAATACTTTTTGTGTGAAGCAAAACAGTATTTACTTTAATTTAATTTTAATGTGAAGATTTTTTTTTCATTTAAGTGTTAAATCGTTTTGTTTTATCCAAATTTTCGGGTTGCATTTTGTGAAAATCCATATTATTTTTTTTGATGATTAATTTATTTGTTTTTACACCAATTACATTACTCCCCAAATATATGTATTTTTACCCCCTATCCTGATGCTCTCTTCAGGCAGAGTAACTGATTGAGATTATTTAAATGTTTAATCATTTTGTTTTAATTTAAGTGTTAAATCGTTCTGTTTTATCAAAGTTTTAGGGTTGTATTTTGTGAAACTCCATATTAATTTTTTTTATGATTCATTTCTTTGTTTTTACACCAATTACATTATTCCCCATTATATGTATTTCTACCTACTATCCCGAGGCTCTCTTTAGGCAGAGTCACCGATTGAGATCATTCTACTTGAAGTGAACCTTGGCATTTGAGGTTAAAACACAATTTATATAATTAGTAGAATAACAAAGTAATTTATAGTTTAATTATCGTTCTGTTTCATTTGAATTGCTTTTTTATCTTTTTAAATATTTATTTACATGTTTGAAATATGTTTTTAGATACAATTTTTTTAATCCATTGTTTTTTTTTATTTAACAAAGTTATATATTGTACAAATATTTGTCAAGGCTATATCAATACACATTTAGTACTTAACTAATCTTAATTATATATTGTAATTAATATACTTACTTAATCTTATTTTCCTACATGTCATTTTATTTTTTATAATCTTAATATATGATTTCTTTGAAATAACTAACACCTCCATACTATTCATAACTAGATAACAATTCTTACAACCAATTATTTAGCAAGAACAAGTCAGGCTACTTGTATTACATCACATTCACTCAGACCTGGATAAAATACAAAAAAAATGTTCAAAATAATATAATATTATAAAAACAAAAAATACTGTATTTAAAATATTGATACACGTTTAAAATGTACAGTAAAATTATTGAAACAAGTTTGAAAATCCAGAGAATAATTATTGAAGGAATCTCAAATACTAAACGAGAAAGGAACAATCGAGAATAAATTCTTTATTTTCAACAAATATTGAGAATCATCGCGTTTAGTAGTTTCACCACAAAAAATTTAATATTCCTTTGATGAATCGAATTTTATAAAAAGATATGAAATAAAATATAAAATGTTTCTTTTTAGTCCACTTTATAAATAAATTCCTCCTTAAATATTTCAAATGTATGATTTCCATATCACTGTTTCTCAAAACACATCCTTGAGGCTTTCGTGTTTAGTTGTCCACTGCGATAACAATACCTCGAACGCTTTGAATCAACGAAGTTTTTTTTTCCTTTAGGCCTCGGCCACACAGGTACGAGCCTCACTTGATGCTTAAAGCTACGCTGCGAGTTAGGCGACATATCCTAACGAACCAACGCACAACATACTATTGCAATGGCCACACTGCATGCTTCGCGCCACTCTACATGACGATTAGTCACCGAGTGAATCTCCTAGCGAGCAGACGTGTTGGTTAATTTTATTGTGTCACCGTGATTTTACAAGATAGCGGAAGTTTTAACAACAGCTGCGTATTATAAAAGGGAGCCTTTGTGGAACCCATCGAGCAAATTATCAAAAAATTACCTGTAATAAAATCACTTTAGAATGAAGTTGCACAGGAAGTAAATAAAGATGGTAAGTTGTAATGAAATTGGTTAGTTTTGAGAGTGGCATCGTTTGTTGACTCAACCGCTCCCAATTGTCAAATGAATTTGTGCGAAGCACTTTAGTGTGGCCAGGCATGAAGTCACCTAGTATATGTAAAACCTAGCTTAGCACCTAACGAAGCACTTTGCTATGGTCTCGACCTTAAAGTCCACAAAAAACGAAATTTAAAATTTACATTTTTTCTATGCATGTATTTTATGCAATTGATTTCCTATTACAAATAAAAAATATATGAGAAATACAAATAAAACACGTGATTATTTCTGTAAACATTATGCATTTATTGCATTTTATGTCATATTAACATTATAATATTATTTCAATAAAAAAAGGAAATAATTATTTATTAAAAATGATTTTTTTATTAAGAAAATAAAAAAATATTAAGGAGATCCTTGAGCCTCATGTGATCGCCAATTTCGTAATATTAGGTTCAAGTTTAGATAAATACAATCTCAAATCTCCTCTTTGGCTTATTTGTAATCGATTTCGTGATTTTTTTTAATATATGCATTACTGCGCTAAAACCACTTTCTACTAAATACTCGTAAGACGAAGGAAATGCTATGATAGGTAACATCATTTTACTTCTTTCCGCAGAAGAGGGTATCGATGGCGAAAACGAACCCAAAAAGCATCATAATCACATTGAATGAATATTATTTTGGCTTTGGTGTACGCAACAATTGAGCGTACCTTATTTTTCTATATCAGCACAACGCTCACTCAACTCCTGCGGCGCCCCCTAAATGCTAAAAATTTATAAACGCCCCACCAGACCTCTAAAACACCCACAAAGGGGCGCTGGCGCCCCGGTTAAGAATCACTAGTCTAGAATCTATCGTGGCAAACGGGATCCTGGGAGTAGTGTATTTGAGTATGTGATGTCCTGACTATCAGGATAGTGACAACTCTAGAAGTCTTACGTTTCTTCCTTATCTTTATGGTAAAAAATACTATTCATACCAAAACATCCCCTAGGTCCCTTATAATGAATTGATTTTTATAGCAACACAGCACTTTATTATACTTTTTTACAACATACAAATAATGTGAATAATTAATGTTACAAATAACAAATACAAAGGTAATGTGATTTAGTTAATAGGATGAAGTGTAAATCCCTGAGAGAGGCGTATGTTTATTATTGGAGTCAGAGGGTCTGCTGATGGTGATGATTAAAAAGATATTTATGATCTATAGCTTGAGTAAACTCCCCTTTACAATTAAAGCCACGATATAATGATGTATTTGTTTTACTTTCGAAAACAATCGAATGATAGCGTGTTATTCTGACCTTTTATGGTGAGTATCCGTTAAGTGTTTTATTGCGATATAACGTGTTCAAGTTTCGATAATAAACCGAGATAACTTAAAAACGTCGGAATCTCCGAAGTAAATTTTCAGCTAAGTCATATATTGTGTTATCAAGATTTCATGGCATGTTTGAGCGATTACAAATTTGCAACACGTTCAAGTGCCCTAGTTTTGAAAAATTTATTTTAATCCTTAATCGTTATCACGTAAGTCAAAAGTGAAAAACTCCATTATAATTTTTGATTTTTTCATATGTACATACGAACCATCACGCCATTTCCCTGCCGAGGTTGATAGTTAGGACAGCCCGCTAGACTGTTCTATACCGATACAAATTATTAACTTATTCTACAGCCATACACCTTCTCATACAACTCCTACGATTTCTCTGACTTCGACGTTTCCTTCTTCTTAATTAAATATTAAATACCAACGCAAAATATCTCATAAGAAGCAAATTACATGTGTTGTGATAGAAAATAGTGTGATGGTACTCGTATATATGTAAGCACCAGTGGAACTGCTGCTAGTTTTTTTAAATATTTACTTAAACCTCTAAAGGAGTATGGCCGTACGGTGTACGGCGAGCGAATTTTTACCTCAAGAGAGTATGGACGTACATGGTACGTCCGATGTTTTTTTCCCGCCAGTGGAACTGCTGCTAGTTTTTTTAAATATTTACTTTAACCTCTAAAGGAGTATGACCGTACGGTGTACGGCGAGTGAATTTTTACCTCAAGAGAGTATGGACGTACATGGTACGTCCGATATTTTTTTCCCAAATACATGAATTTATCCATAAAACGGAAAACGCTCAAATTTTCTTATCTATTCAATTATTTTGTATTACTTACAAAATATTTTTTTATTTTGCTAACAAAATCTCACTCGCTTAGAGGTTAAGTGTTTTACAGTTAGACTTAATACGCAACAAATTATTATTTTCAAATCATATATATATATATATATATATATAACTTAAGTTATAGGTATCCTTATACTCCCGAATATTAGACGGAAAAAATGCCAGTGTCATTCGAGGGGAGTAGCACAGTGCGGGGTTCGAACTGGCGACCTTCCGCACGGAAGTCCAGTGCGTTAACGCGCGGCCATGCACCTCACATTTAAACTTTAGACTTGAGACAGATGAGTAAGTTGACTTTACATATGTTGCGTCACTGTGCAAGGTCAATCACACTGGTATTTTATAACATTTCAAAAGACTGGGGTCGATGTAATGTAACGTTTCCTTCAATGTACAAAATTGCTTTGAAACATTTTTTTCTAATCATACAGTTAATGTTACATAACTTTTTTGGAATCCATGACCGTTTCTTAAACTTACTATCATGTATGAAAACCATATGAAAAAAGTTATATTCAACGTTGGGGGGACCTGACATGACACTGAGAAGAAGATATGAAGAAAAAAAAACGATCACGAAAATCAAAAGAAAACATAAATCTCAAGGAGAATATGGAACGAGGATAGGAGTTGTACGTGAGTTAAGGACGAGGAATATTTTAATATGAATAATGCTTCTTTTATTTATTCTTTAATATTGATAAAGAAAAAGTGTGTATATCGATGAAACAGAACTAAACATGATTTATAATAATTAAAGTCATGGTGAAAAGTAAATACGACATATGGGTGAGTCATGAAAAATTAGAACAAGCTAAAGAATTATGCTATTTAGGTAGTACTTTGTAGAATAATGAAGAGTTACAAGGGATATTGAAGAGCGTGTAGCAAAAGTAAACAAAAGCAATGGTGCACTAAAACATGTACACTCGAACCGGACAATAAGGCTGATCTTTAATATATGAAAGTGATTGTAATATAATTAAATCAAACACTGTTTATTCCACTTTTTTTGTGACGGTATAACCCTACCGGTTTCAAGGCTTTCACCTCATCTTCAGGGGAGATGAGGTGAACCTTTCACCTCATTTTCAGGGCTTTAACCTCATTTTCAGGGCTTTCACCTCATCTTCAGAGTCCTGTTTGTGCTCCCCTGAATATGAGGTGAAAGCCTTGAAACCGGTAGGGTTATACCGTCACAAAAAAGTGGAATAAACTGTGTTTGATAAAAATAAATTACAATGTCTTTAAACCTCCACAACGTTAATGCCTTAACTATAAACAACATATGAAAGTGAAACATGGATTTGGAAAAAGACTGATTAGAACCGAATAAATGCTGTTGAATTGCGTACACCTTGAAGAATACATAGCGTGAACAATAATATGTTACATAATTCGGATGAAAGAATTATGGATGAGTTTGAGCTTATGTGTTAAGTGAGATGAAGGAGAGCACTTTAAAATGGTTTGAGCAAGTGGAACGAATTAATATAGAAAGACTAACAAAATAAATATACAGTGCAAAGGTTAGTGGCAGGTGCGGAAAAAGAACACCAAGGTAAATGATGAGGTAATATTAAAAAAAGAACATGTCCACCAAATCAAAATGTTGGGAAATCGCAAAAAAACTGTTTGTATTAAAAATATATGACATAAAAATTCATTGTAAAAATATCTGAAATCCTTAAAATCGCTTAAGGTGACTTGATTTGTTGTTTAAATTTGAGGGAAGGTAAGCAAGACGAAGGTGCCCTATGAAATTGGCGGATCAAACAAATAACATAAGTTAACCGAATCATCTTTAAGTGCTGTATTCAACATTCCCAGGACTGGGAATAATAAAGACATGTGGTGCGCCGAGTTCGAGAGATAGCAGAGGATCATGACGTCCAGCATTGTGCATGTAATAAAGAGGAAAACAAGGATATTTGAAACCTTTTTTTTAAATAATTCAGTAGTAACATTCTAGATATCCATAATTCTTAGAATCAAAATAAAACATTTTTTGAAGTGAAACTTACCATATATTGGCGCGGTAGGGCAAATTGGCCTGAACGTCATTTTTTGAATCCGATTGATATGATCTCTTTTTAATCTTACCTCCTCAAATATGATCAGATCAAGTAAATTATATTTTGAATGAAATATAAAAAATAAGAGATTTGTTTGTTTAAGGGATGCATTTATCATAATGCGATATGCCTACTGAAGGTTCTTCAAGGTAATTTTATTGTCCCGCGAAACTAGAAACACTAAGTTTACCATACATGTCTCCGATAAATACAGTTGTGTAAATCATAATCTGTTCTCCATACTTATTAACAGACCGAATATTATGACCAAACACTCATTAACACGTGGTTAAGAGACATTGAACCAACTCAGTCACACTGTGAACATATTCTTGACCTCAAACAGTAAGAGAAAAATTCTCGCAGAACGTCAAAAGATGGTGTTTAATGAATTGTATTGAATAAGTACTGAAAATTCAGCATAGTGTCATAAACAAGGACGTACTTTTTCGAAAGAGATGTGTGATGCGTTGTAAATACCACAGTATCAAAAACTTAACGTGATGGAAGACAAAACGAGAGACGTTACGTTTATATTTTTAAGATTACCACAACTGATGGTAATGAATTTGACCCTAAATAAACTCGGAAACCAATTTATTCAAAACCAAGTCCTTAACTCGAGCGTAATTAAAATGTAAAATATCTTTTTTGAGCCGAATCTATTTGAAATTAAGGTTTTTCAAGTCCGATTAGCAAATTAATCTTGTTATAAGTAATCGGAACCCAAGTATCGGAAAATTAGCTTTTTTAACTGTCTGAATTTCAATAAAGTCAAACGTTTCGTTAAAATTACTTTACTTACCCTCGTCTGAATTTAAAAGTTAATTTGAGACTTTTTTTAATTTGAGGCCGGTCTTTAAAAACTTGATTAATCCTTCAAAAAAAAAAAACAACATCAAATGAAGCGCCTTTTAAAAATTATAACGCAAGAATATCAAACATTGATGTATAAACATGTTATTAAGATGCTAGTCTCCTTGGCCTAGTTGGTAAAACGCTTGTATCCCAAGTCGTTGGGCTGGGGATTTGATTCCCATTGGAACTTTTTTTTACAATTGATTCCGGTCTAGTTTTCACTTAAGGCCTCTTAAACATATTTCTGGTTGGTTGGAAAAGATACACTCGCCAGGTTTACTGTCTATAACAAAAGTGTTATACAATACAATAAAATGACGACCTTCGTTGCCTAGTTGGTAAGACGCCTGTATTCTAGCCCGGAGAGGTGCGGGTACGATTCTTGCTGTGACCTAGTTTTTTTTAAAGGGTTGTTGACCGGTTTTTACTTTAAGCTTGTTTCACATATTTCAGGTTGTTTGGAATAAATAATCACATGCCACATGTTGTACTGTATACAATGAAAGTATGATACAATACAATATAATTCGTAAAACGTTTTTCGATTGTGTGAATACATTTAAATATAATATACTATATATAATACATAAAACGTTTGTCGATTGTGCAATATACTCGTAATACATAAAATGTTTGTCGATTGTGTGAATACAATACAATATAATACTTAAAATATGTGTCGCTAGTGTGAATACAATAAAATATAATACATAAAACGTTTGTCGATAGTGTGAATAAAATAAAATATAATACATAAAACGTTTGTCGATAGTGTGAACACAATAAAATATAATACTCAAAACGTTTGTCGATAGTGTGAATACAATAAAACATAATACATAAAACGTTTGTGGATTGTGTGAATACAATAAAATATAATACATAAAACGTTTGTGGATTGTGTGAATACAATAAAATATAATACATAAATTGTTTGTCGATAGTGTGAATACAATAAAATATAATGCTCGTACATAAAACGTTTGTCGATAGTGTGAATACAATAAAATATAATACATAAAACGTTTGTCAATAGTGTGAATAAAATAAAATATAATACATAAAACGTTTGTCGATTGTGTGAATACAATAAAACATAATACATAAAACGTTTGTCGATTGCGTGAATACAATTTAATACAATATAACACATAAAACGTTTGATGATTGTGTGAATGATATATAGTACTTGTAGTATTACAGTTTCGTTCTATACAGTACAACCTAGTTGCCTCTAATATCTCGTCTTACCAATCAAAAATATGTTTAAGCAGCCTTAAACAAAAACCAGGCAAGAGCCTTTAAAAAATTGGTACTAAGGAATCGAATACGCAAGCCCCAAACAGGAAGACATTCGGCTTACCAACCATCGAAGTATGTTCGATGGTTGGATGCAATAAGCGATTTGTTTGTACTTGAATACCTTCTAAATAAATGGTAAATTTTTATTATTATTTCTTCATTGAAGGGTAGAATATCAAAATACTGGTGTTACGCCACATCCCTATTGGAGTAAACAGAGAAAATAGATTTCAACTCTTTTTATTCTAGTATATTTTCTTCAATTTTGCCACCCTTTTACACCGTGTCATTCATTGATATTCCTCTATTTTTAAGAATTTTCAATCTCCCATCTTAGATGTTGACTAAAATGGGATTAACATACTTTATTCTTCTCTCATGGTTTAACATTTAGCATTCACGCTAATCAAGTGGTGATTCCAGGTTCGAATCCTGACGAATCATCTAAGATTATTTCACATCTGAATTTTTATTTTGCTGCAGCATTACGCTGCGAACTTTGAATGCATATATCGTTAAGAAAAATCACACAAAAATAGCGCTGTATAATGCAAATATGCAGAAGTTTAAACCTGTCGATGGTTTTAGAACACTGATATTCTTGCTATCAAATTTTCTGATTGTATCTGTCAAGAGTGACATGGTTTTATCTGTCAAGAGTTACAGGGTTTTATCTATCAAGAACTACGTGGTTTTATCTGTCAAGGGTTACAGGGATTTATCTGTCAAGGGTTACAGGGTTTTAACTGTCAAGAGTTACGTGGTTTTATCTGTCAAAAGTTACAGGGTTTCATATGTCAAGAGTTACACGGTTTTATCTGTCAAGAGTTACGTGGTTTTATCTGTCAAGAGTTACGGGATTTTATCTGTCAAGAGTGTGCGTTTGCTGAAGTACAAAAAATTGATTTAACACTTCATTATAAAAATAATTTTAACGAACTTATTGCTAGGTAGCAATATCTTCCAATCAACTAGACAAAAGTAAAAATTTTACATGGTAGAAAAAAATATTCAAATGATTATTTACCTTGACAAAATTCATAAACAATATACATAGTAAAAATAAAAGTGAGATATAGTCAATAAAAAGAAAAGGAAGGGATGGTGGAGAAGAATGAAACATGTTATTACTAACTTGAAATTTTAAGTTCTGGTTGGCTGAAAGAGATTAACACAAAGCAATCAATTCGCCAGACTATACTGTATGCGACGAAAGTGAAATACAATAATGGTGCTCAAAACGTAATTCATTGATCCGTAGCAAACTAGAGCGCAATGCTTGCATTTGGAGCCCAGTGGGGGCTAGTTTCTGCTGGGCATGTTCGGGTAAAACTCCTTGAGCGTAAGAAGAGATCTGCGTCTCCTGGTATACGTTGTGAAACTCGTTCGAAGAGTTGTGAGCTGTCCAGCATTACTACAAAGATTAGCGTTAAATGTTCCTAACAATTACACTAGACTGCGCCGACAAAAACTGTTCTCAATAACATACGTTAGAACAGGTCTTCCAGCCGCTATGCCTGTTGGAAGGGGCTTAACTCTTCTGAACGGGACTGCTTCGGATATTGACAAATTTCATATCACATTACCAAAAGCAAAAGTAAATTTTCTTCCAGCATTGAGCGCGTTAGAAAGCACTCATCAACGTATTTAAGTGACTTTGAATATATGTGTATGTTTTTGTGTATATATGTATGCATATACACTATTTTTTATATTATATAATTTTTCTTTCTTTTAAATGTTAAAATTTCTTGTACTTTTTCAATGTGATTGGGCTAAGCCTCCTTTGAGTTAATAAATAAAACAATGAAATACTTTGTTCTATCACACACTCTACATAAGGGTTGTATTTCTATCGCACTAGGCTTGCTCTTATACCTTTTTGGATTTTAAAGTTTTTTTTTCTGAATAAAAAAGACAACATCGTTATCCTGAAAAAAAAAATCAAATCCGAAACTATACGTCCTCTTATATTATTGTTAGAAAACTTTCTAAAAAGAATGCGTAGATGAACAAAAACTCTTAAACAACATTCGTCTTTCATCTATTAAATCTTTGCTATCTTTTTTTTTATTTCATTAAAATACCCCTTTTTCACAAAATCAGTAGAAGTCTCGTCAAAGCTCGATAAACTTAGAAATAATTCCGTGAAAGATAAAAACTTTTTCAATTACGATCTGTATTCTTCGTTGAGATATAAAACAAAGGATCATAATATTAAATACACGAAACAAAAATTATTTTGATAAATTCCTTTATGTTCGAAAGCTTCCAATTATTATTTTTTTTAATCCATGTACATGTCTAACTCTTCAACTAGTTTCAAAATTATTTGGTGTGAAAAAAAATAATTTAAAAATATTATTTCTTAAAACGTCATGCGTTATCCTACTGACAACCGGCTGAAGATTGAGTCCAAATTGGGTGCTGTGAAATGTACGACATGTGGAAAATATGCGTCTGGTCTACAAACGCAAATCTTGCAAAATTAAGCTAGAATTAGAAACTGGAAAGTGAAAAGTTTGCTTCAGAATTGTACATAAAATGTTGTCGATAATGAAATGAAGTAAAAACAAGAAGACATTCTTGGACTGAGTGAAACGCATTGAAAACAGAGCGGACACATGAATCATCATCGGCGGCCGGTCTAGAGGTGTGCTGAACCGGAGAAATAATTCGCAATAATTAAATTATATATTCGCAAACATGAATTCCAAAAGTGTTAAATATTTGTATAAATTAAATATGTTTTTTTATTTTTTATTGAACAAAGTAAATTATTGTACAAACATTTGTCAAGGCTATACCTATATACACATTTATTACTTAACTAATCTTAATTATATGTTATAATTTATGAACTTATTTTCCTACGTATCATTTTATTTTATTTATTCAATCTTAATATATGAGATCTTAGAAATAATTAACACCTACATACTACTTATAACTAGATAACAATTCTTACACTAATTATTTAGCAAAAACAAGTCCACTCGTTCAGGCTACTTGTATTCCATCACATTCACTCAGACCTTGGTCGTCCCAGCTAATACTATTAAATATAGTATGAATTAGAACTGACAAATTGTACGAGTATTTTTATTTAAGTGAAATTTTTTTTTTTTTAAATAAAGTTTATTAAAACATTCCTTTCAAATTGACCGGCCAAGTTTGCCAATACTACTGGAGCGATCTCCAATACGCACCGGACGGAAACGCAAATTCATACAGGGTAGACAGAGTACAGTAAACCGTGAGACAGCGATATTTCATATTCGCTCGTTTGTGCTCAGCGCACCAGCGCACCTCGGGACCGGTCGCCGCTGACAGTATTTTTTGCGGGGGATACACATAACACCCACAGCGGAATTGCTGTCATACTATCACCAAAACTCCAGCATTCATTGATTGGTTGTAACTTGATCAATGATTGGATCATACATATAAAACTGAATCCCCATGTATACTTCACACATTTCAAATATATGCACCAACAGCAAAGTATCATATGTTCATGCTCTTCCACGTGTGGTAGTCAAGGGTTCCTCCACGAGGAAGGCACTTCACAGGCCTCCGCCAATTGTCGGGCATTATTTATATAAAAAAATAATTGTCAATGCCATTCCAAAGATATTTGTTAAATATTTATTATTTATACAACAATGTGTGTTTGTGTTGTATACAATTCAGTTGTATGCAAATTTCATACTGAAAAAATCTCACCAATTAAAAATTTCAATTATGTATTGAGAAACAATGGTATATTTTGTCCCTTGAGAAAATTCAAGTATTTCTTATCTGATTTCTTGTCTAGAAGATATTAATTTATTACTAAGTAGTATATCAAAGACAGCGTATCACTGAACTGGGAGCTGGTATTCAAAACAATTAACTCTTGGTCTGTAAGCATTAACACATCAATTTGATTTACATCAACCTTATACATATTTGTAACGGATAACCAAAAGTTAACTTTACAATTTTCATTCAAAATTATTCCTATTATAAATAAGAAACAACTAATATTTTTATACAAATGCTTTGTTTGAACGTTCTTATACTATAAAGGGTCTTTCAAATTGCGCGGTTTTTTTAAATTAATTTTGTTTTAATTCTTGATTTCAAAAAACTTTTTATTGGTCGTTGAAGAATAATGTATGACATTTAAACACAAAAAACCATATCCGCCAAATGTTCACCTCTTGCAGCTCCGCAGATATCCACTCTTTTGTCAAAATTTTCGATGACATTTTAGCATAATTGCGGTTCTTACTCACCAATAACGCGAATAATTTCGTCTTTCAGCTCAGGAATTGATCGGGGGTCATTCTTATAGACCTGGTTTTTAACGTAACCCCAGACAAAATAGTCCAACTGTGTCAGATCACATGATCTTTGTGGCCAATTAACATCACCGTTACCGTAGATTACAATAAATAAAATAAATCAACAATTTGAACGCGTTGTTGCATTGTATACGACTCCATTTTTATAAATGTTATATATTACACTTCTCAAATGTCACAAGACCCAGACAAGTTCCAGACGACATCTATCTTTTGTCCAAGAATAAAAAAAAACGCTCAATTTGAAAGACCCTTTAATTTATGAAATATAATTTCTGCGTCTTGCAGCACCACAAATACAAGTTCTATATTATAAAATTAACATATATTTTAGCAAAATTTAAACTATAGCTGCTTGAATATTATTAATTTAGTTGTACAATCAATGTTAGCTTATTAATAAAAACACTTCATTTAAGACAACCCCACAAAAAATGGGGTACTTAAGTCTGGAAATCTTGGCGATCAGTCAATGTCACCATTTGTTGAGATTAATCGGTCTAGAAACATTATAATCAAAATTTCAATTCTGGCTCATGCTCTGTATTGTGTAGCAGTATCCCAACAAATTTCTAGGATTCATAAATTTTAAACTTGGAATACCACATGAACAAAAAAATTATCCCAGCTTATCAAATGCAATTAAACTCTTGAAGCTGTGCGACAGAAGAAAAACAGCCGATATAACATAGTGCTACTATTCAAAATCATCCACTCAGTAATCGATGCACCTCACTTATTCGCAAGCATTTCATTTCGTATTGCCACTAGATCCACAAGACAGCTCAATCCCTTTTATACTGAAAAATGCTATACTAATTATAAAATTAACTCTTCTATAATTCGTATCCAAACACTTGGAAATGAGTTTTGCAACAATTTAGATATTTTAAATATAAGTATATATAGTATTCGCCAGAATATCAAAACAATATTAAGAAATAGCTACTAACTTTGTGCTCTGCTTTATTAATATAAATACTCGTAACCTAGTATAAACGAAACATTAAGGATAATACTTTGCCTCTGGAGTTGAGTAACCCTGCATCAACATGTGGAAGGTTTCGATTCTGCAAAGCAACTTGCATCTCGTTTTACAAGTGAGCTCATGTGTTTTCTCTATCTATAGATCTATCCATAAAATTCTCAAAAAATCCAATTCTTGTTATATGTTAGCGTTGTTCCACTAAAAACAAATCTAAGTTCTTTACCACTATAAAATATGTCTTCGACAATTACGTAAGTCTGCTTGGTGAAGTTTGTTAATATTTTGTGGTATACATACATAACATATATTGAACTTAAATACTCATATTAATATTAAATAATTTTAAACAATGACTGTAATTTATTAATACTACTGCTTTTTTTATATTCATGTTATTTCAAGATAAAGTTTTGTATTTTTTTGTCAATAATTTTAAGTACTTGTATAACCTGTATATAAAAGACACTGTTGTGTCGTTAATTAACTAAAATATATTGATAAAACAACGCCTACTCCAAACTCAGTTTATTCAATTGATGTGACAGAAAGTTCTCAAACACGGCACAGTAGCGGACCTCGTTCACAGTAACAAAGTTACCTGCAGCATCTTCGTAGAAATAAGGTTCAATCGCATTTGTTGACAAAATTCTACTATAATGATCACTGGTTTAAAGTGTTTCAATAATGGATTTATTGTTTGTTAACATAACCACTGAGGTTAATATGGACTTCATCGCTCATTTTAATTTTCTCAAAAGAATTGAATACCGATTTTTAATAATAACAACGCGTTGTTGAATTGTGAAGCATTTTATAGAAAATTTGTCATGTTTACAGAGCTCAACGGTTATAAATAAATTATCGGAATTGAACCAAAGCAAAACGACGCCGTCATAAATTGTAAACATAATTTTTTGATCACCCAGTACAATGAATGAAAAACAAGAGTTCATATAGCAAAAGACGTACGTACATATATCATGGAAACAAAAATGATATACCGGGTTACTAAAATATTTGCTTGATGTAGTACTCTCGTGAAAAGTTGGCGCCAGAGCAATAAAATATATAAAAAGAACGAGAATTTATATAACATAATTATGTTAAACATGCAGCCTTAACAGCACATCAATAATTTTCGCTAACTTAGCGCCAATTCAAGAATAAATAAATGAAAAACGCTTTTATAACCCTACCCAATGATTTTGTATGAATGAATCCTAAGAAATATAGAACCTTTATTTTTATTTCATTATTTCAACTTTGATGTATGGTAGAAAAACGTGGACGTGCAAAAACTATGAAATTGTGTAGTCGAATAAATGCTTTAAAAATGCATGCATGTAAAATAATACACGGTATGACAAATTATTACGGAATACGAAATGAATGTAAAATTAAAGCTGACGTTTTTTGTACATTGAAGAAGAGCAACTTAACGTATCGAAGACGAGCTGGTTGGTAGGAAGGAATTGTTGTACAGATGTACCATGTATCAAAATATACCTACACAAAATAATAAAATTAATCTGTGATCGTTTAAGCATATACGAGCAATTAGCGAAGAAAAAGTAATAAAAAAATATACATTACAAATGTGAGTGGAAGGCATGGGAGAAGAAGACCAAGGGAAGTATAGTAGGATCAATTGAATGATATTTTGAAAGAAAGAAACGTAGAAAGTCAAAGAAATCGTAGAAATTGTATGGATTTAGAATATGTATACATAGGTGTAGGAGAGGCAAAATATGTTTGTCGAAACAGTAAAACATTGTGTTTTGTCCTTTCTGCCTACCCTAACAAGGAAAGGGCGTAGTGGTATGTATATTGATTATCAAAATCATGTAACGTTCATCCTATATTTTCTAGTAAGTCTAAAATTTCTTTACAGCTATCATTCGTGAATAAGAAATAAGTCAGCAGTCTACTCATCTTTTTGCTGGTCTTCTTAGAGATCAACTCCCAGTGGACGTGCTTTGTAGTACTGACATGAAACTCTTTAATAGTTCAAACTGTTCAAAATTACTATAGCAGTGTCACCTTCATTGAATATTCAATCTGAAAATATCTTCAGCAACATATTTACTAATTTTACATATGCCACAGGTCAGTGTAATTACATTAAATAACAAGAAACACAATTAATGATTAAAAGTTTAAAGTATAAAAACTAGAGAGACAATATTATTCACGCTTTCCTATGAAGTGACTCAGTAACGTGTAACATACAAGAGATATTCGGAAGATATCGATATCATAAAATTCATTTGACAGTCATTCTGTGTGCGAGTAGTGATGCTCATAACAGCTAAGTTCGTAAATACCGCACAAAAAAACAATCTTAATTCGCAATGGTATAAATAATTGTCCGGTACATTAAAGATTAGTTTGTCAGTCAACGTTCGTCAGTTAACAATTTGTATATGTAACATCTAAACAGGCGCCAAGATCTCTTATTATAATTCATGAATAATAGACAGGCATTAATAATAATAGCCTGGTATAAAAAATTCGCTATCATAGAAATTTCTTTTAGAATTGCTCAAGTAAGTATCATGGAGTTTTTAATTCTCTCCATATGCGCGAATCGCATTTCTGTATAATATAAACTAGTGAAGTATATAAACAAAGCTCTTAATGTTTCCTTTCCGGTGCTAAAAAAATCGCGTGTTCCGGTGCTGTGTATTCAATACACATCAATACAAATGTAAAAATGAGCGATTTAAAATCGGAAAAATAAGAATATTCATACACAATCGCTTATTGTTATTAAATTTGAAGTCAAAAGTGATAATAATTTTAATTTAATTGCTGAAAACATAAAAAAATATCGGCCGACGTTCACAAAACGGCCGCAGAGACCACCTCGTATAGAGTCCACGAGCTACTGAGACGGGACTCGGAACACTAACACTGTGTATGCTATACCTCGAAGACAGAAACAACTGCGAACTGAGATTCTATTTCTTGCGTTCCCATATACCGAAGTAGAGTGAGAGTGAGACGTGAATAGCGTCACTTCCTCACCTATATCGGTTTTTAGAATGAATATACATATGTCACACACTGGCACACGTTTGATTGTATTGGTGAATTTATTCCCGATTTTTACGAAATATCTCTGATGTGGCCGATAAGTGCTAATTATTATTAATATTATTTTCTCATTCAATGCGTCAATGTATAATGGAGGAATACCTAAAATCTGAACCCAGTATTTATTATATTTATAGATATACTAAAGTTTTTAGAAGCAATGTGTACCAGTTACACATCACAGGGAAGCAAGAGTTAACGATGCCACTACTAAATGCCCTAAAGTCTCTTGTATTAATTCCCTGAAATATATTTCTAAATGAAATCATACTCTCGATATGAGAAACAAATGTGGCTTTTCGATTAAACATGATGCCATGGTCTTTAGAAGTGTCGATATGCTCAATGGGCAGAATATTAATATCTGAAACATTGTTGAGCTCAAACTCATCAACAGTCTAATTTCCAAGCATAACCATTAAAAAATCTAATAAACATATCATAGGGTACCTGTTATTAGAAAATTGGCGGTTTTAAGAAATAAAACAATAAATAAAGATTGCAGATTCCATTCATAACTTGGAAAGTCCTCTATGGCTATGGCACTCCTCTATGGCTCCGAATGCTGGACGATGTAGAACTCTTACTCCAGGCAACTAGAAACTGCTGAAATGCACATGCTAAGATGGTCAGCTGGTATGTCCCTAAGAGACAAAATAAAAAATTCACGCATTCGTGGAAGCCGAGGTGTTACAGACATCAACAGTAAGATGGAGGAGAGGCGATTGAGATGGTGTGGGCACGTTGGACGCAGAGAACCCTATCACATTGTGAACCAGGCAATCTCCATGGATCTTCCTCGAATAACAACCAGAGGAAGACCAAATAATTCGTGGGTGGTGCAAAAAGATAACCTGATGCAGAGGCATGGCATGGGGGACGTAGTCCGGGACAGAAGAGCATACAACCAGAGGACGAGGAGAGATGACCTCTGTTGGGATGGATCCAGAAAGAAGATTTATAACTTAGAAAGTCTTTCACAAAAAGAAGTCTTTTTTATTTGTTTATAAAATCTCACTAATTGAATAAAATATTACCATTCATATTTTTTTTAAATTTTTGTCAGATGAATATTTTATAATGAACCGAGTGAAGCTGGAAACAATTATTTACCGGCAGTTGTTTAATGTGACGTTTATTAATGGTGAGATCCAGCGATCTGGAACTGGAGGTTGGGGCCCGATAGCTAGAACAACCGAGCAAGAAATATTTCCCTCGTTAAATACCCGAGGGATGTTTTTCGCTCGGTTCGTTTAGAAGATGAACATTTAATCTCTAACTTATGCGGGTGGACATTAAACGTGTCTATTTTTCTCTGTGTTCTTTACTTTTATTATATCTTTTTCAAGATTCATTACCTTTCTTAATAGCAGTATTAATTTTGAAGATTAATTAGGTGTTTTGCAAAAGTGTTTATACATTTTTTTTTTTTGTAAATCTTGTTTCATTATAGTTGAAATCAGACGTTAAACAGCAGTAGGTCAAACTTATATATGGCTTACTTTACCTTAGAAGTAGGAACGGTTTTTCTTGAATGTAATTGGAATAATGAACCACCATTTCTCGACTGTGAAATCATATAAATTTAAGGAAAAATTAAATTGAGAAAAAATATGAGAATTAATTAAAATTGGTAAATTACGAAAAAATATAATTTGAAATTATGTAAGATGTATTTAAACGACTTTTTGTTTTGTTTTTAGGTACAAAGAAATTACTTCTTAAAATGGTTGTTTTTTACAAAAGAATAAATAGTACGGTGTAAATAGAAGTCAAGACCAGCCTAAAAGCCTAGTGGGTAAGACGCGTGTCTCTCAACCCGGAGGTTGTGGATTCAAATTCCGCTGGAACCCAGATAAAAAAAAGGATTTCAGTTAAGTTTTCACTTTAACATACGGCCTTTTTAACATATTTCTGGTTGGTAACAAGATATTGCCACATGGTTGAACTGTATACAACAAAAGTGTAATACAATACAAAAAGAAAAATGATCAGCACGACGCATCGGAAGTTGAAATTGGAGATATGCGCTGGCGAGATTGCAGCACTAACCCTGTAAAGAACAAATATATTTTTCTTCTTGCGGTGGATTATTAATCTATTTTATTTGCATCATACCTGGGGTATGTACTGCCAGAGTCTCTTCTGCCACTTTGGGGCTCCTCCTGGTGGTCAACTTCATTTGAGGGAAATCTGGGTCTCACCAATTATTTGAACTAACATATTATTTATAATTAAGGCCTTCACATTGTGGAGGTTTAAAGACATTGTAATTTGTTTTATCAAACACTGTTTATTCCTCTTTTTGTAACGGATTAACCCTACCGGTTTCAAGGCTTTCACCTCATCTTTAGGGGAGCACAAACAAGACTTAATTATGTTCGAACTGGTACCGATATACACGCTTCAACGGTTGGGGACTGAGGGGTAGAGGAGGCATGGGACGATTTCGGCCAAGAGCGGAGAAATTTTTGGGATATAACTATTTACCAGATGTTCGGATCGATGTACTGACTTAGAAATTTCTAGGACCTCGAATCTGGCCCAGGTCTAAAATATCTGGGTTTCAGCGGAATTTGAAACCACACCCTCCGGGGTGGGAGACAGCCATCTTGCCTACTAGACCACGAAGGTCGCCATTTGCGGTACAAGTGTCACTCGTCTATTCGAGTGATTTTAAACCGAAGGCTCAACTAGAGTTTATAGTTAAGGCATTAACGTTGTGGAGGTTTAAAGACATTTAGGGGAGCACAAACAAAACTTGTTTGTGCTCCCTTGAAGATGAGGTGAAAGCCTTGAAACCGGTAGGGTTATACCGTTACAAAAAGTGGAATAAACAGTATTTGATAAAACAAATTACAAATATTTGAACTAACCTGCAAATTACGCCTTTCTGTTTTCATTATCTTCCTCACCGATTGGATTCTTCTCATTTTTGAATTATTTTATTTTGTGTCTTAGTGTTTTAGCAGTAACACATCGTAAAATCTTAATTTGTTATGTTTTAAGGAGTGCCTTCGTTCATATGATATCACTGCTAGTTTCAACGGCATATGTTATATTAAGTTATTTATTATTATTATGTAATATTATTTTATTAATATCCATGTGATTATTATTATTATTTTTCAATACGTAAGATTTACAGTGTATAATTTTCGATTTCTTGAAACTAAGAAAAAACCGTTTGTTTCGCTTTGTTGTGTCATTCATGTTTATACATTTTTAGTAAAATAAATAAAACACTTATTTTTTATTTTGTATTTACCACTGTTTTATTTGACACCACAAAGCCATCCTTTTGTTTTGTATTCAACACTGTTTTTTTTTTTAGTCCACTAAGCCATTCTTTTGTTTTGTATTCCCCACTATTTTATTTGAGTTCAAAAAGCCATCCTTTTGTTTTGTATTCACCACTGTTTTATTTGAATACACAAAGCCATATTTTTGTTTTGTATCCATAACTGTTTTATTTGAATTCTCAAAGGCATCCTTTTGTTTTATATTCACCACTGTTTTATTTGAATTCACAAAGCCATATTTTTGTTTTGTATTCATAACTGTTTTATTTGAATTCTCGAAGGCATCCTTTTGTTTTATATTCACCACTGATTTATTTGAATTCAGAAAGCCATCCTTTTGTTTTATATTCACCACTGTTTCATTTGAATTCAGAAAGCCAGCCTTTTGTTTTGTATTCACCACTGTTTTATTTGAGTTCACAAATCCTTTTTTTTTGACACCTATCTACTCTCTTCCCGTTTTTATCCATTTCTCTCCCGTTCCTTGTTCATATTACAATTAGGAATAAATATATTTAAGGCATAATTTAGTTCAGCTTCACCTGACGAGGAAGACGGAGATCTTTGAAACCGGTAGTAAACTCAAATAAAACAGTGATGAAAACAAAATAAAAAATTAGCGTTTCTTTTATAATACTTATTTTATTAAAAAAATTATAAATTTCTAAGGCTACTTTGTATTTTTGAAGTCATTTCCGATATATTTTGCATTAAAATGTTTTTAATAATCAGTCAACATACATAGCTTATAAGTACTATCAGGTTCATTTGAAGGTCTGCATATATATAAGAAATATGTCCACTTATTTTTTTTGTATTTTATATGTACAAGTCTTAACCAAGAGTACCCAAACTTTTTTCGGCCGCAGACCCCTTTACCAAAAACTTTTAAAACCGTCGACCCCCTAGTCATTTACTTTACTTACTCAAATTAATAAGTTTATACAGTACTCCATATTAAATATTTCGCTAGATATCAAATTTTTCATTTTAATCACTTGTAATTAAGGATTGAAAAAGATAAAAGGACTACGAATTATGGCATTAGCTTGTGCAACATTTAATATTGAAATCTGCGCTGACGAAAATTAAAGCAAAAAAATAAACTCTTGATGACACATTTTACCTTTTTTTTTTCACAAGTTTGGTATGTAATGTGTTTTTATCAAAAAACGTTTTTTTTTAAATATTTTACTTCCTAATTAGGTACCTATTGGAATAATAGATATTTGGAAGTAACAAACAAATAGCAGTAGTAAGGGGGTCTATTTTTGCTGTCATCAATCCCAATTTTTTTTATTGAAACTATCGACCCCTAGAAAAATCAAATCGAGCCCAGGGAGTCGATATCGACCACTTTGGGAACTCTTGGTCTAAACAATGAACATCAAACAAAAGTAAGTATTTCACCTTCTTCTTCTTCCTAGTGGCATGTCAGGTCCCCCCAACGTTGAATATCACCTGAGAATAAGCATATTTTTCCCTGGCAGCCCGAAAAAGATCCCCAATGATTCTTATACCAGTCCAATCACGTATATTGTGGTGCCAGGAGATTTGCCTCCTGCTAACACCTCTTCGACCCTCATCTTGTCTTGGATGAAAACAGTGTTTCATCAGGTGTATAAAAATGAGCCATACACCCTGCTTGGTGAAGCTAGCATGGAGTAGCGAAGGTTATAAAAATTGTCAGACGCTGCATTGACTAGGGCACTTATACCCCATACAGGGCACTGACTCTTCAAGGAAGACTTTGGAACGTGGCAGAATAGACCGACGCTGAGAATACTGGATGGAGTGACAGAGAACTGCCGAACAGTGGGTATAACTTAGTCGAAGAGTGTTGCTGCTGAATGAGACAGGTGGTAAAGAATCCTGCATGAAGCCAAGACTCACCATAAGTTATAAGGTTAATAATGATGAAATATTTTATCAAAAAATTTAACCAAATAACAGTATTTAATTAACAACATCCTTGTTATTTCCCTAATTATATTAACCTCCTTGACACGTGTTTCAACATCCTGTCATAAGGGTTTTCTTAAAACGGAATGATCTCGATTTGTTCCAAGAGAAATGTATTGAGCCAAGTAGTGTCGTATTTCATTAGAAGTGCTTGTGAGGTCTTGACCCAAACTTTTATGAAAAGTGTTATTTTTGGCATTCTCTTTACGAAAAGTGTTATTTTTGGCATTCTTTGTATATTCTTATTATTATTTTATTTTTGCTTGTGCCTTTATGTATCACTGTTGTTTTTAAATTCGTTTTGTAGAAGTTTTATGGCGTATGTAAAATTTCAACATTATTTTTATTATATTATAATTTTTCACTTTAATATGGTCTACAAATCCCAAAAAGTCGTTACTGAATGGACAACATTTATCGTCTTGAATTTAGTGGCAAATTTTTTTGCATGATTTCAATATATGTATTGGTTGTAACACACCCTTGTTCCGTTTTTTTGTGTTTTTAAAATAATTTAATTGTAAATTCAAAAAAAAAAAAATATCAATTGTGTATGTCCAATTTGAATTTATGACCTTTTTCAATCATCTGTCAACTTGAGAATTCCCATTTTGTAGAACTTCTGATACTTATTAGCAAAATACAGTTCAGACTAAGTTCAAATTTGGCGAATTATCAGAATTTCGCAAAGATCGAAACAAGACAAATCTGTAGTTTGGCATTGCTGTACTGAAACACAACGACTTTTCTATTGGTCAACCTTAGCGTCTTCTTAGCAATTGTTTGCCCAAATTTGATAAATCGTGAGTAATGCTTATTGCTATCAATAATTTGTTTTGGTTGAAACATTTTATAGTACACGACACCCTTCCAGTCCCACCAGATACACAAGACCTTATTTGGGTGCATTCCATACTTTCCGACCGTATTGACTGGTTCATCATTTCGTGACACGATCTTTTACATTCAATATTTTGGTAAATAATCCGCTTTGCATAGTGAGGACTCATTTAGGAAAACAAAACTCATTTTCATTACCTTTAAGCAGTCATAAGCAGTAAATCGTTTCAATATATTTGTATCGCTCAATGATATGTCTAATCTTACATAAATCCTAATAATTCTTATCTTACATAAATATCGCGAAACAGTAGTGAAATTAATATTTGGTGCCTGAAAATTCTCGCGTGTTATCATATAGTATATAGTATGTTAGTGTCGTTATCAATCATGGCCTCGAATTTATCCATATCTGTGATAACTGACCATTCGGTGTGAGATGCATTTTTTACATCAACATTTCCATCTCTATATCTTAGAAACTCCTTTTTGTACCTCGAATAGTCTTAACCATCAGCTCCATAAACAGGATATTTTTTTACACAAGTTTGTGACTTTTTTACCTTTCGGAAGAAAAAGACTAACGACAAAGATATTCTTTACTATTCGACATATTTGAAATTTTACAAAAAATGCTACGACTCACTGAACATAACAAAATAAAACGAATTCCATATTCAACTAGGTAAAATGTTTGTATTCCAGGCCTAAGGTTGCGGGTGTGAATTTCGTTGGTATCCGATTTTAAAAAGTTCGCTAGTCTCGTAATTACTTAAGACTTATTTAAGAGGGTATTGTACTCTAGAAATTAGATTTTTTGCATATTTTTTAAGTTTAGATCTTTAAAAATATGTCCTCAAAAGGAAATTTAAAAATTCTCAATATTTACGAAGTTATAGCTATAAATGAGTCAGCAATTACGCCCCACCGGTATGAGTCTTCTTTCGACTTCCTTTTTCAACCTGGTTGACATAAAATCTCAAGTTTTGTTCAACCGATTGCCTTCACATTTCGTATATAACTTTGATGTTTCCATATCGTTCCTACCTTGAAAAACTTAAAACTATTTCTTTAACTATTTTGTTTTAATTTAAATATTTGAAAAAAATAATAAAAAAAATTAAAAAATTTCAAACAGCCGCGATTTTATGTATTTCTTTTCTTTTTGATACCAACGATAACGACATTATTTCTTATTAAGAAACTGTGTATTATTTTTGTTTCAAATTTATAAAAAGGATTCAATCATGTCGACCAGCTCACTCCCTTTTTTTACGGCAAGATATAACAGCTGATAACATCTTGAATTTCAATTTTTTTGTACATTCTAAAATCATCAATAAACAAATTGTAAAAAAAACGTTTAGGAAAAATGTTTTTAGTTTTTTTTTATTAAGTCTGAAAAACGCCTGAAACTCACGTCTCTAGAGTAGAATGCCCCCTTAAAGCGTTCATGGTTGTTTGAAAGGGATTAATTACCCCATTACTGTATACAATGAAAGTTTTAAATGACTGCTTAAGCGTGATTTTTCAAATCGCTTATAATATATGCGTGCGTGAAGTTGGTGACGGGTCAAAAAAGCTATGGTATGCCAGCCAGCAAGCGGAGAAAACGGGAAAAATATATATTACAACCAAATACTTTTATAAGCATACCATATTTTATTCGTACACCTTTATGTGCCGCTCTCATATAGTTAATCTTCCTTTTCTTTTGATGTCATATAAAAGACCATTGTTGGTGTTATATAAAGGTTTTTTTGGAAGTAAATGTCAGACAATTAGCTTTAATATATCAATATGTAAAACATGAAATATTATATTATATAAAGTTAAGGCATACATTGTGTAGGTTTAAAGACATTGTAATTTGTTTTATCAAACACTGTTTATTTCACTTTTTTTGTAACTGTATAACTCTACCGGTTTCAAGGCTTTCACCTCATCTTCAGGAGAGCACAAACAAGATAACAAATCTCTAATTAACTCTGAAATGGCTCATCATTGTCACCGTGAAAACCATACATTTTCCATCAATGATGCCAAATTCTTACATATCAGTAGTAACGGAAATAAATTGGATACATTGGAGGCCCTAGAAATTTCTAAGTCAGTGCATCGATATGAACATCTGGCAAACACATATATCCCAAAAATCTCCTCTCTACTGGCCGAGATCGTCTCATCCTTCCCTACCTCCTCCCTTCCCCCATCCATTCATCCCTCCCAACCCCATCCCTTCACCATCAGTCCTCAACCCGAATGTTAATCGTTAGAAGCGTGTATCTCGGTATCAGTTTAAACGGAATTCTTGTTTGTGCTCCCCTGAAGATGAGGCCTTGAAACCGGTAGAGTTTTACCGTTACAAAATAGTGGAATAAACAGTGTTTGATAAAACCAATTACAGACATTAAATATTTCTTCAACGTAATTGTGTAAATATAGTGAATTCTTTGTCGTGCCTTTTATTTATTTAAAAAAATGTTATGTAATAAATTGTCCTTATTTTTATTATTTCTAGCATTGTCCTATATTGTTATGAGTACCTCTGTTAATATAGAAAACTCGCTGTTAGAATTGTTGAACAAATAAGAACTGGTAGGGGAATGAAATAAATTTGAAAACGTGAAATGATTTAAAAGGTTTAACGTTTTATACATCGTATAATCGTAAACTGAGACAGAAATCTGTTAAAGAAACAGAAGATTCCTTACATAAAATTAACGGTTCAAAATGTTGTATTTCCACGTAGACGAGAATTTCGAGAAACGTCTTTTTGAAAAACAACGGTTTGAAAGCTTCCCATTTTATGTTTAACCCATTGGTGTCTGGAATTTTGGTTTCATTTCAATATTTAATTATCCTGTTCTAATCTGGACTAATCTTCTTCTTATCGTGTCAAATGCACTATATTATATCCGTCCAGAATTCTGCCAACTGAACAGCACTGGATGTTCTACGAATCAAGTCTTCTTAAGTGCAAGATGCTGGAGTCTTCGGGTACTGCAGTACATGTTGCTTGGAATGCTCCTCATCATAGATAAAGAGAGTCAATTGATCACGCAACATTTCACATTTTGACATGTTATCTTTGGTTCTTTCAATATCTATTTAGAGCTTCTTCTTCTTATTATTTTAGGCCTGTTGGTCTGTTATGGTTCTGCATCATTGTTTCCCTCTTGTGACGTCGACTGCCAGCTGTCTTCCCATCTTTTGGGAGGTCATCCTGGAGGTCTGCTTACTTGGGGAATACTGTCTCTGGCCATTCTTACGGCTCTTTGTTCCGCCATTCTGGATACATGTTCGTTCCAGAACCTTCTTCTCTGTCGTCCCCATCTGAAAATATATTCAACTTCGCACATCCTTCGAATTTCTGTGTTTCGTACTCAATCACGAAGGGTTTTGCCAGTGATACTCCTGAGTACCTTCATTTCGTTGGTTCGAAGGAGATGTTTGGCTCTGACAGTGTCGGCTCTGGACTCTTTGCTGTATGTCATTATGGGGCGGACACAGGTCTTGTATATCCTCACCTTTCTTTGGATGTTCATATACTTGTTTTTCCAGATAGTGTTCTTTAGACATCCGGAAATAGCTGCGGTTTTTTGTGATAGTTTTGACTATTTAGAGCCTATCAAGAAATTTCCTGGTCATCCAGAGAAATTCAAAGCTGGGTGGAAATTAATCTACGAAGAAAACGCATATGCTGGGGTTCGATATTCATCTGCATATGACATTACTGATTGTCATATTTAAATAACACCCTTAACTGTCAGCCGCCTCTCAGTACAAGTTCTAAAACCATGAAAATATTTAGCGTCTCTTCGATTATGAACTTGTGCTACACTCAAGCTGAGATTGTTTTTTTTTGGCATTTTCAGTTCATTGCTTCTCTATTTTTCACGCCGTCCTTTTCTGTGCCTTCAGACTCTGGAACCAGTTACCAGCTCCCACAAGATTCATTTTCGTTAATTTGCATCAACCATCGACTTAAAAAAATCTCTTTTTAGTGACGAAATGTGTTTTTTCATAGCTAATATTTTTTTGCTAATCCCATCTTTCTTTTCATTATCAAGTTTTTGGTGAAATATGTAAAGACTTTGTTTAGCGAGATATTTTCATGGGTTTTTATTGCTTCCATTTTTATTTTATTAATATAACATTTGCAACTTTTACCCATGAATCAATTGGAACTAATCTACGTAGCTCTTGACTGGTTGGTTTGAAGACCCTTAAGTATTGAAATTATTTCGTCATTAGTGTATTTTAGAATGAAGTTTGAAAAAAAACATTCATCATAAAAAAATGGTTTGACGTATATCATACTAGGCATCCGATTTTTCTAAAAAAAATCAATAAAAAAACCTTTTTTTACTAACATATCATAAATCATGCCTTAAGGTATAGGACCATGTAATACTTACTTGTTTTCAATTAATTACAGAAAAAAATTGCGATCATATTTCACTAAAATGAAATGTAAACTTCTTAAAATAAATCGCATGCAACAATTTTGGCACTTATATTAAAATGATTTTGTGTACATAATGGCAGGCTTACAAATGACACGCGATATGACTATTTATCTTATTTTAAAATTATGAACGTGCGTTAAGATTTAACATTAATGTGAATTTACATTTTCCAAAAAAAAAAAATGTTTACACCATTTAGTGACCAAATATTACTTTTAGGTACCCAACGTTACAACTCTCAAATAGTGTGAACATCAAAATACTCTTGAAGACCTTCAAACAATTAGCATACCTTAACTCGAACGAAGTATGTATATCCCTTTTTATAGGGTAAGGCAATACAAAGTTCGATAGGTTATCGAGATATTGATCGAGACCTGTTCGTCTGATCTACTTCAACTAGACGATTAACACTGAACGTAGCACGTCACCATTACAAAAACTTACATTCAATCGCTTTGTTTATGCAAAAATTAGATTAATCCCTGTGACATGTTTCTACCTCTAATCTCGAAATTCTCTTCTGGTGGAATAGTTCAGTTTTGTTACGAGAACAATATTTACGAGTATGTCCGCCTGGTGTTATGATTCATCGAAAGTGTGTTTTGTCTATTGAGTCAAAAGAAAACTTTAACGAGAGGTGGCATTTTTTGCATTGTTTGATTATAAAGTGCTATTTTATTTATGTTTATGGCTTTATGTATCTCTTCTTTCTTTCTTCTTTCGATGGTCTTACAGCCCATATGGAGCTTTGGCCTCCGTCAATCTTCGCCTCCAACTCCTCCTGTCTTCCGCCACGACCCTCCAATCCTACGCATGCAGCAGCCGGGTTGCGTCCCTCTCAACTTCGTCCTCCCATCGCAGCCTTGGCCTGCCCACTCTCCTTCTCCCAACCGGGTGTCCTTCCAGGATTCTTTTGGATGCTCGCGATGACGGCATTCTCTGCACATGTCCGGCCCATCTCAATCTGCTCAGTCTGACATGTACAGATAGCTTGGGAGATTTGTAGATATTATATAGCTCGTCGTTGTATCGTATTCGCCAGGTTTCGCAGTCATTCACGGGGCCCAGGATCCTACGTAGTACTCTTCTCTCGAAGGCATCCAGCAACTCTGCGGATTTAGCTGTCAGTGTCCATGCTTCGCATCCATATACCACCACTGTTCTAATAATGGTTTCTTACAGGGTGACTTTGGTTTTTCTATGGACACTTCTGGACTACGTATCTCTAATCATATTAAATTAGAATTTCAACACTACTCGAACTGAATAACTAGGCTTGAAGATAGCCTTGAGATATGAGGTAAAACGTGTGTCGCGGGAATTAAAGTAATGTTTAGCATAATAAAATAATTAATTATTAAATATTATCATATGACGTTTTTCAAAATAAAAGCCGAAACGTTTGTTTGATTAGATTTTATTGTTAGAAAACATAAAATAGCTATATCTTTATTTCTTTAAAAACAAATCATATAATTAATCATTTAGTGGGTTGTTATGTGTTAAGACGTACAATTTACATCCCTTTATGTAATGTAGGAGAAGGAGGCTTGACGGTAATTTACAAAGGATGTAGCTAAGAACAGGGCAATTTGACAAGCGCGACAAGGCTCAGGGATTGTGCCTAACTCAGGCAAATTTCGTAGAACAAGTGAGAAATAAATGTCTTGTAGTTGTAAGGATTCCGAGAAACGGTGATTATCGTTGGATCGAATTTTTTTAACTGACTTAATGCCTTCGTTAATAAAAAAATGTGATCTTATCCAATAACGATATAATTTTTCACGATAATTATTACATATACTATAAATAAGTTCGTGGTCATAGTAAATAAATTTTCTATTGTATATTTATTTATTTATTTATAACATTTTTATTGCAAAAACCATCTGGCGGGATTATTGCCAGGCGGCAATCTCTTCCAGCCAACCAGACAAAAGTAAGTGAAGCAAGTTACATGGTTGCATAAATCATTCAAATGACTATCCAACCCCATGAAATCCATAAACACATACGTGAGCATATGCCCACGAACCCCACATAGACGGGCAATCACCCGAACATTCTTTTTTATATAAAGTGAGATATCATCAATTAAAAGAAAAGCTGTATGACTTTATTAAAAAATATTCGTGCCTTTAGACTATCCTATATTCACGAATACCATCACGCCATCTCTCCGATGGGGTAGACAGAAAGAACAAAACGCCAATTTATATATATTGACACAAATCTTTCGTATTTTTTAAATCCATGTACTTTATCATACAACTCCTACGATTTCTATTACCTTGGACATTTCATCTTTTCAAAATATCATTCACTTCATCCAACTATACTTTCTTTAGACTTTCTTTACCATACTTTCCACACACGTTTGTACTATACGTTTGTTTTAAAAGTCAATTTCATTTTTTATTCATCTTAATAACAAAGGGTCTTTCAAATTGAGCGGAGTTTTTTTATTCTTGGATAAAACATAGATGGCGTCGCTAACTTGCCTGGGTCTTGTGACATTTGAGAAATGTAATGTATGACATTTATAAAAATGGAGTCGTTCAAATTGTTAAATTATTTTATGTATTGTAATCTCCGGAAACGGTGATGTTAATTGGCCACCTAGATCATGTGATCTGACACCGTTGGACTATTTTCTCTGGGGTTACGTGAAAAACCAGGGATGTAAAAATGATCTTCAATTAATTGCTGAGTTGAAGGACGAATTTTTTTTTTCGTTATTTGTGAGTCAGAACCGCAGTTATGCCTAAATTTCATCGAAAATTTTGACAAAAGAGTGGACATCTGTGGAGCTGCAAGGGGTGGACATTTGGCGAATATTGTTTTTTTGTGTTTAAATGTCATACATTATACTTCAATGACCAATAAAAAGTTTTTTTAAATCAAAGCCAATTGTGTGTTTTATTCAAGAATTATAAAAAAATAAGAATAAAAAAAACCGCTCAATTTGAAAGCTCCTTTACATGAGCTTTGAATCACACCTATCCCTAATTACTTTATTTGAATTCTATCTCCCTATACTCCCTATTTATTTTTAGTTTTTTTTGTGTCTTACATTGCTACCTCATATATTTTCCTTAGTTCATATACTCGTATTTCTACAGTACATTTATTCAGCTTCTTTCAGTACTTTTCATGGTGACGTTTTACTTCCATTAAATTTAGTACAAGAATACTTTGTGAACTATCATCTAAGAAGATTTAAATACTCTCTATTTCATGTACCCCATGGACTATTTTTACTATAGCTATCGTTCGGTAGCTCTCGCAGTTCTTTCATCATCTAAGAAAATACTACCTAAATATCATAATTCCTCGACTTGCCCTTATATGTTATTGTTCCCCATATGTCGTACCTACCCTATCACTCAGCTACCACCCCTTTTTTTTAAATAATGAATAATCATAACTGACCTCAGCATCTGGGTTAACAATTCAATTTTCTTTCTTAGCGTAGAATTTCTCTTTGATCTGATAATGGCAGAATAATTTGCGTTCCAACGAATCACAAATAATATTTTGTGTTTCATTTGGCTCAACTTTTGAACATCTTCTTGGCTCAATCAGATGCTGTAATTTATTTTATCAATCACTCACAATGTTAATGCTTTAACCATAAATAATAAATCAATCAGATGTGTTTCAACTTCATACATATTCAAAAAATCCTTATTTATCTCAATATTATTCTTTGTGTTTTTTCGATTCCAATCTTCATCAAAGTTTGGTAAAAGGTTAGTTTTTTTTTTATTTAACTGTCAATTGAAATTTATTTTCATTTCCTAAGCTTTATATACGCTTATGAATACTGATAGTGAAGTATAAGTCCACTGATTTGTATAAATTGCTTAAAAGCAATAAATTTGTTTGCCTGAAATCCCTCGTGTCTCTCGAGGACTTTGAAAAGAAGTTTTTTGAACAGCTTTTTTTATAATTATTAGGTCCTTACATATGAAATTGGCGTTTTGCCGTACTGGCAACTTTGATCTCAAATATCTTCTCTTTGGTTAGGAATTCCAAATTAAAATTTATACAGCTATTTACTCAAGTATTTGTGTTTCGAAAATTATAATTCATTTGTTTTTTCCTCAATTGTTTTTTTTCTTTGCGTCACTCAGTTTACAAAATGGAAAACTTGAAATATCGCGTTATTTACGAGTACGAGTTCCACCGTGGCACCAGTGCTGCAGAAACGGCTCGAAGGATTAATGATATGTATGGCGACGGTGCCGCAAAAGAAAACACAGTGCGTTTTTGGTTCCAACGTTTTCGTTCTGGAAATTTCGACCTGCAGAAAAAGCCCCGTGGACGGCCGGAGACCAAAGTTGATAATGAAGAATTGAAGGCTATTGTGGAAGCGTATCCATCGCAAACCACGTCCGAGTTAGCTGCAGGCTGCGGTGCTAGTGATAAAACTGTTTTAATCCACTTCAAGCAAATTGGGAAGGTGAAAAAGCTTGAAAGGTGGGTACCTCACGAATTGAGTGAAGCAAATCAACAAACGCGCGTTGACTGCTGCGTTGCATTACTCAACCGGCACAATAATGAAGGGATTTTGAATCGAATCATTACCTGTGATGAAAAGTGGATCCTGTATGATAATCGGAAGCGCTCATCGCAATGGCTGAACCCTGCCGAACCAGCCAAACCATGCCCCAAGCGAAAATTGACTCCAAAAAAGTTACTTGTGAGCGTTTGGTGGACTAGTGCTGGTGTCGTTCACTACAGCTTTCTTAAATCTGGCCAGACGATTACGGCAGATGTCTTTTGTCAGCAACTGCAAACCATGATGGAAAAGCTAGCTGCTAAACAACCGAGGCTGGTTAATCGCTCTAGGCCACTGCTGCTTCATGATAACGCTAGACCACACACTGCACAACAGACGGCTACCAAATTAGAAGAGCTTCAATTGGAATGTCTAAGACATCCACCGTACTCTCCGGACCTTGCCCCAACAGATTACTTTTTTTTTTTCGAAATTTGGATAACTTCTTGCAAGGGAAAAAATTCAACTCCGATGGGGCAGTCCAAACCGACTTCAAAGATTTTATTGATTCCCGTCCGAAGGGTTTTTTTAGTAAAGGGATCGATGAACTACCTATGAGATGGCAAAAGTGCATAGATAGCAATGGTACATACTTTGATTAAATAAATATATTATATTAAAAAAAAATCAACTTTATGTTCCTCCCAAACAAAACGCCAATTTCATATGTAAGGACCTAATATATATTTTTTGTCTATTCTTGTATTTTTTCCCATGTTGGAGGAGCTTTCAAATGTACAGCTGTCTAATTCCGTCCTTTATATTTTATTTTCCATTTAATGTTCTGGGATCGTTTTTTTTTTCTTTTATTTCAAATTGATTTTAAAGTTATATATTGGCATATTGAGAGATTGAGTGTTATGGGGACGATAGGCTGAGTTTCACATAACGCAACTTCGTCAATCAATAAAACAATAAGAATAAATAATAATCTATTGAAAAACATTAATTCAGTTGTAAAATGTTGTAAAAGTTACAGTCCGGAAGTGACTTCGCCATCAATCGAACCTGGTGCGCCCGCTTGCTAAGCTTAAATGTTAATTGTTATATCACGACCGCCAACAATAAAACTGAACATAAGATATTCTGTTTGCTTTTACGTTATATATAGTATATTATTTTATTTGATTACAAGCCTTCAAAATAGAATGGCAAGTAGACAAAAGTGAGTGTTTTCGACACCTCCTTCTGTTCGCGTTCAATCGAGGGAATAAAGCTACCAAAGCTGCTCGCGATATTTGCGAAGTGTACGGTAAAGATGCTATGAATGAAAGGACAGCTCGTCGATGGTTTTTCCTTCAATAATGACGTCGTATTGCGGACATGGTTGGGCGAATTCCTCGAGTCAAGACCGGATGGTTTTTATCGCACAGGCAATGAAAAACTTGCAGAACGTTGGCAAGAAGTTGTAAATAATGAAGGAGAATACATTATTGGCTTATTTGTTGTAATGTTTTTTTTGTTGTGTTCTCTTGTTCTCTTAATTTGGAAAAAATGTTAACACCCAATATATCTAATTTTCATTAAATTATTCTTTGAATGTTTTATTGTAACACAATTAGATCTGATATAAGTTAGGCACCTCTTCAAGATCTAAAAATATCTACAACAATGTCAACTGATACCATAGACCAGGGGTCTCCAAACTACGACCCGCGGTAGCGGGCCGGATATGCCCGGTATCCGGACCGTCATAGTTTATTTTGATTACATTGTAAAATTTACAATATAAGTAAATCATATTAAATAATCAGATGTTTTTATTTAACGACCAATTAAAAAACACAATAACTGATATACATAATGAAATTGAACATTTTAGCTGTAATTAATAATTTGAGATTTATCCTAAAAACTTACAATAAGTGACATACATAGGTAATTCACATAATGAAATTAAACATTATAATTATGATCAATGAGATTTATGTAGCTGTAACTTTCCACTGACAATTGTTTGCAGTTGTGAATCAAGTTTAATAGTGTAAATTATCAGCAGCGACTTCAAATGCTACAAGATGGCGTTGTATACTTGTCCTGCACTTAACTTCTCTACTCTCTGCAAGATGTCACTACTATACATTTAGAATGGTCGAAAGTAGTCGTAACACAGCACGCGCATCGGCTATCTCCGCCGCAATGAAATGTCCTTGATACTTGCCCGTAAGTACCAACCGAAATTGCAAACGGAGCGGAGTCCACCCTCGCACCCTGCGCCATAGATATCTCACTCGCCGGCTAGTCCCAATACGAACATTTATGCGTTATTCAAAACTATAGTATGTTGGTATGATGAGCTAGCTAGTTCTTGGCCCTTGGGACTTAGTGGAGGAGTCAGTGTGGCCCTTAGGCTAAAAAGTTTGGAGACCCCTGCCATTGACCATGCTTATGAAAAAAGTGGATAGTGGATTAAGATGGCATAACCCCATGAGACAGTGATCTAACATCATGATTTCATGCATTTTCCAGAATATTTAAAAACTTTTAAAAGGCTTCCAAGCGATTTCATTTTACCTTCAAATCTTGAAACCATGACTTTTTTTAATTATAACGTAAACATTTCTATGAACCTCATCTTGTTAAAGATAATTAATTCCACTTAGAATTAAAACATGTGTTATGAAGTTTAAGCACCTTATTAAATTCTCTGAACATATTCCAGCAAGGAAATACGAGTACCTATGTGTGTATACGCCATCAAAAAGAAAACAATAAAATGTGGTTTTAATTTTCATCAAAATATTTTTGAGATCCTTGAAACTGCCAAATCCTTTTAATTAGTATTTCTCGAGGTGCTCTAGTACGTACGAGGGTAGTCCCAAAAGTACCCGACCTAACAAAGAAAATACAAAAAATTTGGGAAAAAATATTTTTATTTCTCAAAATAGTCTCCTTTCAGTTCGATGCACTTTTCCCGGCGATGTTCAATAGAGTTGATACCCTGTTTATAGTAAGAACCGTCGAGCGCCTCAAAATAGCCACCAACCGCAGATTTCACCTATTCATTGTTGGCAAATCTTTTACCACCGAGCCATTTTTTCAAGTCTGGAAAAATATAATAATCCGAGGGGGCTAAATCTGGCGAATAGGGTGCGTGAGGAATCAATTTGAACTATAATTCATTGATTTTGGCCACCGCGATAACGGATGTGTGAACTGGTGCATTGTCTTGATGAAACAACACTTTCTTTTTCGCCAAATGCGGCCGTTTTTTCTTGATTTCATCACTCAAACGCTGCAATAAGTTCGCATAATACTCGCTGTTGATTGTTTTTCCTTTTTGAAGATAATCAATGAAAATTATCCCACGCGCATCCCAAAAAGCTGACGCCATGACCTTGCCTGCAGATGGAACTGTCTTCGCCTTTTTGGAGCCGATTTTCCCCTTTCAGTCCATTGTTTTGACTGTTCCTTCGTCTCAGGTGTGAAGTGATGGACCCATGTTTCATCCATGGTTATGAATCGACGCAAAAACTCGGCTTTATTGCTATGAAACATCGCCAAACACTCGATTGAAACATCCTCACGACGCTGTTTTTGTTCCATTGTGAGCAAAGGCGGCACCCATCTTGCGCACAGCTTTCTCATGTCCAAATTTTTAGTCAATATGCGATGTACAGCACTTTTTGAAATACCTACCATGTCTGCTAGCTCGCGCACTTTCAATCGACGGTCATCCAATACCATTTTGTGGATTTTCTTTACCATTTCTGGCGTGGTCACTTCATTTGGTCGACCACTGCGATGTTCGTCTTGGCAGCTCGTACGACCTCGTTTAAACTCTGCCACCCAATATTTTATTGTTGTAAACGAAGGAGCAGACTCCCCCAGAGTAGAGTCTAGCTCGGCTTTGATATTGGCTGGACTTAGACCTTTCAAATGAAAGTATTGTATCACATAACGATGGCCAATTTTTTCCATGTTTACAAATTCACTGAGAGCGTTCACTATTGATGGCTGCCAAACAAACACTAAACAACGTAGCGTCTTAAAACTTAAGCTTTATAAGTTTAGTACCTTCTACCATAGTAATTTTTTAAAGCAACAACCGCCATCTATACGTCAGATCGGGTACTTCTGAGACCACCCTCGTATATTACATATAAAGATTAAGATGCTATTTGATGTGTGTGCTTGGAATTTATGGAATGTATAAAGTTAACAACTTATGGAATGTATGCTGTGAAGTATTTATAATTTATCACTGTTATGTAAATATATTTGGTGGATTTTTTCACTACAAAGCAATTTCTTCTAATCAACTATCTTTTGATTCAGAACTATAAAAGTATCAATGAATGAAAACAAATAATAACGTTGAAAAAATTAACAAAAAGCTTAAATGGCAGGTAGCTGGTTCTTAGACTAACTGCGTGGACCGCTTTTTTATTCGTATGATACCCTTCAGTGCATCCAAATTTGTGTTTCGGACACATTGGAGAGTTTGGCCCATGACAATACTGTCCTCAGCCTCCGGAATTGACACGGAACTCGCAGTTCGTCATTGAATATTTTAACAATACTCCGCTCGGCAAATATTGTTATCAAAAGAACTCTTTTACCACACTAATACCCCTTCTTTTGCCCCCGGGTGGATGTCAAAAGGCTTAATTAAGAAGAAGTCATTGGCATGGGCACTCAAGAACAACGTAGCAAGGAGGAGAAATAGATATTAATGTTATTGTTTATAAGCTGTTGTAAGCCATCATTTAAGCAGATCTTAATATCCTGACTAAATAAAGGAGTTAACCAGGATCCTCTTTAGGATAAATGGTCCAGGACCGAAAGAGATGGTGACAGGTGGGGCGCAAAGTTCCAGACATACTTGTAACAGAGGACACACGACACAGAGTATTGGATACGCGATGATCGAGACGAAGAATATCATTAATTTATGAAATAATAAAATTAAAATAAATATTTATCCACACGTAATAGAAAGTGGTTAAAAAAGTTGTATAAAATAAAGTACATTAATTTCTACTTTATTTAAACCAATTTCACAAAGTCGTAAAGTTAAGCACAATAAAGCTTTATTGCTCGCACTTGAACTTTGATCGAAGAGTAACTTCACTAAGGGATATTCCTGATATTCCTAATGACATAAAACTATGATTGCTCACATTATTTGCATAAAATAAGCTATATCGTATTAAACCCGTTATACACTTGTTCTATTTTCATTTTATAGGTGAACGAGTTCTGTTTAGACGAGTAATAAATCATTTCAATCATATCAAAAGGTTATTGTTTCTTCGTTATGTGTATTTATTTATTTATATTAACAAGTTGGTGTAAATATATTATTTATAGTTAAGGCATTAACATAGTGGAGGGTTAAAGACATTGTAATTTGTTTTATCAAACACTGTTTATTCCAGTTTTTGTAACGGTATAATCCTACCGGTTTCAAGAGTTTCACCTCATCATGTATTTATTTATTTATTTTATTTAACACTTTTATTGCAAATAAAATCTGTCGGGCGTATTGCCAGGCGGCAATATCTTTCAACCAACCAGACAAAAGTAAATGAAGCAAGTTACGTGGTTGCATAAATCATTAAAATAACTATCCATCCCCACGAAATCCATAAACACATACGTGAGCATATGCCCACGAACCCCACAAAGACGGACAATCACCCGTACATTATTTTTCATGTAAAGTGAGATATCATCAATCAAAAGGAAAGGAAGGGATGGTAGAGAGGAAAGGAAAAGAAAAATCTGGGATGAAACACGTTATTTTACTGACTAGAAATTAAGATTTTTTTTCTGTCACTTCTTAAAGCATGCCAAGGACGAAGCGAGTCTTATATTGGTTTGTAACTAATTCCAGAGTCTCACTGTATGGACAGTAAAGGACGACGTAAAAAAGAGGGGCGGTGAACTGGAAAGGCCAGTAGACAATCTCTGTTTGAGCGTAGCGCTTCTCCAGCAGAATTCAGTTTTGTTTGTGCTCCCATCATCAGGGGAGCACAAACAAGACTGAATTCTGTTCGAACAGAATTCAGTCTTGTTTATGCTTCTGATGCTATGAATTAAAATATAGCTCGTCGATGGTTTTGCGTTTCAAAGACGGTAATTTCGACCTGAAAGACATGGAGCGTTCCGGACGACCAGTGGACTTCGATGAGGACCGCTTAAACTATATTATTCATGAAGATAAATTGTAGTCTATGAATTGTAGTCTCATGACTCTATACAGCCACCTTAAATCTATGGGGAAAATTCAGAAGTTTGGCGCTTGGGTTCCACATGTTTTGAGTGAAAACAACAAAAATCAATGTTCGACAATTTCCGCTGGTTTGCTCGCGCGTCATCGAGCAACGCATGGCCACAAGCAAAGGTTCTTTTGCCGCATCATTACTGGTGATTAAAAATGGTTTGAAAATGGTGATGAAAAAAAAAAGTGATGAATAATGTTTGAAGGGGATCTTCATGAATAATATGGTTTAAGTGGTCCTGATCGAAGTCCACTGGTCGTCCGGAACGCTCCATGTCTTTCAGGTCGAAATTACCGTCTTTGAAACGCAAAAACCATCAACGAGCTGTCCTTTAATTCATAGCATCTTCACCGTACACTTCGCAAATATCGCGAGCAGCTTTGGCAAACTTTATTCGCTCGATTGAACGCGAACAGAATGGGGTATCGAAAATGCTCACTTTCTTCTACTTTACATTCCATTTTGAAGGCTTGTAATCAAATAGAATAATATATGCAACGTAAAAGCAAGCACAATATCTTGTAGGACAGAAAATTTTCTTTCGAATGACGTATAACCTTTACCATTTTATTTTACTTATGGTGCTCATTTTTTTATTGAAAAAAAAAAACGGACACAGCTTATGCTAACACCCAATATATCTTAGATTGAACCTGCAGCTCATGTGTTGCAAGACAGGCGTCTTACAACAGAAGGGTTGCCGACTACGGAAGTAGTTGATTTTCATGTTAAGATTACCATTTTAACACATTTGTAATGTTTTTTTCAAAACAATTTAATATTTTTGATAGAGGGTTTTTTTCCGGTACAATAACTCAAAGAAAATAACAAGATGAAAGAAAATATATATCATAAAGATGAAAAAAAAAATACATCATGATTTATCTTCGAAGTCCTTCAGATATTATTTCGAAACACATTTATGTAATATTTTTTTACCAACAACTATAAACAGTTATGTCACATAAATTATGGCTTGATTTATTGGACATCTTTCAGACGTCGTATCATCAATTTTTTTAATGTATTATAATCAACATAAGCAGCAATAAAATGCCCTATATTTATTTTTCTGTAAGAATTCTAAAGCTTTTATCTTAAAAGGCGTAAGAAGTTTCTATAAAAATATCTTTTCAGAAGACGTAATTTGAGTGTCCCGAAAGAGGCCGGAAGAATTCAACAGAGTACCGTATAAAAATATATACATTACAGACGGCCCACAATTGGCATCACCTGGATTCTCTGTATCTTGAAAAAATGGTTGCACTTTGAGACAATTCGATAACGGTTCGCTAGCCCTTATTAGAAAACACCCAAGTCGTAAGTTTAAAACTGATCGCCAATTATTTTGATACTTTAAAAGCTTATTCTGGGTAGCGATAATTCTAATGTAATATTTTCTTATGGTGTTTTAAAAAATAACGATCTTGCTTCAAATGGATAAAAAATTCATTACACACGTTGTAACAAATCGAAATACTTTCTACCTACTTTAAAGTGTTTTCTGCTTCCGAAAATTATTTTACCTGATACGTACGCACCTTAAAATAATAAAAATATTTTTATTTACAAGCTTTAATTAATGCATTGATGGAACAATATAATTATACACCCTTTTTTCCCCTATAACAGCTAAAATAAATATTCTACTGTAATATAGTATAAGCCTGCTTGGTTAGATTTCGGTAACATTTTGTAATGTACATACGGATACGAGTACATATATTGAACTTTAAAATACATTGTTTATAAACACAACATTAATTCTAGCAATAATATATTTACTAAGTTAAAAATATTCTAACAATTACTTATTTGCTAAGTTAGAAATATACGAGTATACAGATTTTGATATCAAATCCATGAATATTTCCTGTTACAATTTAAAAACGAAGCCTTATTTACTTATTCTTCAAGACTAATTCAAACTGACACTTTTACAACGAACCCTTCATTTTACAAGATAACCTGATATTATTTTTTCCTTGTTTTTTTTTCAAGATTGTTTTAATTTTATCATAATACAATTTTCTTCCCCTTGTTATTTTTTTTACATCTCGATTACATTGTTTACCAACTTAAGGAAATGTCAGTTTTTTTTCCGTTTCTTTGCACATTATGTAAATTGATATTAATTATTATTTGTGAATTTTTTAAAAAGTAATTTGTCTATAAAATCGTATTTTTTGCAGTTTTTTGCTATTATTTTAATTTCATACCTGTCTTTTATTTTTTTACTGATATAGTTTTTGTACATTTTTTTCCTATAGTAAAATGAATATTATTTCCTTATTATTTTTTTATTTATAGTGTATTACGTTCTATTTTCCTCAATAGGTTTTCCTCCTCTGGGTGGTTAATAGGTTTTTAGTGGTTAATAGGTTTTTAGTGGTAAATAGATTTTTAGTGGTTAATAGGTTTCTTATTTGCTTTTTTTTTTCTTTCTTTTCTCTCTTTTCGCTGGTGGTGAATCAGAGATTGTGCGTGCGTGTTTGTGGGTTATCTTTTCATTAATTGTTATATTACTGCTTAACCATTTCAATGTATTGTGTCATGGTTTTTTTTATATGTAAACATTATTTCCCATCTGTCATTTTTATAAAGTTTGGACTCCTTTGAGGCTTTTCTTTTTTTCGTTCTTGCTGACAGTTAACCTTAGGAGGTATATGTGAGTTTACTTTTTATTTTCTTTTCTGCAATACATATTTTTTAAACTAGATAAACGGGGGTGTTGGCTGAAAGCCCCCCGATGTCCTTGCGGTCGGGCTCGCCCTACATAAGTGGGGTGTATCTCGGCCGGGGGAACGTTTGTGGGATGAGTCCGGACCTTTTAATGTCATCTCTCTTAAATGTTGTTTATGGTTAAGGCATTAACGTTGTGGAGGTTTAAAGACAGTGTTATTTATTTTTATCAAACACTGTTTATTCCACTTTTTTGTGATGGTATAACCCTACCCAAGCCTTGAAACCGGTAGGGTTATACCGCCACAAAAAAAGTGGAATAAACAGTGTTTGATAAAAATAAATTACAATCTCTTAAATGTATTTTTTTTCTCTTGTTATTTATTTTCTGTGTTTATTTTCTCTTCTTCTTATTCTACATGTGCAAGGGTGTGGGCTGAAAAACATCTGATGTCCCCGTGGCTTGGCTCGCCCTATATTGGTGGGGTGTATCTTGGCCGGGGGAATGTTATTAGATGAGCCCAGACCTTTTGATAGCTTATGTCTTTAATGTATTCTCTGCAATTTATGTGCTCTTGAAGTATATTTAAATGTATTATGTACATACTATGTCGCTATCAATAAACCTATATTTATTTATTTATTTAATTGCGCAATCAAGTATGTATTTTTTCAACACTTATATGCTGTATATGTTACTATTTTTCCATAGTATACAAATAAGTTGTCAAATGACTCATGTAATCCACAGTAGTGATTTAGCAATATTAAATGCTTAGTCGTGGCATCCAGTTTGAATGTTTTCTTATTTGGTACAAAAATGGCATCAGTCGTGGCATCCAGTTAAAATGTTTTCATATTTGATACAAAAATCGATGAAGCTTTTCCAAAACACAATGTTCACTGATTCAATCCCAAAATCTCCCATTAATAAAGCTCAGACATAAAGTGGACTCAGGTTGTATGACTTTTATCAACTACAAATATATATCATACTCCGTACAATACACTGTTTTGTATTATATTCCACTTCTTTTGTTTACACAGTACAATCTAATAGGCTTTTTGACACGAGGCTATTAATTACAAATAACCAGAAAACTCGAAGGTTTTTTTTTTATAAAAAAAATTTCAGGCATCCCCGTCATAATTTTTTTGGTCGGTATCGGAAATTACCGCGTTAAATCAAAAATAGCAAAAACGAAAATACATCATAGTTTGGCCATCATGTCATATGGGATAAAAGTCTGGACTTGACAAAAACATATTATGTTTTCACGAGATTCCTGAAGGTTTTGAGTGGCGCACTTGTATGAAATCAGAGCGTTTTTTTTAATGTTTTTTTTTATTATTTTTTCACATGCTTTATCAAAATTATGTTTTCCGTAAGAAAAGATTACAGGCCAAATCTTACGGTTTGTTGCATTTATACGTGCATAATCATTACACGTGGAGTGGTCGGCCGTAAAACGTGATAAAGAAACGCGCCTAGCCGCGCGTGAGCGAGGTTTTCCTCAAACTTATCGGCTTTTGAAAGCAGTAGGTGGCAAATTAAGTCATTGTATATAGTAATAGCCAATATTAAATAAAAATAATAATTTGTAAACATGAATCGCGCTATTTAAGATTTTCTATGGTTACCTTCGAAAAATCCGAATTAGGAATTCGAATTCGGTCTTAGTAATCGAACTCTTGGATCCATAACCACTGACGTAGACACGGAACTCGTGGTTCGTCACTGCACATGTCGAAAAAATTACCGTACGTAAAGAAAAAACTCGAACATATACTCGGCGCGTGCGAGAATTGTTACCTAATGAACTCTTTTACAATACTGGCATCCCTTTTTATTGAGTACAATCGACAATTCACTCGAAGCTCCCGAGTGGAAGTTAAGCGTCCTACCAACAAAGCCAAGGAGTATAGTAAAATATTGTTTAATAAAAACTTCGATTTGAAACTTAAACAAAGTTTTATATTTATAAAAAAACGTTCATAAGACGAATTGATTAACCTACTATTGCAATCTTAGTCATTAATTTTTATTTGCGCTTAAAAATTTTGTTAATAAAGAATTTAAATGTAATTTGCAGTTTAATGCACACATCAAATTAACTCATGTTTAAATAATGGGTCTTTCAAATTGAGTGCTTTTTTTTATTCTTTAATAAAACACAGATGGCGTCATGAACTTTCCTGGGCCTTGCGACATTTGAAAAGTGACATTTATAAAAATTGAGTCGTATATAGTACAACAACGCGTTCAAATTGATGAATTATTTTATGTTTTATAATCTCCGGAAACGGCGATTTTAATTGGCCACCAAGATCATGTGATCTGACACCGTTGAACTATTTTCTCTGGGGTTACGTGGAAAACGAGCTCTATAAGAATAACCCCCAATCACTTCCCGAGCTGAAAGACGAAATTATTTGCGTTATTACTGACTTAGAACCGTAATTATGCCAAAATGGTATCGAAAATTTTGACAAAAGAGCGGACATCTGTGGAGCTGCAAAAGGTCGACATTAGGTGGATATTGTTTTTTGTGTTTAAATGTCGTACATTATACTTCAATGAAAAATAAAAAGTTTTTTGAAATCAAAGCGAATTGTGTGTTTTATTCAAGAATTAAATTTTTTTTTATAAAAAACCGCTCAATTTCAAAGACCCTTTATAATATAAACTATGGTCAAGATTATTTTGGCTATAAAATTGTTTTTTTTACATTATTACTTTTGAGGCGAAGGATGTATGTCGATACAGGTATGTCAGAATTTCTATATTATCTGCCTACCCCGACAGAGGAATGGTACAATGGTATGTACGCATGTATGTCTGGTGTCATTTAATGGTCCCTCCAAGTGCGCCCACGTTTCAATATTAAGTCTCAAAAACTGTTAATTTAAGAATATTCTGAAATATATTCTTGTCATCAGCCTGCCTACACAATTATTTTCCATACATATGTAAAGAGAAGATTTGTATACAGGGCTACCACTCACAAAGTTCGATCGAGGTAGCATAATATGTGAGTTAACCTAACACTCGTAGACCCAGACAAACTCAGTGCATGTCTCCAAAAGAGTTAATATTAACCTTTCCATTCCTGTGTTAAAAAAATCCGCGCATTCCGGTGCTGTGTATTCAATACACATCAATACACATGTAAAAATGCGCGGTTTAAAATGGGGAAAAAAGGAATATTTTTAATTTAAAAATAATAATATATATTCATATTTAATCGCTTAAATTAGTAAAATTTGAAGTCAAAAGTGATAATAATTGAAATTTAATTGCTGACGACCACCTCAAATGGGTGCCCGAAAGCTACTCAAGCGAGAGAAGCGAGCGAACTGAGATTCTATTTATTGTGTTCCCATATACCGAAGTAGAATGAGACGTGAATAGCGTCGCTTCCTTACTCATAGCGTTTTTTTTAGAATGAATATAACTACGTCACACACTGGCACACGTTTGATTGTATTGGTGAATTTATTCCCGATTTTCACAAAATATCTCTGATGTGAACGATAAGTGCTAATTAGTATTAATAATATTTTTCATTCAATGCGTAAATGTATTACGGAGTAATACCTAAAATCTTAACCCAGTATTTATTATATTTATAGAGATATTAAAGTTTTTAGAAACAATGTGTACTGGTTACACATCACATGGGAGGAAGAGTTAACGCATTATTCCTGCATGTAAACGGACTGTTCTGAGGATTATAACCATAATAATAAAAAAACACAAGTTCTTTAAACTCAAAATACGATTAACGAGGAATCTGTTTAAGATTGGTTCATTTATTTAACGCTTCAATCCAAATAATATACATTCAGAACCCATCAAATTTTTTTTAATTAAATTACGAGTATTATTGAAAAAAAAAAACAAGAAAAAGTAAAATAAAATAGATATCTCTATATAAATATTGATTCATTGGACTTTTTAGTTTTAAATTATATTTCTAAACAATATGACTATACCCAGTCATTGTTCATGATCGCAAACAGTCGTTAAACATTATCGTGGCATTCAACCACAGTAAAATGCGTAAAATTAAAGAAACAATAAAATAAATATTTCAATACCGAGGTTGAAACGCTTACACGTTCTAGAAACCTGTAATGTTTTTTTTTTTCACTAATTTTACTCGCTAACCAGATGTAGTAGATTTTAACATTTTCTTTGCAGTTTTTATTTATTGTATCACCGTTTCGCTATATACGATACAATCTCGCAGTATATTGCCAAGTAACAATATCTTCCAACCAACCAGAAAGAGTTCCGTGACATAGTTGGTAAGACGCTCGACCCTGAACCCAAAGGTTGCGGGTTCGATTCCCGTTGGAACCCTTGATTTTTAAAAAGGATTTCAGTCTGGTTTTTTTTTAACATCTTTCTGGTTGTTTGGAAGATATTGCCGCATGGCAATAAGCCTGCCAGTTAGTATTGTATACAACAAAAGTGTAACACAATAAAAATATACAAGCAGTGAGACTTTGGAATCAGTTACAAACCAATATAAGAATCCCTCCCTCCTTGGCATGCTTTAAGAAGCGACTGAAAAAACTCTTAATTTCGAGTCAGTAAAATAACATGTTTCATTCCTGATTTTTCTTTTCCTTTCCTCTCCACCATCCCTTCCTTTCCTTTATATTGATGATATCTCACTTTGTATGAAAAAGAATGTTCGGGTGATTGTCCGTCTTTGTGGGGTTCGTGGGCATATGCTCACGTTTGTGTTTATATATTTCGTGGGGATGGATAATCATTTGAATGATTTATGCGACCACATAACTTGCTTCATCTTAATTTTCTTTTGTCTGGTTGGTTGGAAGATATTGCGGCCTGACAATAAGCCCACTAGATTGTATTTGCAATAAAAAAAAAAACAAAAAAATATGAGTACTTAATCTAGTGCCACATTGTTTACATATTTTTGTTATTTTCCTTTGAGCCTTTTTAATATTTGAGTTCAATTAATTTAAGGCTAATGTTACATATTAATCTTCTAAAATTTTCTAATTGAATTTTCTCTGTATCCAAATCATGTGAATATTTTTTCTTGGCTTTTAATTAAAAGTATGCAAATAATTTTTTTTGAAATAATGCCACTTGGTTCCATTAAAAATATCCATGTGAAAACTCTCCTTTCATATAGTTTTTTAAGGCATTTGATGTACGAGAACAAAGTACAACACTGTTCGGGTGATTGTCCGTCATTGTGGGGTCCGTGGGCATATGCTCACGTATGTGTTTATGGATTTCGTGGGGATGGATAGTAATTTGAATGATTTATGTGACCACGTAACTTGCTTCATTTACTTTTGTCTGATTGGTTGGAAGAGATTGCCGCCTGGCAATAAGCCCGCCAGATTGTATTTGCAATAAAAGTGTTAAATAAACTTAAAGAAAAGGATGATATTTTTTTTAAATAATGCCACTTGGTTCAATTATAAAAACACATCAATGAAAACTCTAATTTGATATAATTTTATTAAGGCATTAGATGTACAAGTACAAAGAACAGCACTGTCAACATTTTATTTCCGAGAGCTTAAGGCAAATTCTATATAATAAAGCCTAAAATATGGTCTTAAATTAAGTTAAGTTATTTCACCTAAGGCTTATCTAAAGTGATGAGAATTAACAACATGTCTAGTGATAACACTGATACGTGGGACATACTTCCGGATGTTAACGAATAAATAATACTTTATTTCCTGACCCTAATGAAGCATTTGTAAAATTTAATTTAAACATTATTATAATGATTTCACCTCAATAGCGAAATCATTTATTGAATAACATTGTTTTATTGTATACCACATTTTTTTGCATATAGTACTGCTTTGCGGGTTTATTTCCAATGTGGTAATATTTTATTTATTTAACACTTTTGTTACATAAACAATCTGGCGGGCTTATTGCCAGGCGGCAATCTTTTCCAACAAACCAGACAAAAGTAAATTAAGCAAGTTATGTGGTCGCATAAATCATTCAAACGACTATCCATCCCCACAAAATCCATAAACACATACGTGAGCATATGGCCCACAAACCTCACAAAGACTGACAATCACCCGAACATTGATTTTCATATAAAGTGAGATATTATTAATTAAAGAAAAAGGAAGAGATAGATGGTGGAGAGGAAAGGAAAAGAAAAAAAATCAGGAATGAAATACGTTTACATGGACTACTAATATAGGAGATAAGGTTGAGGAAATTTTCGAGATATATAATGCTTCTATAGTTTATTTTATACTATCGATAAGAGTGAAGAACACATGATTAAGCAAGATAGATTGTTTCACTAAGTAAGACTGATGATATTTCATACATTGGTTAAAAACCGATTATGCCGTCACCAAATCCGAGGGATAGGAGAGACAATTCATGCTCAGAGAAAAATAGAATTGTTAACGCAGATACTGAAGACAGATAGCTTGGATTGTTTAACAAACCAAAGACGGTTGACAAAATGTTGATATTTTAATTCGCTTCTTATTTTAAACCGTAAGGGTCTCGCACGATATTTGGATAAATAATCATATATTTTTAAGATTTAAATAAACAAAAAACCAACAATTTGGCGCCTGTATAATATATCCAACAATTCCTTACTAGTATCAAGATGACAAACATCACCAAAGTCAATTAAGAGCATGGATAATGTTTGTTCCAAAAAAAGGGGTACTTATACATATACGAGTATAATCGACCATCTAATTTATTTATTTTTATCAAACACTGTTTATTCCACTTTTTTGTGACGGTATAACCCTACCGGTTTCAAGGCTTTCACCTCATCTTCAGGGGAGCACAAACAAGACTAAATGGTGTTCGAACTGGTACCGATATACACGCTTCAACGGTTGGGGGCTTGAGGGGTGAGGGAGGCATGGGACGATTTCGGCCAAGAGCGGAGAGATTTTTGGGATATAACTGTTCAACAGATGTTCGGATCAATGTACTGACTTAGAAATTTCTAGGGCCTCTAATCTGTCCAATTTATTTCCGTTACTACTGATATGTAAGAATTTGGCATCATCGATAGAAAAAGTGTGGTTTTCACGGTGACAATGATTAGTAATTTCAGAATGAGGTGAAAGCCTTGAAATCGTTAGGGTTATACCGTCACAAAAAAGTGGAATATACAGTGTTTGATAAAATTAATTACAATGTCTTTAAACCACCACAACGTTAATGCCTTAAGTATAAACAACAGAAAAATAGAATTGTTCACGCAGATACTGAAGATAGCTTGGATTGTTAAACACACCAAAGACGGCTGACAAAAGATTGATATTTCCATTCGCTTCTTATTTTAAACCATAAGGGTTTTGCAGGATATTTGGATATATAATTATACATTTTTAAGATTTAAATAAACCAAAAACAAACAATTTGAAGCCTGTATAATATATCCAACAATTATTTACTAGTATCAAGATAATAAACATCACCACAGTCAATTAAGAGCATAGCTATCGTTTGTTCCAAAAAAGGGGTACTTTAACATATACTATACGAGTATAATCGTACCGGACAGTATTAACATCTCTCTAAGATGATGGTGTACGAATGTATTTTAGTGTCAACTTTGATATATGGAAGAATAATGCATGAGGTGACTATGAATGACAGAATACGATATGAATTGATAAGAAATTAATGTTAACTTAAGGCTGATGTATTAAATAAAAACACTCTGAAATGGGTTGAATATGTGGAACGAACGAATAAGAAGACTTCTTCTTCTCCCTGGCTCCATCCCAACTCACTATCTGCGAAGACTGTTATGGTCAGCTCTCCTCGTCCTCAGGTTGTATGCTCTTCTGTCCCGGACTACGTCCCCCAGGTCGTGCCTCTGCAACAGGGTATCTTTTTGCACCACCCATGAATTCTTTGGTCTTCCTCTGGTTGTTATTCGAGGAAGATCCATGGAGATTGCTTAGTTCACAATGTGATCGGGTGATCTGCGTCCAACGTGCCCATACCATCTCAATCGCCTCTCCTCCATCTTGCTGTTGATGTCTATAACACCTAGGCTTCCACGAATGCGTGAGCTTTTTATTTTGTCTCTTAGGGGCATACCAGCTGACCATCTTAGCATGCGCATTTCAGCAGTTTCTAGTTGCCTAGAGTAAGAGTTATACATCGTATACATTCGAAGCAATAGAAAAGTGCGGGTCTGACAATCGTTTGGTATACTTTTCCTTTTAACTTTACTGGCATTTTCGGATCACATAGAACTCCCGTCATTGATCTAAACTTCATCCATCCCACACTAATTATATGTGTTACATCTGCTGCACATCCTCCATCGCTATGGATGAGTGACCCAAGATACTTCAAGGAGTCACAATTTGGTAATGTTTCTCCATCCATTTGCATTACGGGAGTGACAGCATTTGTGTTCTCGAATGGTAGGTACAGATACTCTGTTTTCTTTCTGCTCAGTCTCAATCCATTGTCTTCCTAGATTCTTCTCCACCTTTCCAGACTATTTTGCAGGTCTTCATGTTTTTCACTTATTAATACGATATCGTCTGCAAATAAGAAAACTAACAAATAAAAAGACTAAGAAGACTAACAAAACAAATACAAAGTGCGAATATGAGAGAACAGTTGGATATTTTGAAAAAAGAAAACGCAAAAAGGATTTTCTTGAGAAAGTGTACGGTTGTAGAAAAGGTTAAAATATGGCTCGAGATAGAAAATAATGGCACTCTGTCCTCTCTACATACACCGAGAGAAAAATGGCGTGATACTATGTATGTACAAAAAGAAAAAAGAAACGTTTAAAATACCAATTGATTTAGTTTGCAACAAATTTGTAAAAAAAAACGATCTGCTGTAAAGTCACGCGAAATGAGTTAGTTATATTATATAAAAGTTTACGTTTTGATCGACAATATGTGTTTAAATTAACACAAAAAATATGTTAAGAATTTTTAACCATATTAGTTGTTGCAATTAAACTAAACGCCAATCACGTTTATTCACTTGCTTATAAGCACGGACTACTAATTCGTAATTATTGCACGCAAAAATAAAAAAATGTTAGTTCGTGACTCATACGTCGAAGAATTCTCATTCCGTTGTCATTTCGAGTTTACTTAGAGTTTCCATATTTAGAGCGGACAGGTTCAGTAAATACCGTCACGATAAATACCATTAGGTGAGTGATAGGGGCTTATTGTGTCGATGCGGTATAACCATACTAACACCAACACTAAATAAATCCTTGAAATTTTAGCTTTCAGTAGGGCTTTTTAAATTTATTAAAGCTTTCGGCTTAAACTTTGTAGAACTCCATAATAAAATATGAAATAGTAAATTTCTTTTTATTCCAAAACATTTTTGAGTTTATCTATATGAATGACGATTTTTGTGCCCTAGTTGGTAAGAAGAAGTTAAAGTAAGGCTACTTTAAACCCGGGGGTTATGAGTTCGATTCCTATTGAATAAATTTACTTGTAATTTCATCATTATCACAAAATGGTTGCAGTTCTGTTTAATTTTTCCTGTGGAAACAATACTCGTATACGCTAGACGTTTTTGAGTGTTATTGCCTCTTCGTGTTATTATTATTTTTCTAAAATGTTTAATTACGAACTAAGAATAAGGATCTTATTCTGATAACTCGAGTATTAGCGCAGAAAATAATATTGCCTTCCGGTCACGCTCTTTAACGTATCCGCATCACTAATTTAAATCTTTCAAGGGTTAAAAAACGAACATATTTTGAAACATCAAGTTTCAACATTGAAACGTTACAAAATAAACTAAATACCGGTAAAAAATACTTAAATTCGATTTGATAACCCTATTCGAATGTTCATTTGGCTTTTGACCAAAATGTGTTTGGAGAGTGAAAAATATTAAAGTTCATTAAAAGTCGATCACTATACATATTTTTCAGCTTTATAAGGCAACACGGAATGTTGCGGGTCTCAAATTATTTCCGTTGTACGTTAATTTCGTAGGATTTTCAAAAGATATTGATTTTATGATTTGTATGTTTAAAATACCGATTAAATCTCTGAACTGTTTACAAACTCAAAATGACTATAATTTGACAGAAAATTCTAATATACACATGTTTTTTTTTTCAAAGTTATGTACAGCAAAAAAACCCTCATTTTAATTTACGAAAACTGGAAGGTTTTTTGTTGGCAAGTAATGCTTAACCTTGGAGCCGAGCCGAGGACCTGCCTAGGGACGGGTTATCCCGTGAAAGTGTTTTTGATGGAACAAAAAGTTTTTTCGAACTGCCAAAGCTTTGTGGAACTCGATATTATAACATAAAACAACAAATTACTCAGTTATACAACTTTTTCTTCTTCATGGCACTGTTCCAACTCATTGCCTAGGTAGGCTGTTGGGGTCGGAGCTTCTCGTTTTCAGACTGTATGTTCTTCGGTTCTAGGTGTCGCTTTCATCTAGGCCGTTTCTCTGCAGGATTTTGGAGCATTGAGTTATCCAGGAGTTCTTTGGTCTTTCTCTGGACGGCTGTCGAGGAAGATCCACAGGCATTGCCTTATTTACCGTATAGTCTGGTGGTCTCCGTCTTATGTGCCTGTACCATCTCAGCTGTCGTTCTTCCTGCTTACTATTTATGTCAGTGACTCCCAGGCTACCACGAATGCGTGAGCTCTTAATTTTATCTTTCAGTGATACTCCTGCCGACCACCTAAGCATTCGCATTTCTGCTGTTTCAAGTTGCCTAGAGTAGGAGCTGTACATAGTCCAGCATTCTGAGCCATACATAATCGCGTCTCTTACGATAGTCTGGTATACCTTTCCTTTTAGTTTTATAGGCATTTTTGGGTCACACAAGACTCATGTTACCGTTAAATTACTCCTGTTAAATTACTTAATTATTCAACTAATTACACGAAAGCTAATGAACTAATGCAACACGCGTAGGAAGGATTTATATTATTAGTGGAATATCAAAAATAATTCATTGTCAAATATTATATCGAAAATTGATTAAATAACATCTTATTTTCAAGAAAGAAATGCACAGTTCATCGGAGAAACGAAGAAGACACTGCCATTCGGATCTTTGTTGGTTCAATAATGCCTGTTGGTTCATATGTTATAGTGTAAGTGGATAGACAGTGAATGATAACTATTACTAAAGTAGACAGTGCTGGTGGAAAAAACTGTTCGTTTGAAAAAAAAATCAACGGTGGTTGTATACCCTCTCAAATGTTGGTTAAGGAAAGTAAAACGATAAAAAATATTTTAAAATTTTTAAACTCCACTAAAAAAAATATACTTAAGAATTATACTTTATTTTACTTTAAGTATCAACATTTTGGAAATCTTTCTTTTATAAAATTATATAAAAGTGGAATTACAGTTTTAAAAGACATTTTATTTAAATAATAGATATGATCGAAGTCAAAGGTATCCTTATACCCTCGAACACTAAGCGGAAAAAGTGGCTGTGTCGTTTGAGGGGAGTAGCATAGCGCGGGGTTCGAACCGACGACCTTCCGCACGGAAATCCAGTGCGTAACCGTGCCGCCATGCACCTTACAAGTCTAGTCTAAATAATTAAAGATTTTTTAAACAACTTGGTCATTCCTTATTAAATATAAATTTTATTAAATCACCTTGATTAAGAAAGTTATTAAACATCTCAAGTATAGCTTGAATAATTAATATGAATAAAAAAAATATTTTGTCATGAAAAATCAAGAAAATTTACTTATTTTCAACGATATTTCAAATTGAAACGTTTAGTCAATCTAATATGAACATTATTTTTTTTAAACATTTGCTTCTATTGAAAAAAATATACATTCGTATTTCTGGAACTAAGCATCATATGGTTAATTAATTGATATTTTAATTGGAAATACTATTAGGTGTTAACATAAGTTGTGTCCGTTTTTCGCCTATTTAAAAATGAGCACTAAAAATAAAACGGTAAATGTTATACGTCATTCGAAAAAAAAATTCTGCTCTACAAGATATTGTGTTTGATTTTACGTTACATATATTATTTTATTTGATTACTAGCCTTCAAAATGGAATGTCAAGTAGAAGAAAGTAGGCATTATCGACACCTTCTGTTCACGTTCAATCGAGGGAATAAAGCTGATCGCGATATTTGCGAAGTTTACGGTGAAGATGCTATGAATGAAAGGACAGCTCATCGATGGTTTTTGCGTTTCAATTACGGTAATTTCGACCTGAAAGTCATGGAGCGTTCCAGACGACCAGTGGACTTTGATGAAGACCGCTTAAATCATATTATTCATGACACAACTTATGTTAACACCCAATATTTTCATAAAGAAGAAAAATATGTAAGTGCCCAAATGCACATATATTGGAAGGAGTATAAAATATGTATTGAAATATCTTAGAAATTATATCTATTTTGTTTTCTGCCGTATATTTTGTTTTTTTAAATCCAGATGTACAGGGGTGTGGGCTGAAAGCCCTCCGATGTCTTTGCGGTTGGGCTCGTCTTACATTAGTGGGGTGTATCTCGGCCGGGGGAATGTTTGTAGGATGAGCCCGGACCTTTTAATGTATTCTATCTTAAATGTGTTTTCTGCAGTTTGTTTTGAGATATAACATATGTTATGTGCGATACTCGGAATGAGTTTATTATATATGTATGTACGCATTGTGTTGCTGTCAGGGAACCTTTATTTGTTTGTTTGAATTAATCTGAGGTGGTATTTGTGGATTTGTTTTTTTTTTCTGTCATCCCTTTATATTCTGTTTTTTTTTCTTCTTATTCCACATGTGCAAGGGTATGGGCTGATAAACATCAGGTGTCCCCGTGGCTGCGCTCGCCCTACACTGGTGGGGTGTATCTTGGCCGAGGAAATGTTATTAGATGAGCCCAGACATTTTGATAGCTTCTGTATTTAATGTATTCTCTGCAATTTATGTGTTTTTGAAGTGTATTTAAATATATTATGGCCATACTATGTTGCTGTAAATAAACCTATATTTATTTAACAGATTTGTTACCAAATAATGCCACAAACCTGACGATACATAACGATTCTTAAAGACCATTATTTCTTAACCGTTTCAGCCTTGTTAATATAAAAAAATAAAAGAAAAGAAAATAAAGACTGAGAGACATCCCTGCATAAACTCATACATTAAATAACAATGACTTGAACTTTGGGCTTTAGTATTTTTAAATAAAAGTGTACATTTTTCGGAGATAATGTATTATTTTTGCTTTTGTTCAAGTGAGCTATTTCAATTTTTGCGACTCCCCTGGGAGCCACAACCCACAAGTTGAGAAACGATGCCATAGACTGAACTCTTGAGAATAATCTTTTTACTCTTTTTAAGGGAATTAACGCGTGCCTACGCATCTTTTTGAAATCGCAATAATTGTGTTACAAACATTCAAATTTGTCTGTTTTGAGTTAAAATAAATAACTTTGTGATATTTATTGTACATACACTTTTTTTATTTTAGAGTTCCGTCTAGAATAAAATCCAAATCCCCCAGGTGGAAGACAAGCTTCTAAGCAACAAAGCACGAAAGTCATCATTTAGCTTAAAAAAATTGAAAAATTATTTCTGGATAGAATAAACAATTTATATTTTTATTCATTCAACTCAATATAGAAAAGAAAATATTCAGCATCTTCTCCTTTTAGAAAAGTTTTCGTCGTGTTTTAAAAAATATCGCTTTCTTCCTTAAGCTTTTCACGTTCCTTATAATACACACGAATCAACTGAAATATTCTTCCCTTTCAAGAGGTGGATTTATATTTAAAAGTTATTGTTCGTTTCTATGTAATACTTACATTCGAAATAAGTTTAATATGTTTAACTGAGAGATGAAAGGAAGCGTGGATATTCGCAGAATTTTATATTTCAACGTTACACTGTGACTGTCACACATATTTAATTCAGGGCCGTTTTGCTTATGACTACGATCTGTGCATGAACGCTGATCGTTCATTTAAGAGGAGTATCATTTTAATTATAACGCTGATAATAAAAAAATACATTCATTCATTTGCGTGTCCTGTTTATTAATGTTAATTATGGCAAGAATTTTAAGTAGGAGGCAACGTATATTACCCAATCTTTCGCACTGTTCGGTCAAGTCAATATATATTGTGCGTCCTGCATAGTCATAAAATTATTTTCAATGTTACTTTCGTTAAAAAAAAAAATTCTTTCCAGAGACAATTTTATGAGTACTTATATGTACAATGCATTAATAAACCGGATAATGGTTTCTCAAATTTGATACAAGCATAGAGTGAAATATTTAAATTATCAGTCATTATCAAATCAAAGTTTTACAATGTAGAATGTTAATATATGTTATCGAAATTACATAATTATAATAGAAAACAAACTTGCGATATGAAACTGAATTTACAGGAATCGAAGAAATGAAACCCAAAATTACGTTTACATCAGAATCACAAGGATGCCATAAAATACATATATTTAAGTAAATGCATACCACCTCCATAGCCTAGTGGTACCGTTTCGGGTTCAATTCCGTGGTACTTTATTAAAAAGCTGGCAGCCTGGTACAAGAGTTCATCTGGTAACAATACTCGTACGCTCCGAGAGGTAGTGTTGCCTACTCGTTCAATTATGAACCGGGAGTTCAGTGGTTCTAAACCGGAAAGCTCTCTTACTAAGGCTGAAGACAATATTGTCTTCAGCCACGCTCACCATTTTGCCTGAAATACTAGTTCAGGTATAATGAAGGATATCATATCATACATACTATACGTCCATAGCTTGGCACAACAAGTTCTATGAAACCGAGGCCAAAATATTTTCGAGGTGATTTTTAGCTATTGTAGTAATTTTAAAGCATTACAGGATTAATCCAGCGGTCCCAAAGCCTAAAACAAACCCTTACATCGGATTATCCTTTAATCTTTATTGCAAACATATAATTTTCAAAGGCTATTAAAAGAAATCATCTGAAAAAATGTCATATTATACTTGCTTCGTAACTTAATGAAGTAAAAAGTGATATTGACACAAAATATTGCCCAATACTTAGAGCAACAGTCGTATTATTGTATTATATAATACTTTCATTATATATACTCGTAGTTTAACAAAGTGGGTCTATTTCCATGTGGCAATCTCTTCCATCTTGCCAAAAAGGCATTTAACAAGCTTTAAATAAAATCCATAATGGGATCCTATTTTTGCAAAAAAAATTGGGTACCAAGAGACAACCTCGGCCAATTAGGCCACGAATATCACCAATCTACGCCACGAAAGGAAGATGTTTTATCTGTTTCTATTTTGCAGATCTGCATTTGTTAGGTAATTATAAAAAAGGACGTCCGTGTTTGGGCGGGCACAGCTCGCAGCTAGGGCCCTGTACTTTATACGAGGTTTTCAGGATTCTCCGCTGTAATACGACATATAATATTATATATCCCATATCGGCAATCTCCTCCCTGGCTGCGAAACGTACGACGGAGTATTTTGTGCGCTACCAAATGGAACGTAATGATATACTTTATTGCGTCAGAGACCTTTGAAATCAATATAATATAAAAGAAATATAAGGAGTCGTGGTATTGCGAAAATATTAATTTTTAACTAAAATTGAGGTAGAAATTATGGCTTTAGCAAACGGGAAAGGTTACATTGAACAAGGTTTTATTTTTGATATATTTTATAAACAAAATTTTACTGTTTATTTTATCTTCATAATTCTCACATTATTAAATTTATTATGATTCTACGTAACGATTCGTTTCTCTTTATTGCAATAATAATTTAAATTACAATTTATATATAGTTGTTTAGAAAATAAACTCTTATAAACAAATTACAAAACTTAAAAATAAATAAATATAAATTGAGTGTAAGGATAAGAAGGTCATCACTCTATTGTACTAATAAAAATGAGAGAATAATTTATATAGTGCCTTTTAGAGAGCATACTCCTAAAGGACACTACAACTTAGGAGTTGAACCCATTATTATCAACAGATAAAAACATTACAAAATAAATATACATAAGTTGAGTTTAAAAATAGTAAGGTTATTCAATTTCAATTCAAGGGACAATTTTATGTAGCGCCGATTAGAAAGCAAACTGTCCTCAAGGGCACTTAAACTGAGGACTCGAACCCATTATTATTTACGGAGAAAAATATTACAAAATAAATAAACAAAAGTTAAGTTTAAAAATAGTAAGATTATTCAATTTCAATTCAAGGGACAATTTTATGTAGCGCCGATTAGAAAGCAAACTGTCCTCAAGGGCACTTAAACTGAGGACTCGAACCCATTATTATTTACGGAGAAAAATATTACAAAATAAATAAACAAAAGTTAAGTTTAAAAATAGTAAGATTATTCAATTTCAATTCAAGGGGCAATTTTATGTAGCGCCGATTAGAGAGCAACGTCTTCTCAAGGGCACTTCAACTGAGGAATCGAACCCATTATTATTAACAGATAAAAATATTACAAAATAAATATACAAAAGTTGAGTTTAAAAATAGTAAGATTATTTAATTTCAATTCAAGGGGCAATTTTATGTAGCGCCGATTAGAGAGCAACGTCTTCTCAAGGGCACTTCAACTGAGGAATCGAACCCATTATTATTAACAGATAAAAATATTACAAAATAAATATACAAAAGTTGAGTTTAAAAATAGTAAGATTATTTAATTTCAATTCAAGGGGCAATTTTATGTAGCGCCGATTAGAGAGCAACGTCTTCTCAAGGGCACTTCAACTGAGGAATCGAACCCATTATTATTAACAGATAAAAATATTACAAAATAAATATACAAAATTTGAGTTTAAAAATAGTAAGATTATTCAATTTCAATTCAAGGGACAATTTTATGTAGCGCCGATTAGAGAGCAACGTCTTCTCAAGGGCACTTCAACTGAGGAATCGAATCCATTAAAATTAACAGATAAAAATATTACAAAATAAATATATGAGGCGTATCCAGAAAGTAAGTGTACTGAAGCTCTCACGACCGGATGGATTTTTCGACATGTTGGCTACACTTCCGTGTAGCCTGACCCTTTCCCTCCGCAACGAAACCGGTTCGAGGTCAGTACGTTGAGAAGTGTCGACGCGACAACACGTTTCGTGAAAAATGTCAATTCAATCTCGTACATAACATAAGTTGAATTTAAAAATAGGAAGGTTATTCAATTTGGAGTCAACTTGTGGAGATCTTCATCCAGCAGTGGATTAACCCGGGTTGACAATAATGATGATGATGTATAACACTGGTAGGTGCAATTAACAAATAAATGTTATGATAAATAACTATATTTTTTTATTATACCGACATTCACGCTATACAAGTTCGAAGATAATTCAGTTTTCCTAATGATGAGGTGAAAACCTTGAAACCGATAGGGTAACACCGTTATATAAAGTGGAATAATCAGTGCTGGACTTAACAAATTACAATGTCTTCAAACCTCCAATATTAATGCCTTCACTATAAATATTATAATATTTTACTTGTATTAAACTACTGCCCCTTTCAATTAATTGAATATTTGTTGAATTTTTTATACCATTAATATTGTTATATTTAAAAAAACTTATTTATCAATAAAATATGAAAACTTGCAACAAATAACAAGCTGGACCTAAATGAGAATACCTGAGTGTTTGATTAGATATGTTATCTTCCGACCGGAGGGTTTGATTCCGGTTAGAACCCTGATTTAAATAACAACCTGGACCTAAATGAGAAGACCTGAGTGTTTGATTAGATATGTTATCTTCCGACCGGAGGGTTTGATTCCGGTTAGAACCCTGATTTAAATAACAAGCTGGACCTAAATGAGAAGACCTGAGTGTTTGATTAGATATGTTATCTTCCGACCGGAGGGTTTGATTCCGGTTAGAACCCTGATTTAAATAACAAGCTGGACCTAAATGAGAAGACCTGAGTGTTTGATTAGATATGTTATCTTCCGACCGGAGGGTTTGATTCCGGTTAGAACCCTGATTTAAATAACAAGCTGGACCTAAATGAGAAGACCTGAGTGTTTGATTAGATATGTTATCTTCCGACCGGAGGGTTTGATTCCGGTTAGAACCCTGATTAAAAAAAAATCAATCAGGTTATTACTTCAGTTACTTCGAATGGCAACCAGAGGAAGACCAAAAAATTCATGGGTGGTGCAAAAATATAACCTGAAGCAGAGGCACGGCCTGGGGGACGTAGTCCGAGACAGAAGAGCATACAACCTGAGGACGAGGAGAGCTGAACCCAACAGTCTTCGCAGACAATAAGTTAGGATGGAGCCAGGGAGAAGAAGAAGGTTATTACTTCAGTCTTTTTTAAAAACACCCTCTGGTTGGCTGGAAGTTGTTCCTATGCAGCAACAATCTTGCTTGGTTGTATTATATACAACGCACGTCTATAACAATGCAATATTAAATGCTTTTGTTAATTAATGTTTAGATAAGAGTTTTTTTATATGCGTACCTTTATGGTATTTTATTAATAAATAATTGTACAGTAAAAAATCTTTTCAAAGGCTAACTAGCACACAGTCCATGAGGCCAAAAAATGTTAAATAAACCTGCCCGATGAAGGTTTCAGCAGAATATTAGTCTTCCCCATTGAAACCTAACATTTGTTTTGTCAAGCTTGCGTGTTTTCTGATGAGCGCAAATATTAAATTGATTAGCAAAGCATAGAATTTCAGTTTTCCTTGGGTTTGTTAGACAGTCACCGATTAAAGTCAGGGATGAAAGGTTTTTTCATTAATTCGTTTAATATTCCGCAACATATCCGGATTGACGATGCCTATATATTGAAGAGCATGGCTAGGAAAAAACATTACCTATGGCTCCATTAATCGATCATTCGGGTTTAGAAGCATTGGAGTGGCACGGAACTCGTTGTTTGCATCGTACGTGTTGACAATTTTGCCACACTAGAAGAGGCAATAACACTCAAGTACGTCTATCGTGTGTGATTATTGTTACCAGATGAAGTTTTTTACTAGATAGGAACCTTTAGGTTTTTTTTTCGGGTACTAGGAATGCATTGTAAAACAATATCGCTATATTCGTACAATGGAGTCAACAACCGTTAAAATTTGATACAGGATTTTCCATAACAAGTCAAATGGATCATCCTACCTGTTTTATATGACTAAACAACCTCCATAGTTTAGTTGGTAAGACGCCTGTCTTCTAACGTAGAGGTAACGAGTTTATTTTTCGTTGGAACCCGGATTATTTAAAAAAATATTTCCCGTCTGGTTTACTTAAGACGACATAAATATCTTTCTTTTCGATTAAAAGAGATGGCCTCATGGCCAAATCCCACCAGATTGAACTTTATACTACGAAAGTGTAATGCAAAATTCACAACAACGCTATTTTAGTTACCAAATGTGATTTGTTTAATTATGGTGGGTTCGAGTACTGAGTTGTAGCGCCCTTGAAAAGAGTTTGCTTTCTGAAAAGCGCTGTATAAAATTATTCTTTAGATTAAATTCAATTAGATCACATTAATATCTTCCTGAACATCAAATGCAAAACACATACATACTTCACGCCATCTTCCTGCCACGTTAGGCAGAAATGAAAGAACGCCAGAGTTTCCTGTCACAACACACATCGTTTGCCTCTTCCACATCCAAAAACACCTTCTCATACAACTCATTCAATCTATATTGTTTTTAAATTACCGTTTTTCAAAACATTATTCATTTGATCTTACGATTTCTTCTTTGGTCGTCGTCTTCCACGGCATCTACTCATATTTGCTATGTATAATAATTTTATTAATCTTTCGTACTAACCAGTACGGCCATTTTCGAAAAACTGAGAACCATCGACAGATTGTCACCAATATGCCTTCGACGAGTCCTCCGATTCTTAGGGCGCATTGTTCATGGGCATGAAGATAGTTTGGAGAGACTTGTGGTAGGACAACGCACAAGAGGTAGAGTCCCAATGCGTTGAACTAACCAGATGAAAGACGCAACAGGACCATCATTAACAACTGCTCGTTGAACCGCGGAGTGCATAGATGGATGGAGAGGAGTCGTCAGAAGATATCGTGTGTCATACAATGATGAATCTTTCTTCATTCACACGTTATGTATGCTTAAACCGTCTCACAAGTTATGTATGCTCAAACCGTCTCACACTGTATGTATGCCCAAAACGTCTCACACGTTATATATGCTCAAAACGTCTCACACTTTATGTATGCCCAAAACGTCTCACACGTTATGTCTGCTCAAACCGTCTCACAAGTTATGTATGCTCAAACCGTCTCACACGTTATGTATGCTCATACCGTCTCACAAGTTATGTATGCTCAAACCGTCTCACAAGTTATGTATGCTCAAACCGTCTCACACGTTATGTATGCTCAAACCGTCTCACACGTTATGTATGCTCAAAACGTCTCACACGTTATGTATGCTCAAATCGTCTCACAAGTTATGTATGTTCAAACCGTCTCACACGTTATGTATGCTCAAACCGTCTCACACGTTATGTATGCTCAAACCGTCTCACACGCTATGTATGCTCATACCGTCTCACAAGTTATGTATGCTCAAACCGTCTCACAAGTTATGTATGCTCAAACCGTCTCACACGTTATATATGCTCAAACCGTCTCACAAGTGATGTATGCTCAAACCGTCTCACACGTTATGTATGCTTAAACCGTCTCACTCGTTATGTATGCTTAAACCATCTCACACGTTATGTATGCTCAAACCATCTCAGAGTGTTCTTCTTCGTATTACTCAAGACATCAGCCTTAAGTTCACAGCTATCCCTAATCATGCAGGGTTTTACCATAAGTTTTAGTAATTTTGGATTACCTCACTACATTACTAGCTAAAAAATGAAAGAGCCTGAGTAAATGTCGTAGTGGAAAATTATCTTGTTTTACATTACTGTGGCGGTCGCCCACTCGGAACACTGTGGGCGTTCATACATACGGTCAATGACCGATGAAGTGACTTTTGCATTCCTCGACAAATTTGAATAAACAAGTCCAGAGTTCACACGCCGGCCATTCAACACGCAGCCCGGAGCGGACCGCATTCCACGCCGGAGCGAGAACGCACCACAGCGGTCTCGCCAGTTCCGTATTTGAATGATACCTAAATACAACATTAATCGTTTTTGCTAATGCAGAAACGAGACGAAGGATATCTTGCTCGCATTCCCGCACACACGCGGAAACAGTATAAATACCTACGTTACTAATAAAATTGGACTCTCTTTCCGCATTGCAATCTAACGTGTTTGATTATTTATCAACAAATCATCCTCATCATCTCTTCCTTAAGGACTAGATCCTAAACAACCCGATTTTCACGTCCAATTTGTTTACATATGTTATAAATTTTGCTTATAAAAAATCTATAATAATCTTGAGGAGAGACTGAAAAATTTATGACAGTAAATTCAAGTTAAAAATAAATACCTGTTGATGGATCAAACTGTCGAGCACACTTGAGTTAACCTGTAAAAAAAATCGGATTTAAAATGGCTTAAACCGAGACCATAAATGCCACAGTCGCTGTTCCTACTGAATATACAAATAGGGCCTTAAAGATTCGCCGCTATGCGAATATGGTTAGGTGTAGACCACGGAACGTAAAGTTAATAAATGCTTTATTTATATAATACATTTCCTGGAAGAATCCCGGATGTACACAGGACCATACATGAAGCTTTAGACTGACTGAACCATCTGAGAGTGCCACTATAAAGCTTTTTTCAAGTAACAAAATAAACAACTTCGTTTTTTACATAATTATGTCCTTCACATAAAAATAACTATTAAAAATATAAAAGTTCGTTTTCTCTAGTACTATTTCATATGAGTATATTATTTATAATTAAGGCGTTAACACTGTGGTGGTGTAACCCTTCCTTCCCAGTGATGTGTAATTAGTACACATTGCTTCTAAAAACTTTAATATCTCTATAAATATAATCAATACTGGGTTCAGATTTTAGGTTTTCCTCCGTAATACATTTACGCATTCAATAAAAAAATAATATTTCTAATAATTAGCACTTATCGGCCATAGCACTTATCAGATATATTTTGTTAAAATCGGGAATATATTCACCAATACAATCAAACGTGTGCCAGTGTGTGACGTAGGTGTAGTCATTCTAAAAACCGCTATGGGTGAGAAGCGACGCTATTCACGCCTCACTATTACTCTACTTCGGTATATGGGAACGCAAGAAATATAATCTCAGATCGCTCGCTTCTCTCGCTTCAGTAACTCGCGGGCATTCGTTTTAGGTGTTCTCTTCGCCCGTTTTGTGAACGTCTGGCCGATGTTTTTTTTCATGTTTTCAGTAATTAAATTTCAATTATCATCACTTTTGACTTCAAATTTAATTAATTTAAGCGATTGGTTATGAATATTCTTATTTTTCCGATTTTAAATAGCTCATTTTTACATGTGTATTGAATACACAGCACTGGAACGCACGGATTTTTTTAGCATAGGAAGGGAAAGGTTAAAGACATTATAATATGTTAAATGAAACACTGTTTATTGCACTTAACATATCACCAGGGAAGGATTTTGTTCAGAAACAAGATTGTCTTATATATGCTCCCCCTGACGATGAGGTGTAACCCTTGAGACTTGTTGGGTTATACTGTTTTGTCAAGTGATATAAACAGTGTTTTACTAAACCAATTACATTTTGTTTTAATTGGATCGATCTTTGTCCCCCTTATACTGTCAGAGTATGGGTGGGTTATTAAGCTTTAGGAAGCACTTTTAGACGATTATTTTTGGAAGGTCTTATCAAAATTCATACCCAAATATGTATGAAAACTCCACACGTAAACTACACAGCTCAAACCGAATGAGTTACTATCACGTATCGAAAGTTCGACAAAAAAATCCTTGTTTTAACATAAATGTTCTCTTGGTAGATATTCTGCTGTTTTCTTACCAAATTTGTTTTTCTAAATAAATGCAAATATGTGGAAGTATCTGATCTTAATGGCCACAGCCATCACTTTTTTTCGTTACATAAATTATTTATAATTATTTTGTAATGTTTTTAATATATCAATACAATTTTATTTATTTATTTATTTATTATTACACATGACAAGAAACATACACAATTTGAGAAAAACAACAGATAATTTGATTTGGACATACAATTTTAATGGATCTGGGTTTGTTGCCTTTCATTTGTCGTATCCTCAGTAAACTAGACTTTTGCCTGTATCTCACTGAGGATATTTAGCATGAAAAAAAAAAAATCGATACTTCTTTCCGATTTTTGATTACACAAAAACAAAACCCCGTTGCACGCTCTCATCAACCTGACAGTGACACTCAACTACAACTGGAAACATCTTGCGAAATTCAACTCCTCACATTTCATCACTCCAGAAAGACCAAAAATATTCATCCCACACTATACCGCACACAATCATAAGAATAAAAATAAAAATAAAAAAATAAAAAAATACACTGGCAACTTATAGTGCCCTTAAAAAGATTTTTTTCTATCAATGTTGCTATATAAAATATACTTTATTAATATTATTATTCTACCTTATGTAAGAATAACAGCAAATAAAGAATTTAAAATTTATAAAACCAAAGTTATAAAAATAATAAGAAGACAATTTACACAAAAAATGTATACTTAGGATTTCATAGAATAACTGTCTCCCATTCTTATCTTGGGAAAATGCTGAAGAAGGACCCTCCTGAACTGAATAACAAGCACATTAAAAATATATATCAAGCCAGACGTGGAGTTACCCAAATGATTTATTCTCACGATTTATAAATGACAGTCTTGAAGCCATGCGAGAAAGAAGAGGATAAAATAAAATAAAATTCTCTGCAAGTAATGTTTCAATGTGGAATAGTGTTGTTTAAGTCTACGTGGTATTATTATTTGGATAAATCGTATAGTTTCCCACAACGAAGTTTGTATGAACGATAAATAAAAAGTGTTATATACCTCATCCACCTGATTATCATACAAAATGCCAAATTAAAATGTTAATTTGTGACGAATAAGATCTCGCCTGGCCACATGGACGCAACTCCTCATAAGGCGATCCCTGATCTTTCGTTGACCACATTGGCAAGGGGTCGTCAAACCACGGTTTATGACAAAACTCAACTTTGATTTTTCAATATGTGATGGTAACACATTCGACTTTAAGTTCAGTGTTACAACAAATTTTCATCTGAATTCAAACTTCATAAGATTTTGTTGTTTATACTCGTAGTTAAGGCATTAACGTCGTGAAGGTTTAAAGACATTGTAATTTATTTTTATCAAACACTGTTTATTCCACTTTTTTGTAACGGTGTAACCCCACCGGTTTCTAAGATTTCACCTCATCTTCAGGGGAGCACAAGAGCACAAACAAGTCTTGTTTGCGCTCCCCTGAAGATGAGGTGAAAGCCTTGAAACCGGTAGGGTTATACCGTCACAAAAAAGTGGAATAAACAGTGTTTGATAAAAATAAATTACAATACATAAGATTTTAAATTTTATACAAGTAAAATTTCTTAGCACCTAGGAAAAGTTGACTTTATGCGTTACTTTTTTTTCCATTTGTTAACGATTTTTTTAGGATATGGAAATGGTTATGTGAAATTTAATTCAAGAAAATCTATCTTAATTAAATAAAACAAAATGTTTTTTTTTATTTATCCATCAATTTCTATAGATTCATACTACAAGAAAGAAATTACGGGTTTATGATAGCTGAAGTGTGATACAAATAATTTAGAGTGTAAATTTTCTAAATGACGCGAGAATACTGCGTCGATGATAGGTTGTAGACTGACCTTTGTCAGTGTTCAATTTTAAATTAAATTTTTCATCCAAAAATCTTATTAATGGTTGAGCTTCGTCTGAGTTGAAGTTTATGTTGAAATCACCATTCATAATCATTGGCATTTTGTCTAAATCTTTTTTCAAAAATGACGAACGGAGAAGGGTAAGCGTTTCACTTTTCGTGACGTTCTAGCCAATTTGCCCTACCGCGCCTATAGAAGTTTCACTTGAAAAAATCGTATCGTACACACAGTTCTATAGTTTTCATAATTCTATCAAAATAATATTCGAAAGGCACATAATGTAGACACACAAAGTTTAGTTATAAATATAAAGAACGGATTTCTCATATTTAATGTCAAAACTCTAATTTAATGATTTCCTTCTAGAAGTAAATATGTCCTACTTGTAACATAAATTAAGAAGTCATAAAAATACGACTATTTTATGGAAAATGAAATGAAAATAGGAAAAAATCGGAGCATTATTTTAAAAAAATCATTAATAAGAATAAAATTTGTTATTTTTCATAGTTTTGAAATAAATTAAATACTTTTTTATAGTCATTATCACCTTATTTCCTTTCTCCTTTCAGGTCACGGCTGTAACTTTTCCGGTGCAGATCTCCGATTATTTCAATATCTAGTCAACTCTTACATGGATACACCGAAGAATGCTACGGATACCCTGGACGGATATGGCCATGTACTTAGAGGAGAAAAGTACAAATTACTGCACCTGATCATCCAAGGCAAAATAGAGGGTCGAAGAAGTGTTGGCAGGATTCAAATCTCCTGACTCCGCAATATACGTGATTGGACTGGTATAAGGAGCGTTGGGGATCTTTTTCGGGCTGCCGGGGACAAAGATGCCTATTCTCAGGTGATAGTCAACGTTGGGGGGACCTGACATGACACTAGAAAGAAGAAGAAGTCAACTCTTACGGATTAACCCGGTTCGGTACCAAATTATCATCTTACACAACAACTTATCTTTCTTCGTCTAATTTTTTCTTGAAAACCCACTGTTTATTTAATTGTTTTATTGTGTTTTAGGTGATTTACATTTTTGGCGGTCGGTTTATTTTTGAGACTGTTCACGGAGTTTAATTGTATCTGTAGTCTATTTCTTGGTTTATTTTAGTCCCTAGCAGTGAATTCTTTATTTTGGTAATGCAAAAGTCGTATTGTTATTGCATATTATCCAATGCATTAGTGATCTTAATTTTTGGCTGATGTTTATTTTCTAGAGTGTAGTGTCTTGGTTGAATCAAACTTTGTCTTCCTCGAATTATTAGACATATGGATTACGTGTGCTGCGTTAGGAAATATTTGAAGACACCTTACCCCTTTTCGGGAAGTTTTATCAAAAATTATAATAATTTATTTACATGAAAAAAACACACATACACCACACCCATGTTTTAACCAAATGTGTTACTATCACACATACAAATAAGATCTATAAAGATTTATTTGTAGTTCGTCCTTCCTTTGTAGTTTAACATAGAAGGTACATGGCCGCGCAGTAATGCATTGGATTTCCGTGAGGAAGATCGCAGGTTCAAATCCCGCGCTGTACTAATCCCTTCGAACAATACAGGCATTTTTAACACCTAGTATTAGGGGGTATAAGAATATCTATGACTTCTTTCATATATATATTCTTTAAAAAACAAAAGTTGGTGTTCTCCGATCGTTTCACCTTGGTTTGCCTTAGGATCTAGTACAGCGATGTGGTCGGTGAGTTTGCTGGTGTGCAACGGCTCACTCACTAAGAAAAAAAAACCTTCGACGCTTAATTTAGTTTTCCAACTGAATTGACGTTGGAATGGTGAGGAGATCTTCTACTAAGAGGCCCAGCAACTACAACTTCGATTTTCTTATCATATACGTATTCTAAACATACAGATGTGGGGAAGTTCGTTATATTATGACTGCAGCCTCACACTACACGTGTTTTTATCTACAATAGATAACAGGCTCTCTTTAAGGGCACTCTAACTCTGGATTCTTACTCACTTTTATTGACATATTTAAAATATTTTAAAGAAAAACAAGTGAAGTGTGAGGCTGCAGCCATAATATTAGGGACTTCCCCACATCTGTATGTTTAGAATACGTATGTGATAAAGAAATCGAAGTTGTCGTTGCTGGGCCTCGTAGTAAAAGATTTCCTCACCATTCTAGCGTCAATTTCATTCCAACGTTTATTCCCTCGATTGAACGCGAACAGAAGGAAGTGTCGAAAAAGCTCCCTTTCTTCTACTTGCCATTCCATTTTGAAGGCTTGTAATCAAATAAAATAATATATATAGCGTAAAAGCAAACATGAAAATTTTCTTTCAAATGACGTATAAAATTTACCATTTTGTTTTACTTTTGGTGCTCATTTTTAAGTTGAAAAAAAAAACGGACACAACTTATGTTAACACCTAATAAATATCCCTATTAAAATTATTCACCATAACTATAATTTATCGTTTGAAATAAAAATCTCCATAATAATTCCTTTTGACTACAGAATCCTGTAAAACAATCTTAATAGAACGTTGTTAGCAGAAAAACGGTTGGCGCACTCTGAGTCTGTGCATCGGGTTCCAATATTGGCTCTTAGAAGTATTTAAGAGTGAAGTATGGTTAATTGAAATAATTTATCACCATGTGTTGGGCAAACATTAAAAAAACTTAATCTGTCAGATAAGGTAGTAAAATTATAAAGATGTATTTCAACTAGTATAATTTTCATTGGCTTTAATTTATGCTATGGGTAGATTATAATTTATTTAATAGCAACATATAATACACATGTTTAAGGAATTTGTAACGTCTTAATTCTAACAATCTTATTTTTAATCAAACATGTTTGTTTAATAAAAGGACATTTATAATTAAAAATAAAAATTCAAAAAACCACCGTTAAAAGAAAAGAAATCACCTCCGGGGCGCTGGAAGTCAGAAATTGAACCCTCTATTATCGCTATAGTATCGGAATATATGGGAGACATTGCGTGGGAGAATACGGTATTAAGTGGTTATACTTCAGAAAGTCTAGGATGAACCGTGCGACGTTTAAAACATCATGTCACAAAGGGATGGGGTAAAATAGTTTTTTTTTTTACAAATCGAATAGTTTTTTTATAAATCGAACAATGGTTTTTCTCTAAACTGACGTTTTAATTCCCAATTTTCATTATACTGACTTTCTAATGTATTGTATGATTTGTATGTATCTTTAAATAGGCCAAATATATTAAAATAGTATTAATCCACTATGGATTAATACTAATTACGATTCATGTATAAAAAAAAACAAAATCCAATTATCGTATACCCCAACCCTAGCAAATGCAGATTAACGTAGTGACTTTTAACAAATGTCACCAAATATAATTTGATTTTAACAAACTGCCCATTTTTGCTAATTTGTGACAAGATGTATTAATTTGTCATTATTGTTAGTTTTATGTAATGCATTTACCTAAATAACTTGCTATTTATTAGAACCGAGGCTTATATTAAAGTTGATAAAATAATTAAAATTACTGAACATCGTTACAAGGTTGTATTGGGGCAAATTTGTGAGTTGTCATACGACTCATCCTAGATTTTCCGAACTATAGAAATAAATGTCAATTATTATAATACTTTGTTGTTAAATATACAACTTGCGAGTTTATTGCTAAATGGCATTTTCTTCCAACCAACTGGGTTATGTACATTAGTGCCAATGACTGGATGAACAACGGTTACTGTGTATTTTCAAGAAGAAAATTAAATAAACCTGATTGAAAAAACAAATGAAAAAATACAGTGAAACAAAATATTTGCAAATGTCACTTAAGTTTGAGAAAGGAAAAGGAAGATGGAAATTATCATGAGAAATAGAAGCTATGGAGAAACGCACTTTGTCATTGAAGAGAGATGTTATATTTTTATGTCGCTGTTTACAGCAAGTCAACATAGAGAGAGGAAATATTTTTTATACAATAAAAAAATTAGATGTTTATTTATGAATGAATGATACAACGTACCTTATAACAATTATAATGAAAATCCATTAGGGTCTACTTTATACTTTACAAAATATAAATAAAATAAAGAAACATTAAAAACAATTACATCATCAATTCAAGCAAACAAGCTTACAAAAAAATAAAAGTCTCCAACACAATACGTGGCCGTCAAAAATGGAAAATCCGCACAGCACCAAACCGGGCGTCACTTATTATAAAAAATATTAATAAATACAACATAGTTAACGTAGTGGTTATAATTTTTACTACTAAAACCACTTATAAATATCGTTTGATTTTTTTCCTTCTTATTAAGAATGTTTTTCGATAGCAAAATGTCTACAGTAGTTAGTGTTATTTCTGACGTACTCGTATGTCGCTGTTTAAAGCGATTCACTGAGTATGAGGGTTAAACGGCAGTCTGAAACTGGTATTAGAGTCTGACGGCATAGATAGTAAAGGATGGCGTGAAGGAGGAACGATATATAAATGTTGGCACTGATACGCTAATGAACAACCCCTTTAGCAGATATCGGTATTACTAAATTTAATTTAATTAATACCCACACGAAATTGAAACAGATAAAATTGTCGAATTAAATAGAGAACATTAATTTCTCTTTTATTTAGACCAATAACACAAAATCGTAAAATTAAGCACAATAAAGCTTTATTGCTCGCACTTGAACTTTGTTCGAGGAGTGAATTTACTAATAGATATTCGTAACGACATAAAACTACGATTGCTCACATTATTTGCAGAAAATAAACTACGTCGCATTAAACCCGTTTCATTATTTCTTTATTCTCATTTTATAGGAGAACGAGCTAAGTTTGACTAGGAAAAAAATTATTCTATTCATTGCAAAAGATTATAATTTAATATTCATATGTATTTGTCCTTAGTGTCCTCAGTGTCTTGTCATCAGTGAGATACAGGCAAAAGCCTTATTTACTGGAGACACGACAAATGAAACGCTACAAACCCAGATCCATTAAAATTGTGTCTTTTCGAACAGTATTTCTCCACAGGTTGTGATTTTTGAAATGATAAATATATAATTATAATAATAAAAATACAATTTTTATAGCGCAGTTCAGGGAGCAGGCTTTCCTTAAGGGTGTTTTTCTTCGGGGTTTAAACCTACTATTATTAATACTGTATTATTGAAAAAAAGATATATCTAAGTTAAGTGTAAGAATAAAATAACAGTGGCTGTGGCCATTACATAAGGTACTTCTCCGCATCTGCATGTGTTGAAAAATACATATTTTGTAAAAAAAAAAAACTGCAGAAAGCTTGCCAAGGGAAGATGAACTACACAAAGTAAAGTTTGTAGATTTGCCGATATGTAATAGTAACATATTCCGCTTTAGGTGTAGTGTAGGGTATGTGCGTGGTGTTTATATACTCGTGCAAACATTAATTTAATAAGATCTCCTAAAACACGTTGTCATAAAGTACTTCCTAAAGCTGCATACGTCACCCAGCTTTTACACCACCACCTTGTATAACAATGGATGACAAATTATTTTACGTATTATACGAGTATTTTGCAGTTCAGTCGGCTTGAATTGGAATGATATTCCTAGTTCAATCGTCGAGTTATTTAATGAATGACCCATATTCGCGTGAATTTTTCCTGTTACACAAAGTGGGTCTGATGTTGTTTATTTTATTCGTTAGCAATAATAACAGCCAGATTTCTTCTTATACAATATGTGTACTAACAATATATCCACAGTGTTAATCAGTTCATTCAATATATCTACGCACGTCAATTCTAATCAGAACGAATACCAAATTAACGAATTTTCTTTTGTGGAATCCAACGTACACCAAAGTCACGAATTACCATTATAACGAATATTTTTTTTGTTGAATCGAACGCACACCAATGTAACGAATTACCACTATAACGAAACATTTTTTGTTGAATCGAACGAACACCTATGTAAGTTACGAATTTATATAATAACGAATATTTTTTGTTGAATCAAACGAACTTACGGACGACCTCTGTGACTTAGTTGGTAAGACGCTTGTCCCACAAACTAGAGGATGCGAGTTCAAAGCCCGCTAGAAGCTAGATTAAAAAAAAAGGATTGCAGTCTGCTTTTCACTTAAGGTCACTTTAATATATTTCTGGTTGGTTGGCAGAGGTAATGAGCCCACCAGGTAGCACCGGGCTGGAAGATAGGGGTTTAATCAGCTTAACTTATCTTTATTCAAAGAATTTCACACTAATTCTTATTTTATGGATCTACACTTTTCTGGTTGTTTGGAAGAGATAGCCACATGGTAATTAACAAGATAGGTTGTACTGTAGACAACTAGACACGTCTACTATCTTGATCAAAAAGTTTTAGGACCAGCCACCGTGTGGCGCTGTTAGTCACCCGATTGTAACTCTTTTTTTTTTGTTAGGTTACCACATCTATCATTGACACTTCCCTTCAAATTTCAGCGTCATAGCTTGACATTTGTAAAAGTTACGCTGTACTGAGTACATCTACCTTTGTGCGGGTTTTCGATTTTTACATGTTTGAAAATGGCATCAAATGTGCATCAACGAGTTTGCATTAAATTTTGTGTGAAAAACGGATTTAACGGTCCGCAGACCTGGGAAATGTTGGAGAAGTGTTTTTCGGTGGCATGAACGCTTCAGAAGTGGTCTTGAGTTGGTCGAGGATGACGAACGCAGTGGCAGTCGAAAACCGGTGAAAACATCGATCAAATCAAAGAAATGTTGGCCGAAAACCGCAAATTGACCATCAGAGAGCTGGCAGAGGACTTGAACATCGCTTATGGATCCGCTCAAGACATTTTGGTTAGTGATTTGGGCCTCAGACGTGTCGCTGCAAAACTGACCTCAATTTTATGCAATAAAAGGACCGCGTTGAAACCGCGAAAGACATGATTTCCAAGAGTTTTTTGACCAAAAACAACACGACTACTATCCAGCAGCCTTTGAATTCACCTGATCTGGCTCCCTGCGACTTTTTTCTGTTCAACCGACTTAAAAAACCACTTCGCGGAACGCGTTATAGCACCCGAGAGGGTGTCATGAAAAAATCGAAGACGGCTCTGATAGACATACCGAAAATTGAGTACCAGCGGTGTTTCGAGGATTGGATCAAGCGCTGGCGTAAGTGCGTTGCAGTCGATGGGGAGTACTTTGAAGGGGACCATATCGATTTTTAATAAACTTGTATTTTCGATGTTATGAATAAAGTCCTAAAACTTTTTGATCAAGGTAGTATGTGCAATTATATTACAATAATACAAAACAGTTAATGTAGATTTGTGTAGGTAAAGTTACTGTAACGACTCGAAAGGAAAAGGAAAAATAATGACGATGAAATGTGAATCAATATTATTTCGATAAACATAATCTATCCTTTCAAATAATACAATTGTTAATTTCCGTTGAATGGAAATTTGTATTTGAGATATTGTGGCGAAAGGAAATGCTTTATATGTATATTTAATGTTTCCCCCACTATTACTCGTATGTTCAGCATTGTGTCACTATGTTTGAGAGCACTCCTGAGGACAGGTGGGCGACGACAAAATAAACAACGAGTTACACATGTTGTTCGGTACGCTTTCTTACCGGAATTGTTTATTGTTTATTCTCTGACTTACGGAATGCTGAACCGAAAGAATGAGGCTTTATTGTTCACAGTATTAATTCAAGTGTTGTCAACTCGATAAGCCCAAATACTTAAAAAAAAAATTGAGTTTTGAATTAAAAGAAAATTTTCACATCGATTTATTTGTAATAAATGTTCGCCGTTAGTCAATAAAAATTAACTAGGCTTTAGCCATTCACATTTTATAAAATTCCGCGTCATTATAATTTTGTACAAGCATATCATACATATATACCATCACGCCGACTCCCTATCAGGGTAGGCAGAAAGAAGAGTGGGCCAAACTTGCCTATCTCGATACACATATATTGCCTTCTCCTTATCCCTTACACCTTCTAGTACAGCTCTTACAATTCTTCTGGCTATACTTCTTTCTTTCAAAATATCGTACACTCGAGCCAACCGTGCATTCCTTGGCTTTTCTCTACCACATATGTAATGTACGCGTTTTATGTTAGTCTTTCTTCATTCATTCGTTCCACTTGTCCCAACCATCTCAGAGTGGTCCTCTTCACCTTGCTCAACACATCAGCCTAAAGAATTATGCTATACATGATCCTCCCATGTATTCTTCAAAGTGCAAGCATTTCTACAGCGTTTATTCGGCTCATGTCGGTGTTGTTTCACGTTCACGTTCACGTTTAACTACTATACATCAAAATTTATACTTAAATTCTATGTGAAATTTAACATTTCTCTAGTTGGCTGGAAGAGATGCCTACACGGCAATAAGTCTGCCAGGTTATACTGTTTACAACAAAAGTGTATTAAAAAAATATTCAGATAATTATAAAACTTTTTAGTTAATATTTGTATAACAGTTATGTACAGTGCCCGGTGGTGAGTAATAAACATCGTTTTTAGATCGTCGTCTCTGTCATTCATACACGTGTTCCGTCGCGATTTGTCAGTCGTTACCGGACCGGAATGTTAGCGCATCGTGTAACAGAGATGACGCTTTACAAACGATGTGTATTACTTACCGCAGGGTACTGTACATTCTTTCACTTACCACTTAACTTGAACTTATTTGGTTTTTCAAATTAATAAAAATCAAACAACTTTAGATAGTACTAAACAGTGTTAAATGTATAATTCATATCTTGATATTTTAAGTTTAGTTTTCAATTCAGTTATTAAATTTTACATTTGAACGAGTGATTTTATCGATCTAGACGCGGAGGCGGAAGTATACAAGTATATCTTTCAAGTGTCAATTGAGGAAGACCCTCGAGTATTTATTTTTCGTTAAAACCGTGCGACAGTTCTATCAGTATCGATAAAATATAATATATGGGTTTGTAGAATTGGTCGACCTCAATAAGACTGCTCACGTTATGTAAATTTATTAAATACAAACACCTTTTATATTTCTTCCTTTTGTATAATTATATACTGTTTTTGAAAATATAATTTCATTTTATATATTATTTATAGTTAAGGCATTAAAATTATGAAGGTTTGAAGACATTGTAATTTATTTTTATTTGTTTAATCAAACACTGTTTATTCCACTTTTTGTGACGGTATAACCAAACCAGTTTCAAGGCTTTCACCTCATCTTCAGGGGAACACAAAAAAGATTTAATTGTGTTCGAACTGGTACCGACATACACACTTCTAACGGTAAACATTCGGGTTGGGACTGGCAGCTGGGGGAGGAATGAGACAACTTCGGCGAGCAGCGGAGAGATTCTTGGGATATATGTGTTTGCCAGATGTTCACCTTGATACACTGACTTAGTAATTTCTAGGGCCTCTAATCTGTACATTTTTTTCCCGTTACTACTGAAAGGAAAAAAATGGCATAATCGATAGAAAATGTATGGTTTTCATGGTGACAATGATTAGCAATTTCAGAATAAATTAGAGGATTTGTTAAGGCGGATTTGTGCTACCCTGAAGATGAGGTGAAAACCTTGAAACCGGTAGGGTTATACTGTCACAAAAAGTGGAATAAACAGTGTTTGATAAAACAAATTACAATGTCTTTAAACCTCCACAATGTTAATGCCTTAACTATAAATAACACATTGTAATTTATTTTGTTCAACACTGTTTATTCCACTTTATATAACGGTATAACCCTACCGGTTTCAAGATTTTCACCTCATCATCAGGGGAGCACAAAAAATATGAGTTTTGTTTGTGCTACCTTGATGATGAGGCGAAAACCTTGAAACCGGTACGGTTATACTGTTATATTAAGTTGAATAAACAATGTTAGACTAAACAAATTACATTATTTTGAAATTCTATGTTGAAAACTTTTATTATTACTATTTTACCTATGTCTCCACTTATAGGGAATAAGTCAGTATATTGGTGTACAGTAAGGCGATTCCGATTAACGCTGATTCGATATAACCTGGTTTTTTTCGAACGTTCGAAACTCGTTCGAGGAGTTGTGAGCTGTCCAGCATTACTACAAAGATTAGCGTTAAATGTTCCTAACAATTACACTAGACTGCGCCGGCAAGAACTGTTTTCAATAATATACATAAGAACGGGTCTTCCAGCCGCTATGCCTGTTGGAAGGGCCTTAACTCTTCTGAACGGGACTGCTTCGGATATTGACATATGTCATATCACATTACCAAAAAACAAAAGTAAATTTTCTTTTTAGATTGAGCGCGTTAGAAAGCACTCATCAACGTACTTAAGTGACTGAATATATGTGTATCATATGTTTGTGTGTATATACTCGTATGTATGCATATACATTATTTTTTTATTTTATATATTTTTTTCTATGTAATTTTTCTTCTTTTTTAATATGTCTTGTATTTTTCAAAGTAATTGGGCTAAGCCTGTTTTAATTTTTTGATTTGAATAAATAAATAAAAGATTCGAAATAATGCGGTTTTACTCGAATCCTAAATAAAAATGCTAATTTACGCTGATTTAATTAATCGCGATATTTCCATTGATTCGTTTAATAAACAATTAGCTTTAATTAAACGGCGCACATAAAAAAGTGCTGCCGCTTTACAAATCGACAAAAAGCAATATCTGAAAAGTGGCTTTTCCGTTGGATGACGGCAGTGCGACGAACAATCAACTTGTGGACGACCCACAGAGACTTTGATTAAATCAGATGGGGAGTACGAATTTTCGAAAAAGCGAGGTTTGGCCGAATCGATGATAGAGCTTTTACTGTTTTAACCTGTGACGTGGTATGCCTGTGCGTGTTAGAGGTATGGGTGACGTGTGCTGCTTTAAGAAACATTTAAAAACAAACGTTTTTATCTAAATGCATGATTATATTATATATGAACACTATACGCATACACTTCACACAGCTTACATCCGAATATGTTGTTATCACATATCGGAAGTTCTGCAAAGATTTCATCGTAAGTGTATTGTATTTTAATACACTTTCGTTTTATATAATGCAACCTCGTGAACTTAGTGCCATGCAGTAATCTCTTCCAGCACACTAAGAAGGTTTTCAAGAGGTCATAAGCAAGTAATTCAAGAGGTCATAGCACGTCGGTCGGGTGGTTATAGCGCAATACATTGGTCCTAGGGACTGGACCGACACAGGTTCTCCCACCATGCTCCTCATACCTCCACGCGGTGACCGACGGGCAACGGACTTGAGGGTGAAGTTGATGGTAACCAATCCGTCGGGGGATCCCAAAAGTACGGCTAAAGTGAGAAGCATTGAGCGTCTGTCTCGCATGTTAGCGGCGGCTCACAAATGGTGGGTGTGGCAACTCGACATATTCGGGTACTAGTCACATACACCATCGCTAATGGGTATCCAGGCTCATTTGATTAATCCGATAATGGGCCATTACATAACCAATGACAGCGGATACAACCCTAGTTAGCTGGGCCACTCTGGTTCCACGTCCGATGACAATCGGTGGATAAAAAAAAACAGTCATACAAACCGAATAAAAATATAACCTGATGCAGAGGCACGGCCTGGGGGACGTAGTCCGGGACAGAAGAGCATACAACCTGAGGACGAGGAGAGCTGACCCCAACAGTCTTCGCAGACAATGAGTTGGGATGGAGCCAGGGAGAGAGGTCATAAGTGAAAACGAGCCTCGAATTTATTTTTTCATAGAAATTTGGATTCTATCGGGGATCGAACTCGCAACTCCCCAACCGCGATTTGACTGTCGTTATAGTTTGTCTTTCATTGCTAAGTTTTCTGCAGTTTTCTTACCAAACATGTTTTCCTAATTATACACAGATGCGGGGAAGTTTTTAATCTAATGACCGTAACCACCACGTTTCTATCCTAACATGAGAATTTTTTTTTTTGTAATATATTTGATCTATTAGTAATAATCCCGAATTAGAGAGCCCTTTTGGATAGACTGACTCTCTGAACGGCACTGTATAAATCATCATTTTATTATAATCATTATTATTGGGTGAGTCGCCACGTTGTTTTTGTGGCAAATTTCAGACCATGGACGTCATAGACAACAACTGGCGAGTGTACGTTTAACCCTGTAAGTCTACAAGGGTTGAATTAATTGACATCCGATGATACATCCCGGATGAGGATACATTTCGTGTGAGATGAATTACTTGACATCCGATGTTACATCCCGGATGAGGATACATTTCGTGTGAGATGAACAGATGAATTACTTGACATCCGATGTTACATCCCGGATGAGGATACATGTCGTGTGAGATGAACAGATGAATTACTTGACATCCGATGTTACATCCCGGATGAGGATACATTTCGTGTGAGATGAACAGATGAATTACTTGACATCCGATGTTACATCCCGGATGAGGATACATGTCGTGTGAGATGAACAGATGAATTACTTGACATCCGATGTTACATCCCGGATGAGGATACATTTCGTGTGAGATGAACAGATGAATTACTTGACATCCGATGTTACATCCCGGATGAGGATACATTTTGTGTGAGATGAACAGATGAATTACTTGACATCCGATGTTACATCCCGGATGAGGATACATTTCGTGCGAGATGAACAGATGAATTACTTGACATCCGATGTTACATCCCGGATGAGGATACATTTCGTGTGAGATGAACAGATGAATTACTTGACATCCAATGTTACATCCTGGATGCGGATACATTTTGTGTGAGATGAACAGATGAATTACTTGACATCCGATGTTACATCCCGGATGAGGATACATTTCGTGTGAGATGAACAGATGAATTACTTGACATCCGATGTTACATCCCGGATGAGGATACATTTCGTGTGAGATGAACAGATGAATTACTTGACATCCGATGTTACATCCTGGATGCGGATACATTTTGTGTGAGATGAACAGATGAATTACTTGACATCCGATGTTACATGCCGGATGAGGATACATTTCGTGTGAGATGAACAGATGAATTACTTGACATCCGATGTTACATCCCGGATGAGGATACATTTCGTGTGAGATGAACAGATGAATTACTTGACATCCGATGTTACATCCCGGATGAGGATACATTTTGTGTGAGATGAACAGATGAATTACTTGACATCCGATGTTACACTCCGGATGAGGATATATTTCGTGTGAGATGAACAGATGAATTACTTGACATCCGATGTTACCTCCCGGATGAGGATACATTTCGTGTGAGATGAACGGATGAATTACTTGACATCCGATGTTACATCCCGGGTGAGGATACATTTCGTGTGAGATGAACAGATGTCTTATATAAAAGGTTTCACGTGTCCATGACTCGTGATATTTTACTTATAAGTTATTCGTGTTACGTATATTTTTGTTTTATGTTACACATTATTACGGTCCCCTGAGAAACAAAGTTATATTTCGCGATAAGCCTTTATAACAGTTTGTTATTGTTTATTCGGAAACAATAGTTACAAACTCGTGGTATGAACAAAGGTTAAGTCTGGAGTAAGGCCCAATGTCTGGGACAATGTTAAGTGCCAGGCGCGTCAGACATTTATGACTTGTTATAAAGTGGCTCACAGCCGAATAGTTTCGTCCTATTGGCCCGTGTCCTAAATATGAATCGAGCTGGTCCATTTCTTCGAAGAAACAATGCTCTACAATTCGTATTGAACAATCAAGTTAACTTCAACAGAATAATGGACGGTGGATCGAATGATTTTTCAAAAATAAAACAAAATGCTTCAATTTTGAAAATAAAACAAAATACTTCAATTTTAAAAATAAAACCAAAACTATTCCACTAATTATTTACGAGTATATGGTAAAGATTAAATTAACATTGATTGGCAGCATTTTGGAATGCATATAAATAAATGCACCCCATTGTTTCATTCAGCATTTTGAGGAAGCCCTTAGTAGAGTGAACTCAGTAAATGGGCAAAAAGTAAGTGAAACAGAATGAAATACTTCTGTTTTTATTTAAAAAATAATAATTAATGAAGTCATAAATTATCCGGTAAGAATTAAAATATAGATAAATATTAACTTAGTTATTTTTTTTAAATCATGATCATCACTTTTTCGCCATATCCATTTTGGGATAGGCAGAGAAAATATGTCTCAATTTTATTATATCGCGGCCCAGATCTTTCACTTCTGCCTTGTTCATATTATATCTGACCATGCATTCTTCATAAGAGTGCAATTATAAGAAAATAGTGGCTGCGGTCATTAGATAAAGCAGTCAGCGCATTTGCATATGTTCATATTTGGTAAGAAAATCGTATAAAACATACTAAGGAAAGACGAACTACTTACAAAAATTGGTAGATCTTTCGATATACGATATTTACACATTTAGTTTAAAGTGGAGTGTCGTGTATATGTGTAGTTTTAAAATATTATTATAATTTTTGATAGACTGCCCAAAAATAATGGATTTCAAATACTTCTTAAAGGTTGGCTGATAAGGCTGACATAAAATATTAGTTGAGAAAACGAATTTTAACCAAAGATCGCCAATTCATTAATCGCAGTAATAATATGACTTTTACAATAACAAAAAAAAAACAAGTTTAATTAAGAAAATATATAGTAGTATTGACTAAAATTAAGCAATACATATACTAATAATGTAATGAAATATTGTTCCCTACTTAGGAAATATCAAAATAGGCAAAAATCTCAAAAAATCACAATTTATTTTTAAAATCTACTCAGAGAAGAACAAATCACGTCTGACAACTATTGTAACGCCCGAGCATTTAACTGTCCATGGTCTTTCTCTCACATTTGCACTGTATTTTTTTTTAATATTCCATATATTACTTGGCTATATGGTCATTAAGTGCTATTTATGATTTATTTACAAAATCAATCTTCTGTTCACATAAATCCTTAAATTCTTGATCTTATTTACAAAATCAACCTTCTGTTCACATTAATCCCTAAATTCTTGATCTTATTTACAAAATCAACCTTCTGTTCACATTAATCCCTAAATTCTTGATCTTATTTACAAAATCAACCTTCTGTTCACATTAATCCTTAAATTCTTGATCTTATTTACAAAATCAACCTTCTGTTCACATTAATCCCTAAATTCTTGATCTTATTTACAAAAGCAGCCTCCTGTTCACATTAACCCCTAAATTCTTGATCTTTTTTACAAAATCAACCTTCTGTTCACATTAATCCCTAAATTCTTGATCTTATTTACAAAATCAACCTTCTGTTCACATTAATCCTTAAATTCTTGATCTTATTTACAAAATCAACCTTCTGTTCACATTAATCCCTAAATTCTTGATCTTATTTACAGAATCAACCTCCTGTTCACATTAATCTCTAAACTCTTGATCTTATTTACAAAATCAACCTTCTGTTCACATTAATCCCTAAATTCTTGATCTTATTTACAAAATCAACCTTCTGTTCACATTAATCCCTAAATTCTTGATCTTATTTACAAAATCAACCTTCTGTTCACATTAATCCCTAAATTCTTGATCTTTTTTACAAAATCAACCTTCTGTTCACATTAATCCCTAAATTCTTGATCTTATTTACAAAATCAACCTTCTGTTCACATTAACCCCTAAATTCTTGATCTTATTTACAAAATCAACGTTCTGTTCACATTAATCCCTAAATTCTTGATCTTATTTACAAAATCAACCTTCTGTTCACATTAATCCTTAAATTCTTGATCTTATTTACAAAATCAACCTTCTGTTCACATTAATCCTTAAATTCTTGATCTTATTTACAAAATCAACCTTCTGTTCACATTTATCCCTAAATTCTTGATCTTATTTACAAAATCAACCTTCTGTTCACATTAATCCCTAAATTCTTGATCTTATTTACAAAATCAACCTTCTGTTTACATTAATCGCAAAATTCTTGATCTTATTTACAAAATCAACCTCCTGTTCACATTAATCCCTAGTCGAACAAGTCTCAAAACATACTAATAATAAAATTAGAAAAAAAAATTGAAAAATATAACTCGAACATACAATCAAAAGGAAAAACATGTACATATTTGATGATTTTTTAGTTGCTTTATGAAGCAAGCAAATAAGGTTGCAAGTCTTACAGCAACTGGTAGCTGAACTGCATAGACAGTAAAGAACGATATGAAGAAAGAAAACTGATGAACTGGAAAGCAATCCCAGCTTGAGCGAAGTCCATAATCTTAGTGATGCTGAACATTTTCGGCGATTTTTTTAGGGGTTGCGAGACTGATAAGGTGGTCATATTAAAGGAAAAATAGTATACATGTCAAAGATATCTTACCATAAATCAATTTAGTTTTTTTTATGATAAATGTGATATGATCATATTTTCTGAGGTTGGATATTTGCAGTTTGTCAAGTTGCTCTTCAGTAACATCCAGATACTTGTGGCATACGAGTACGTTCGGATTGTCAAGAATCAGAAATAACAGTGAGAGAGTTTCAGAGCATGCTTTTGTGAATTAAAAAAAAAAACAGAGCTCTTGACGGGATTTCAATTTACGAAACAGCATTATACCATTTATCTTACTCGAATATTAAAATTGAATTATTTTTAAGAAATGAAAAATTATGCCACATTGAGAGAATAAATTGCAAAAGCATAACAAAAGAAGTATATGTTTGAAATTAATGGAAAGCCAGGAAGAAGCAGAACGAGAAAAGTGTGGATGCAGACGATTGGAAAAAAAATTACTCAGGGAAAGTTTAAAAAAGACGAGAAATAAGAGAACATATACAAGTATGACAGATGTACACGTTTATATGTGGATGAAATTCATGGATAGAAAGGGGGAAAATGTGTCTTCTCTGCTCACTTAAAAAAGAACATGGCGTATAAGTATGCATTTATTTTTAAGGAATATAATATCTACTAAAAAAAACATTATATTTAACCTGTTGGATAAGGATATATGGTACTCGTGGAATGAACAAAATATTAAACATTTTGTTTCATCCCTAAAATATTTAAGTTTTTTTATTTTATGAATTCCGGTAAATCATTGCGACACTTAGTTTTTCTGGAGGCTTCAAAGGAGATTTTTTCAGTCCATAATGTGGACGGATAGTGCTATGCGTATATTGTAATAATGTGTAGTGATTCATTAATCAATCACGCAGCCTTCAAAGATTGAACCCGAAATTTTGATGACAGATATTCACGTACAGAAATTCCAGAATGATTGGCAGATTAAATTTGTTTCATATAGAATTTCGTCAGGTAAGTACGTATATGATTTTTGTCTTTGAATGTAAAATTATTCCTAAAGTAGATCCACTGTTAATCATACTCGCGACGTTAACTTACTTTGTTTAAATACTAAAAACGAGTCTTCAGGTCCCTAAAACATAGAATGGACTCATTTATTCAATTTAATATGGTGCTCTTGCACTGTGGAAACTACAGGCATTATCACTTGGTAGTAAAGCTTGAATGCTTAACAACCAAGTTTAATAGATTCGATTTCCAGGGGGGACACTTTCAAATTGGTTTTATATAAAAGCCATCTCACTAACATGATTTGTTCCACCTCATTAATACTAATAATCACTATAATCATCATCACTAACCTACATTTATCCACTGTAGGATATAGATCTCTCTTGAAGCTGTTTCCAAGAAATTCTTTTCTTTGCGTAAAATATAACTGCGATGGCATTACGGTTTCCCTTTTGCAAGTCTTCTTACAAACATCTAATGGGAAACAGTGAGGCTTTCTTCAGTTGCAACATTTATTGAATATCGCCACACGTACATAGTGGCGGTCCTCTGTATCAATCTTCCGTCTAAGGAGGTCGTGTTTCGGTCTACCCAAGTGGTTGTAAAGACAGTTTAATGACCAACATACGGTCCATGGTAGATGATGTCCCATCGGCAGGCACTTCGACGGGTATATCCATCTTGAAGCGTTCAGTTTTAATTCTCTCTAATCGATATTCTCACATTTTTAGTCTTCAAGGAGTTTGTAGGTGTCCATAAAATTCTCGATTCACGAGTCTTCTTTGTGTTTAGATTTGGCTATACATACTCGTAGGTGTTTAGAATAGATACGTTGCTTAAAACATTCAAATTTGTCAAATGTTTGACGGCTAAAATATTCGGATTTGTCAAAAGGTACTCGAATCATATGTCCCAGTGAAGTTATTTTCAACCTTTCAACATAGAGTCATAATAATAATATTTATAAAACAACGTTTAGAGAGTAAACTCTCCACAAGTGCACTGTTACTTTGAATTCATAACTAGTTATATTTACAAATAAAAAATATTAAAAAATAAAAATATATAAGTCGAGAGTCAAGACAGGAACGTAGTGAAAGTAAACTAGGTGCGGCTTTTAGACTAGGTATTATTTTCCTGCATCTGCATTCATTTAGAAAAAAACGTAGTTTATACGAAAATTGTAAAAAACTTACCAAGGTACGTTGAACTACAAATCAATTTTTATTTAACTTCCGATGTGTGACAACAACACATTCGGCTTAAGGTCTTATCAATATTTATTATTTATGTTAATATAAATAATAAATATTGATAAGACCCAGAAAAAGGGTTGTTTTCAAGTGTTTTATAAACCTGCACCGTACTTACAATCATTGAATTCTTATTGTTATTTTCCTCTAATATAAAGAAAATTGTTTCAGAGATTCGTCCTTTTTTATGAGCTGTAATTGAATAAGAAACGTTCTGCGTGCTTACATGAAATGTCGGAATTCTCCCTTCACGTTAGTGAAACTACACAATATTTGCCTTCTCGTAAAATGCTTCGTATTTTATTTTTGATATCTTCTCGTGCTAACTTTCTATCGATATTATTTTGTCTTCTTTTCACTTTATTGTTTCCTCTCGACATTTTTTATTATTCATATTTTTCGAAATGCTGAAAGTTTGAGTATGTTTGAAATAACAAATATTTTGTCAAAATAAAACTCTTTTACTAACGTAGTTCGTATTGTTGATACTTTTACCTTTTGTGTCATATTATTACGCTTTTACTTATTTTGAGGATGAAAAACTTGTATATTTGATTATTTTATTGTCATTCTTTTATTATTAAATAATATAATAAAGGTTTTCAATTTGTATTTTATATAATATATCATCTGTCAAGGGTAGCAGAGATTCTTGAAGTTTACATACATGGAAGAAGGTCTTATTAATTTTAGGTGTTATTAAATGATTTTTTTTCTTTTTTCCGTTTCCTCATCAAGTGTTCTTCGTCATTACATATCCATAAATAAATACTTCATAACACTTCTGCTTTTAATTAGTCGAAAAATATAACGGTCAAACTAACAACATATGTTAAATATTTAACGAGTTCAAAGGGTGAACAAGTACATAATAGGTTTTATTTTAACTTCCTGCCAACTTCCGTTACCCCATCATGAAATATTCTAGGCGTTACAGTCACTAATTCTTTGCTTTTTTTATTTAAAAAAAAATATGAATAACTCAATTTTTATTCTTCATCACTTAGGATACGAGTACTTAGTCAAATGGTAAAACATGATTAAACATGCTGAAATAATAAAATTCTTACAATTTTGTAATATCATAAGGCAAAGAATTGTTGGCGAATGATTCTGGTCGAATAATAACTATTAGTTGAACGTTTGTTTATTTGAGGCGGTTTAATAACGATTGTTGAAGTCTATGTTTCATAAGAAAAAGTTGCTGAGTGAGTTTGTTCCAGGGTCGTACAGTGATATATTGTTTTTTTTTCTATCTTCAATCGTTTAAGGCTCGTACACGTACCTTTCATTTTGTGTTACTTTATAAAGTTGCAAATATTTATGTGGACTCACTTCCGACTCTGGTAGACCCTCTTTATTAAATTTTCCTTCTGGCTATCTTACAAAACCTGCTTTGTTCAGCATAGCTACATTAAGAAGTAACACCGGCTTATATTATCCAGTCGTTAGAATGTGACGAGAGTATGCACTCGTACAATGCGCTAGTTGACTCGGATGACGACATTTTTAATTCAACGACATTTTTAGACGACACTTTACTACAAACAACCCCTGAAGATGAAAACTGCAACTTTTTCGAAACGTTGGCATCATAAACCAAACTACGCGGTGCAATATCCCAAAAGTATTTTACAACTAATACAAAGAACTGCGAAAGTCTCAGAACATGTTTTAAAAAATCATGCGTTTTGAAATAATCTGATGCACGAGCATCCGAAAATTTACTCAAAATAATTCTACAAACAGTGTTTATATGAATTCGTGTTTGAAATAAATATACAACAAAAATAATTTTCCATGAGCTTTGTTGGATAAATAAATTTTCGAAACGAAATATTCGATTGAACCGAACGCACACAAGAATATCAAAAGCCCATTTTCGATTGAGCCGAACGCACACAAGAATAATATCAAAAGCCCATTTTCTTACTTTCTCATTTTTCTCCGAAGTTTAGATGAAAAGGTTTTTATATTTGAAATTGATCGCCTTGTTATATGTCGTTTGTTTTCTCGCATTGTATCTATTGCTTATGAATAGCTATCCAGGTGTTATCCTATTCAAATTGGATGGCTTTGTAAGCAATACTCAGGCTGAAACTTCGATTAGATCTGATTTCTCCAACAATAAAGGAGGTGTTTTATTCAAGTTACAATTCTGTTAAGGAAGGTAAAGGAGGCAGTCATGGCTTTCTTTAGATTGGAGCAGCCATTTTCTAATCTGTAAGGTCAATTATCGCTATTAGGATAAATAGAGGTATAGAAGTCCCAAGCAAAGGGTTGAAACCCTGTAACATTTTTTTGTTGGAAACAGCCTGTATCGAGTCGTAAATCGTACATTCAGTCGTATTAATTGATTGTGCAAGTCCATTCTAGGGGGTTCATTGGCTTAACTGGTCGTAAGAGTTAATTAGAAAATTGATTAAAATGGTTTATAAATTGATTTATATTGCTTTGTTAATTTGTTCACATTAAACGAATACAATTGGTTTTTCAGAGAAAAATTAATACAATAAACACTACAAAATTTTAATTTTGCTTTTTTTAATTTAGAAAAATTCAAATTGAATACTTATTTAGCGTGTGTCCTAGTAGGACGTGCTGATGATGATGTTGTTGACATCTCTGTATTCGCTTTAGTCAAATTCTGTGTTCTTTTTCGTTCGGGGTCATCAATTTAGCGGGATGCTTAATTGATAGGTCGTGATGATTTTGATTTGTTTTGTATTTAAAATAAAATACGTCGATTCAGGAATGCGAAAAAGTGAGAGTGAATAATCGATAAATAGTAAACAGCGATGAATGGTCAAGTGAATAATAACAAGTGCTCTTTATTCATCGATAAGTAGGTATATATAGAATTTCAGAACGGGGCGCGTGAATGCGTCCGCGGTATATCTTGATCTCACTCCTGCGCGTGCTGAGGTGGTCGCAAGTGCTGCGGATAATACAGTGGATAGAATATTTATTGTCGAAACGGCGAGACGGCGTGATATGTTCTCTTTCTACCGTGGAATGCGATGTAAATATTATTTGCGTGTAAACAGTATTGACGTTCTGGTATGTGACATTTGTACATATCCAGAGGTTGATTCATCGGTCGTTGACCCTGCATGTTGACAATATTTTAGGGACGTGGGTATTCCCTACACTTAGATAGTTCTTAATTATTTTTTTATTAAATTACATTGTTTGATAAAACAACTGCCATTTATAAAAAAAAATAAACATGTATCAAAGTGTTTAATTTTGATATTGAAAACCAACAAAGTAAATAAAATAATGTTTTATTTTTATTAAAGTTTGAAGAAATAACTCGCTGAAAGATGTTATTGTAAATTTAATTTCGTAACACAAATGTACGGCCGACGCTTTATATTGCTTTAATGTTTTTTACTTACTTTTCATATTTTTTTCTCTCAAGAATTCACTCACATGCTTGAGCTATACATTACTCCATCTTTCTTTAATATAACTTATACAAAAAACATTAGTTTAGTCAGACTTTTATAGTAAAATCAACTTACTTAAACCACCTAAAAAAATAATTTGACATCTGTTTACACCAGCCATCACTTACTACGTATTTGTTGATACAAGAAAATAAACGTAAAAATACAACTAAAGTAAAATTGTCAGCTAAAAAAGAAGACGGTGGGTGGTTTCCTGAGATGGATGACAGGATTGTTTGCTATTCCAAAACTCCAAGTTCGATTTAAGGTAGAGGAAATCTAAAACGAATTCGCATTCAGATCGAACGAACACTTGAATAAAATCTTGGTTAAAGGTTCATGTCACGCTTAAACATTCTTGAAAACTTTACGAATAAAAAGCTTTTTTTCCGAAAGCAAATCCAAACTTTTCATGAAAAGTTTCAAATTTATTTAAGTTTATAAGTATTCACATTATTATTCAATCGTTTATATTCTAGGAAAAAAGTTCTGTGTATTTCAAGTTATTTTTCAAATAAAATGAAATAATTTTTAATTTCAACAATAAATATTTTTTTATTATCCACAAGACAAAATATGATATATTGAATATAAAGCACTTAAAAAAGGGGGAATGGCCTAAATGAATAGAAAAATACTGCTAGAGGTTTAATTGATGCAGAAATTTAGTAAAAACAACGCTTGAATCGGACTGGAAAACAAATAGATAAAGGAATATTTTTTTTAAAAGTCTTGGTGTATAAATAAGTACGTTTTGAAGCTTTCGAAGTTCTTTGTTTCAGTTATATAAGATCTGTCGCAGTGCTGTACCGTGTGGTTCGGCTTATGATACCGAAGTGTCGAAAACGTTGCATTTTTCATTTTCAGAACTTATTTGAAGTCAACTTTGCCATAAGACTTATAGCGAGCTGCATGCCCTTAGGCAACTTGCATCTGGTACAGTTTAAGCGCTTTTGAGGTATTTTAACTTGGTAATGTTTTCTATATAATTTATATATAACTAAATCTTTTTTATATCATTCTGTTGAAATGTTTTTCTAATTTTTCACAATAGAATATTTACTTCGTTTAACGAAAATGAAAAATGTAGAGTACACGTACGAAACAATACAAAAAACTCTTCATTATACAGATATAGAGGACCACTTTACTAGGTAAGACATGTGACGAAGTGGTCTCGTTTCTTAAAATCAAATTGTATACATGCGTCCTAAGTACTAAAACACGCAGCTGAAATAATCATAATTTACGTTTACATTTTACACATACTTAAATCCCAAAATTTTTACTGATTATTTTTATTGAAACACTGTCATCTCTAAATGAAGATTTTACCCTTAGTGTGATCGATACAAGTCATAATATTTTGCTCATAAACGTATTTCTAAGTATGGCGGCAATCTTGAACTAAAATTTTAACTATATTTCAACCTTATAAAAATCAAATAAAGGTATAATCAAATATTTCAATTTATTGACAAAATTATCATTTAAGGTTGTAAAATGTTATATTTCTAAAGAAAAAGTAGTAACTAAAACGAGTGTTTATAGTTTATTACAAATTTCGAGTATTGTATCATATTTTGGCATAATTGTGTGTTTGTGCCAACTTTGATAAAAAATGAATATACCAAAATAAACGTCCAAAACAAACTTTCAACTTTATAAAAATCAAATAAAGGTAAAATAAAATATTTTAATTTATTGACAAAAATATCATTTACGGATACACTTATACTAACTGAAATATTTAATGTGGTAATAAAATGAAAATGTATTAGTTATTTATTATAGTATTAATAGTTAAGGCATTAACAGTGTGGAGGTTTAAAGACATTGTAATTTGTTTTATCAAACACTGTTTATTCCACTTTTTGTAACGGTATAACCCTATCGGTTTCAAGGCTTTCACCTCATCTTCAGGGGAGCATAAACAAGGATTGTGTGTGCTCCCCTGAATATGAGGGGAAATTTGTTTCATCAAACACTGTTTATTCCACTTTATGTAACATAAATTACAATAAGTTATTTATTGTTTCTGGTCTGGCTCTCCACCGTTCTTTGCAGTGGCGAGCACGTTGATAGAGGCGAGTTAACAGTTGTTCAGTTGTATAATTTACTAGACGAATGCAAATAATGTAACTTTAAACCCTTAACACTCAGTTGTAGGCGGACAGGCGACATGGATTCTTTAGTTCGTTATCAGTTGACCAATGACATATATCATCGTTATTACTGGACCTCGTAATCGAGGATCCACTTGCTGTTCCATTGTAAATGCGGTTGGAAAGCGTTGCTGTGCCTTTAAGCTTTTTTATTTATTTTTAAGTCAGTGATCCGTTGTATACCAGCAAACTCACCGGCCACACTGCTGTACTGGATCCGATGACATAACTGAAATGAGACGATCGGAGCACATTGGCATATTTTCCCTATTTTGTTTTAAAGAATAGATATGACTGAAGTCATAGGTATCCTTATACCTCCGATTATTATCCGGACAAAAAAATACCTTGGTCATTCGAGGGGAGAAGCAAATCACGGGGTTGAAACCAGCAACTTTCTGCAGTGCGTTACCACGCTGTTATAGACCTCACGATGACATATTTACTCTTGCTTTAAATGCCAAATTTTGCGCGCAACTCATACACTTGCTTTTAGTTTGTACGTTTATTTAATTTTTAGATCATTAAAAAATAACATTATTTTAAACACTATAAATTCAAATAATACCTGCTACAAGTACATATAGGTGCAAAAATTGGAAAAGAAAGAGTTAAAACACCTTTTTATTAACCACGTCAAGGCGAAACCGCGTTAAAAGAAACCACGCCCGGTTTAGACGTATTCCACTTGAATTTATTTAATGACATTTGTAATCTGACTTTTATGTACTAAAAAACAAGACAAGGTACTTTTATGTAAGTTTAATAAAAGCTTTACGCAATTCATTTCATTATTATTGTATAATTGAGACTTGATTTATGCAAACTATTTTATTTCCACCAGAAATAGTCTTGAATCAAAGGGAAACATAGTCCATAGAAAAAGATTCTAAAGCTCCGATACCCAGTTGATAATAGTTCAATATCGCAAAGAGAAGCCACTGGTCATTTCTCTATTTCCCTTTATCCTGCAAGGTCAGACCAATAGTTCAAACTACATTGTGTTGTCCGTCCTTTGTGTATTTATTGTAAGACGTGACGCCCATGTCAGTTCCAATGGTCCAGAGTAAAAACATTTCCAATATTCCAAGCCTAAGCATATTGGACTACTGTAGACGTTTTTATTGTATTGCAAAACCATTGATTAGGTCGATGTGTCTCAACCTTTTTAGACTTGTGACCCTCAAAATATTAAAAAAAAAATTTAATTTAGTAACTGCAAATTTTGTACTTTCATTAAGACGATAAACATTATCAGTTAAGGATATCTACTGTTTCATATCACTATGTTAACAGAGCAGCTGAACAGTTTGAACTTACCGCCTGTATGTATACGAACGACAAATCCAAATAAAACAACGACTTGGGTTTTGGTTTAGTTTTTAAAAAAAATGTGTTAGTTTTTCTCAGAAAATACGCTATTTGCTTTTGAACGCATAAGTTATTTTTATTTTCCCGGCCATACTGATGTTTCCCGCAACCCCCCTGGGGGATCTTGACTCACAGGTTGAGAAACAATGCTTACGATAAGTTAACAACCAGGGGTAGTTTCTATAGAAAAAAATCTTAATTGTTATACTCTATTATATGCTTAATTTATATTTTATAATTTTTTTCATGCAAAATTCATTATAAATATCACAGTACTATGCCTTTGTACGTTAAAAGTATTTCTTAACTAGTTGCAGCCCGTGAAATATTCACGGAAGTAAAACAAATTCTACATTTATGAAAATATATATTCACAAATGTAGAATTTGTTTATATATATATATATATATATATATATATATATATATATATATATATATATATATATATATATATATATATATATATATATATATATATATATATATATATATATATATATATATATATATATATATATATATATATATATATATATATATATATATATATATATATATATATATATATATATATATATATATATATATATATATATATATATATATATATATATATATATATATATATATATATATATATATATATATATATATATATATATATATATATATATATATATATATATATATATATATATATATATATCATTTATAAATCGTCCCCTTTTACACCGGTTCAAAAATTGTTAGCTAGGTATTTAAAATTCGTTCAGTATCACGGACCCACCGAGATTCAAATTTCAAATTACTTTCGGGGAGAATCCAAGTATTCCTCTCTCGCTCTCTTATATTCAAAATTCAATTCTCGTATTATTTCTTTGACGACAACCATCGTATGGGTTTTGGCCTATTTATACTATGATAATTATTTTCAAAACAAGCGTCACCTTTGAAGGGTTTAATTTATTTGATAAAAAAACTCGTCTGCTTTTGTTAAAGGTTTTACCGAGTTCTATTTAAAGAGTAAAAACTAAGAAATAAAAGGTAAATTCGAGTATAGATCCATATCTCGGAAGAATTTAGGGTTACGCAGAAAATCGAAAACTCTAATCTGATTATGTCCATTATTTTTTTTCAGTCAAAACTCTCGTTGCCTTGTTGATAAAACGCCTGTATTTTAACCTGGGGGCTGTAAATTCGATTCTCGTTGGTACGCAGATTACAAAAGGTCGTGTTTTCCCTTTAGGTTTATTTCTACACTTTCTGGTTGATTTTAAGAGATTGCCCGAGAGGTTGCACTATATAAAACGAAAATGTTATTCATTATACATTGAAGCAAAGCTTTGACGTGTTTCGCATAAATTATTTTAATATTTTTTTAACGAAAATACAATTTTATAATGAAATAACCTCTAAAACTTCTATCACAGATGCGTATATGAATTTTCCGCACCCTCAATATGATGTTGAAGCATGGATATTTACTGTGACCACCATAAAAAAATAGAAGTTTTTTTATAAATGTGATGATATCAAATAATGCTGAGAGTCTCGTACGTTTGACAAAGTCCTTTATAATGACATCTTAAAATGAATGAATAAAGATATATAAGTATTATCCAGCATCAAAAAGGACAAAGTAAGAATACTTTGGGCGTACACGTGTATATTGCGAGGAGAAAAATATAATTAATTCAACTGATATTATAAGACAAAATTTAGGAGAGAAAAGATGCGGGCAGTATATGTTATATATTACATCAGCTGGTTGAAGAACTTGTGGAAATGGTTTCATAGTGGTACCAACCCGTTGTTCAGAGTTGTCTCAAAGGCCACGATAGCAACCACGATAGCAATGACGATTGCCAAACTTTTCGTAAAGAAGAGGAACAAGTCGTGAAAATTTTGTAAAAAAAAAACAAATAAACGTTCTTTCATGTGATCTTGATCAAAACGTAAATATCTGAAAAAAAAAGGCAGACCGACCATGAAACTCATTCGACCAAGGACTGCATCGATATATGATATTTGTAGATAATGTATACTATACAGAGTTAAATGAGTCATCAGGTGACCAATGTGTACAGTGCTACGTGAATATGACTGACAAAGAAAGACCAAAAACAAGAAATAATTGTGATGAGCCAAAATAGAGATCACAGTCTCCGTTGTGGCTTAGTTTGTAGGGTTGTCTGTCTTTCAACCACATATCCTATTGGAATTGAATTTTATTAAAAAAGGGTTGAACTCTAGTTTTCACTTAGGGTCTCTTTAATAACGTATTTATTACTCGGCAATAAATCCACCTGGTTATACTTAAAACAACGAATATAAGATAAAACAAATATTTAGAAAGAGAGATATTCAAAACCAAAATTAAAAAGTACATTTTATGGAAAAGTATGAGACGTAGAAACGACTTGTCAATACGTTATTTATATTTAACAATAAATTATAAATTAATTAATCTCCGTTACACCCGTTTCAACCCTCTGCCATGAGGCTCTATTTATGCGTAATGATATAGAAACACGTATTACGGGGATTAATCTAATTAGTCAAATAAAGCAATTTATTGTTCAATATCTAAAATAGATAATTGAACAATAAATACCGTAGGCAGAGACCAACACCAAATGAACATATGTTGCTAATGTTAGGAGCTGCACTTAAGAACGCAGAAGAGTTTGTTTATCTTGGAAGCAAAGTCCCATGGGATGGCCTTACAAAAAGAGAGATTGACAGTCGCATCCACCAAGCAAAACTCGTCTTTAATATGGAATCAAAGATTTTCGAATCCAACAACATGCACCTAAAGCTCCGCAAGCAATTGGTCAAAACATATGTGTGGAGTATTTTGATGTATGGTTGCGACACATGGTGCATAGGTGAAAGAGATCGAAAAATATTGGAGGCCTTCGAGATGTGGACCTGTAGACGAATTCTAAGGATTTCGTGGAGAGACCGCATTACAAATGACGAGGTTTTAAGCAGAATCGAAGAAACCAGGCACCTGTCAAACAACATATCGGAAAGGCGTGCAGAATAGATGGGTCATATGCTGCGACATGAAAATCTCCTGCACAATATACTGGAGGGAATGATTGAGGGATCGATTGGCAGAGGGCGTCCTCGCCGGGAGTGTCTGGAGCAAATATGCCACGATATGGACTGCACCTCCTATACAGAGCTCAAGAGGATTGCTGAGGACCGAGCGGAGTGGAGGAGGAGATGCAGGGCTTTGCTGCTAACCAATCTGAGGAAGAAGAATCTAAAATGGCGTTCCACAAAGCTAAAGCGTAAACCTTTGATAAACGGTAAAGTGTTTTCGGGGTAGGCTCTTGGCACCTCTTAAAGTAATTTTGGAAGCATGTATTTTAATGAATATTTATGTTACCCTAAAAACGTTCATTAAGTGGACGAGATTAACAATTTTGATTAATGGTAACGCAATTCGAACAATAAATTTCATAAACCGTTCTTTTAAAATATGCTCTATCATCCTGACATCCACTAGCTCCTTAAGAATCTCAATTTTGATTTAGAAATGAAGAACCTTCCTCGGTTTCACAATTTATTGTAAATCAAAAGAAATGAAAAAAAAATGTAAATTGTTGTACAATCATGACAATTATCACATTTTAAACGCTTCATGGTTTGCTTGGCCAAATTATTCTTATTAACGTTCACATAATTGAGAAAAATGCTTCAGACTATAAAAAATGTGATTCTCAGCAAAAAGAAATAGAATTTATGGAGAAAAAATTAATTTGAGATGGCATTTGATTATTCAAGTGGAAAAAAAATATATTTTTTTAGGAAATGTATATAACATATTTGTCATAAGAGATTACATCTATTTCGGAAAGATAAATTTGATATATTTTTTCCGACTAAAGTGACGTATTTCTGTTATCTATAAATATACCATCCGACCTTACAACGAGATTTGTTGTGTTAGTTTTCCATTGAAATCAAGAAGCACTCGTCAAATACTTTTCATTTCAACAATTTCTCATGAAATCTTTTCTGTTAAAGCAAATGTAAAACAATATTAATTTTCTCAAAATGTATTTTAGGTTAGCCTTAATTTGCTAGAACTGTTGAATTTTCATCGTTAATTTAATAATATTTTATTAATGTATTTTATTTATTTCAATTTTATGTTATCAATATGTTTTTCATTAAAGTACTCTTATGGAATAAGTGTGTTTTTTGTTGATTTAATCTGCTTTATCAATATGATAATTGTTAAAATATTGTTTCCTTTTTGAATTGTACGAGTATATTAACAATTACAAAAAAGATAGTAAAAATTTTCTGAAATTAATTAAGAATTCGCAGTAAACTTTGCATGGGGTAAAAGCGATATTGTTCTTTACTTGCAGGATTTTCTTGTGAATACTTTTTTATGCAGTAGAATAAATTCATATCCCATATTCCCTTTGGCATTGCATATACGAGTATTATGAAAAAAAAACTCCAGTATTCTTCAGAAATTCAACCGAAATGCCAGCACACCCCGACGATTTATTATTTAGTGATACAAAATACAACCAACGGTTCCTCAAAATTTTGAAACCGAACATGATATTTGGTCTTTAATTACTGATAACAATGGATGTAAAACGAAAATCATGAGAATAATAAATTTGGGGAAGTGCCCTGTGTTGAGGCTGGGAATGATGTGGAGAAACAGACACGTCTCTCGAGAGTAAAAATATGTCGTTTTAAAATCCTGATTTTCTCAATCGTTTTATGAGGTACCAAAACGCGAAAAGATAGACGACATCTTGAGTACTATATGTGATTCTGACGATGTTTGTTTCGTATACCATGAACAGCACCACGCAGAACTAATTCATCAATTCTAGATGAACTATCAATTGAAAATCGTGTCTTTAGTAATACAATGGTGGAGCCTCAGGTACTACGTCAATGCTATATGGCAAGAAAAGACAATGGAGATACTGGTAATATAGAAAAATAAAGATGGGTACCTGTCATGAGGCAGATCACAGACCAGATAAAGAATGTAAAAATCAGAGCATTCCATATGTGTAGTAAAAATGTTACTAACCGAAAGAAATTAAGACGAATTATTCTTACTGCAGAGCGGAAAATTTATTCGCAAGATTAAGTCCAATGATCAGGAATGTTCTCTTAAGAGCTTCTTCTTCCTGGCACTGTCCCAACTCATTGCCTTGGTAGGCTATTGGGGTCGGCTCTTCTCGTTCTCAAGCTGTATATTTTTCGGTTCTGGGTGTCGCTTTCATCTAGGCCGTTTCTCTGCAGAATTTTGGAGCATTGAGTCATCCAAAAGTTCTTTGGCCTTCCTCTGGATGGCTGTCGAGGAATATCCACAGACATTGCCTGATTTACAGTATGATCTGGTGGTCTCCGTCTTATGTGCCCATACCATCTCAGTTGTCACTCTTACCGCGTACTATTTATGTCAGTGACTCCCAGGCTACCACGAATGCGTGAGCTCTTAATTTTATCTTTCAGTGATACTCCTGCAGACCACCTAAGCAGTCGCATTTCTGCTGTTTCAAGTTGCCTATAGTATGAGCTGTACATAGTCCAGCATTCTGAGCCATACATAATTGCGGGTCTAACTGTTCTGTTCTCTAAAGAGCAACAAATAAAAATAATAAATCATCATATGTGTCGTTCCTCGTTACTATGTTGTGATGAGGATAACTATGTTATTTACTCAAGGGTTGTGATTTATGGAATGTTGACGGTAAAGGTTATGACTACATGTATCTAGCCATCACGGCCACTTGACGCATGTGTTTAAACATACCAAAGTCAATTTCTTCACTTGATCACTCCACCTTGCTAATCTTTACCTCTTATTCCTGACTCACTTCATATGACCAGCAATTTCTTCAGGTTATATGGCGCACATTTGGAAATGTACCCGAAGAACCGCAGAATACGGTGGATATATGATATATTGATGACAGTTGTATGGTCACATTTTATTTCTGGGGTATGAATATGTGTGTTCTTCTGGTGGTCCATGGGATTATTAGCGTCTGACGCCAACACCATATCTCAAAAGAATCGTTAAAAATATACACAAATGATTTAAAAAAAAAGTGAGACACATTTTATTTCACTTTCAATAAAACGGTTTAGGGATAAAGTATTTAACATATGTATATAAAAAAAAACATGTGTTACACGATTTTTTTTTATCACAGGTAATAAACAGATCTTGACAGTTGAATAAATAACTACATTTATTTTGTTAACACAAGTGGTATCGAGACTATATAGAATTGTTTTTTTTGTTCTTCGTGTAAAAGATTCATGATCAGTTTATTCTGTATTATTTCTGGGACGCGGACTAACAGCTATCCCTTTGTCTCCTTAGGGGTCTACCTCGTGGACAGTTTCTTTTCAGGTAACCATGACAAAATATACGAATAATCCGAGTCTCATATTTTCTTTCAACGTGAACCCGCCAATAGAGTTCATCTCTGCCTTCCCCATTTTACGGTGTTTTGGGTTTAACACGGATGAATACTTCGTATTTCTGTAATCCTTATCCTATCTCCAAGTATTTTACAAGTTATATATCGCAGGATATTCATTTTTGATGTTCTCAGGAGTTCATAATTTGATTTTTAAAAATTTGATTTTATTGTATCAATATGTTTTTCGTAAATATAATAAACTTATAAACATGTTTCTCGTTAAAAGCATCTTATTGAATGAATATGTTTTTCGTATATATCATCACTGTATGAAAATGTTATTCGTAAATATCATTTTATTGCATGAATATATTTTTCGTAAATATTACCTTATTATATGAATTTATATATCGTCTATATAATCTCATTGTAAATATATTTTTTTCGTCAATATCATATCATACGAATGTTTTCTTAAATATCATCTTATTGTAAAAATATAGTTTTCATCTTATTGTCATAATATTGTCATTTTATTGTATGAACATGTTTTCCGTATATATCATCTTATTGTATGAATATGTTTTCCGTATAACATATATCATATTAGTGTACGAACATGTTTTTCGTATATATCATCTTATTGTAGGAATATGTTTTTGTATATCAAAAATAATTTTGACATGTTACAATAATATTCATAATATTCTACAGAGATAGCAGTATATGTACAATACTTATTATAAAATAGGACATAAAAATATGACAAATTAATAAAATAAGCTTAGAGTATGAATCTGGATATATGGTAACCGCCATGGCCTGTGCGGCATGGATTTATTATGCAAATTATTCCATCCTTAGCGTTGAAACTATTACACAGATGATAATGGATGCAAGTATTGCTAGTAGACTTTCAAAACCGACCATATAAATTTAACTTAGATCTCTTATTTTAAAGAGAATAGCTTCTTTAAGGGAGAATAACTTATTTTAGGGAGAATAGCTTCTTTTAGGGAGAATCAGTATAATCCAGGCGCTATACAAGAATGAGGCCGCTATAATCCGATGTGACGAGGACACAAAGGAAGCCAATATAAGACAAGGGGTAAGGCAGGGATGCTCTCTGTCACCTGTTCTTTTTAACGCCTATATACAGAGCGCGATTGACGACTTGAGAGAGAGAATGAGTCACAGAGAAGGTGTAAAGATACACGGGCAAAAGGTGGATATGATAAGGTTCGCTGACGATATTGCTATGGTTGCTGAAAGTGAAGAGGAACTACAAGAGGCCTTAACAACTATGGAAAGCATTCTTCAAAATAACTACAGTATGAAGATAAATAAAGACAAAACAAAGCTGCTGACTGTAGGCCGAGCGCAACACCAGATGAGAATAGTGATGTCGGGTAAACCACTAAAGAACACCAAGGAGTTTGTCTACCTCGGGAGCAAAATAACATGGGACGGTCGGTCCAAGAGCGAGGTCGACAGCCGTATACATCAGGCTAGACTTGCATTTAATAAAAGGTCGAAAATAATAGAATCAAATAATATAGACCTAAAACTGAGAATACTCCTCATCAAGACCTATGTATGGAGTATCTTGATGTACGGCTGCGAGACATGGTGCCTATCCGAAAGAGATAGACGAAGACTAGAGGCTTTTGAGATGTGGTCCTATAAAAGACTATTAGGAATTTCCTGGAGAGACCGCATCACAAATGAAGAGGTTCTCCAACGAATCGAAGGAGGAAGGCACCTGCTCAGGATCCTGTCCGAAAGGCGTGCAAGATAGATCGGTCATATAATACGACAAGAGGGCCTCTTGCATGCCATAATGGAGGGTATGACCGAGGGGACAAACTCTAGGGGACGCCCACGCCGAGAGTACCTGGAGGACCTGTTGGTGGACGTGCGCTGCTCAACATATACAGATTTAAAAAGAGCCGCACAGGACAGGGGGGAATGGAGGAGAAGAGTTGAAATTGCTGCAAACCAGTCTTAGGACTGCAACCACGGAGAGAGAAGGAGAATAGCTTATTTATGGTGTTTCTCTTTATTTTTTTCTTTTGAAAGTATAAGTAGAGATCTCAGTACTACCTGTATATAAAAATATACAAACTGCCCACAAGAAAACAAAAGAACATCCCCCATTGATCAAGAAACTACTATTTAATTTGCCTTTAATTGACTATCGTCATCACAATAACACTTACACATGTACTTTGTGTATACGAACGAGAATTGTTACCAGAAGAATAATTTAACCAGACTGGTACCCTTTCTTTGGGTACCATTAGTAAAGGCACCCGAAACCTTCAAAAGGAAGTCAAGCATCTTACCAAGTAGATCATGAAGATCACCCTCGTACTTGTATATATATACGAGTATATATCATTATTTAGAATCGTAATTCATATAAACTTTATTTTATTTTGTCTTCTTAAGACATAAATCATATCGAAAAGTATATAAAATACGTGTTTTGATTCTAAGAAAGTGATTTGTGATCAAAAATGTTTAAGAAACAACGCACATATGTACGTGTCTTATAACTTCGCTTTGCCTCTCAAACATTAATATTTCGGAACATTTAATGAGAATTATATTAACAAAGCGCTCTTGAAAGGATTTCGAGACAAAGGAGAACGATTGATAATTATTTATTTAGTACATTATGCAAACTTTTATTGAATATTAAACCTAGTTGCAATAATAAAATTTTTATTAGAATTTTGAGTGTAACATACATGAATACAAAATCAATATGTTAGAAAAAATATTAACATTTACATAACTCATATACAAAAATATCAGAAAGGTGTACGTACTTGTATACAACCTACCATAAATATACACAAGCTTGTGACAAACCAGAGCTCAGGAGGCCCAAGGTTGTCACGGCTTGTTTCGTTATATTTTCGTATAGCTTTTTTATAGATCTTAACCTTTTTTAAAAGCACAGCTGATATATTTATGAAATGCAGCGATATCGTTTTCTGACACCATCTGACGACCCCCGTCGCCTAGTTAAACACTTATCTCATGACTTATCTTCCTCGTCCAATTCCCGATAGTACGTAAATGGGTTCCAGATAGCGGCGGTTGGTCTAGAGGTGCGCTGAACCGGAGAAATAATTCGCAATAATTAAATTATATATTCGCAAACATGACTTCCAAAAATGTTAAATATTTGTATAGATTAAATATGTATAAGAATACTGACAAATACAACGAGTATTTTTATTTAAGTATAAATTTTAAAAAAAAATTATGAAATTTAAAAAAATATTCCTTTCAAATTGACCGGCCAAGTTTGCCAATACTACCGGAGCGATCTCCAATACGCACCGGACGGAAACGCAAATATATATAGGGTAGACAGAGTACAGTAAACCGTGAGACAGTGATATTTCATATTCGCTCAGCGTCTTGAGGTGAGTTGGTGCTCAGCGCACCAGCGCACCTCGGGACCGGCCGCCGCTGGTTTCAAATTAATTTTTCCCAACAAATCTCTTAATATACGAGTATTTTTGGTTGATTGGAAGCAATTTTCAAATAGAAATAATGCTTCTTAAAACAGAAAATTAATACTCTCTTTTTTAGCCTGTTCTAATATTAAAAAATGTAAATTTCTTTTAAATTTTTAAGAATACACAATTCAAGTCTTATTTTTTGAAACTATAAAATATATTTTAAAATATCATATGATTTTGCATAAGTTGTCTTTTACATTAATTTAGGTAATTTTTATCTCAGAAATTAATGTTCATTGAATTTATTATATACGTGTTGATAAGAATGTCAGGTTGATGAGAATGTGCAACGGGGTTTTATATAATCAAAAATCGAATAGAAGTATTGATTTGTTTTTTCATGCTATATAGGTATGCCCTCAGTGAGATACAGGCAAAAGCCTAGTTTACTGGGGACACGACAAATGAAAGGCAACAAACCAAGATCCATTAAAATTGTTTGTCCAAATAAAATAACCTGTTGTTTTTTCGCTAATGATGTATATTTCTTGTCACGTGTAAAATAAATGTGAAAACAAATGTTTACAATTTTTAAATTTTTTTCATGAAATGTTTGAAATTGATGTTTGTTTAAAAATATAAAAACAGAATTAAAACCTGCCAAGATGCTAGTCCACAAGAGTATTTTTTGTACCAACTTTGTTGTATGGGAGTGAAACTTAGACGTGGAACAAGCTGAAGTGCTGAAGAAGAGAAAGAAAAACACTTTGAGATGGTCTGGGTACGAAGAATAAGTGGACAGGACATGAAAAAAGACCAACAAAGCAGTAGAGAAAGACCAGAAAAAGTATGGTTAGATCAAGTGTATCTTCATATATAGGAGTTCACGGCCATTATTCAAGAATAATGATATTTTTAAAGAAAAAAACATCAAAAAGTCAAATGTTGAAGAGACAAAACATGTGTGGCGTGATAGGAAAGTCTTGTGCTCGGCCCTCTCTGCCGGCCCCGACAGGGAAACGTCGTGATGATGTTTTGTATATGTTGATACGTGTTAAAACTTCTAGTATTATTTGTACTCGTATGTTATATGTATTATATTTCTCGTTGTGTAACGCCGAACTTGATGGGTTAACGACAATACAAAAGAAAGTTAAAAAAATTATACCATAAACCATTTTTAGAACGAAGACACTTGGCCCCGTTACTTGTCGTTAAGGCAGAATTTTTGAATAATGCGGCGAGCGTTTAAAGCAGTTTGTTCAATTTATCTCAATTTTTTAAAATACTTTATTTTTATTAAATTTTGACATCAACCATTTCGTAAATGCTAAAACATTGTGCAATTTTTGTTTTAAACTCGAAATATTTGCAAAACCATTTTCAGAGGGTTTTTAACTAATAAACACTTCAAATTCAAATGAATGTTCTTTAAATACGCGTAGTTCTTATCAAATAATAAACTTGTATTCGTATTTGATTCAACATAACCACACTATCTCGAAAAGCAGCTATAACTTCGCGAAATCTTGTATTTGTGAAATGAGAAGTTTCAATAGAATGGATACTCAATGAGTTTGTAAAGCCGTGAATAAATTCTTATTACTTGGAATTTATAAAGTTACTAACTACACGGTAGTTATTTTAAGAATGAGCTTTTCCACAATTTTAAGTTATAATAAGAAGAGTCTATGAATCCTACATAGCCTATTTACATTATTTTCTTTCAACAGAAAATATTGATAAACTTAAGAAAAATAAATATAAAAGAATAAAATATATACTTATCAGTACACCAAGACCTTTAAGGGGTTGGTAGTTGGAACATGCCTCAATACCTTCCTATCCATCGATTTTACTACGATCGTACCCGTAAATCTTATCATACATACTATTTTGTGTCTTGTAATTCTCACATTATCATAATTAGACCCTTTCCTACTATATCCTAGTATTATTTTCTTGGTCTTTCTCCTTTTTTGCTGTCTTTGTATCAAAATTTAAAAATATCTCAAATTGCTTTCTCATTTTGACAAAAATATTTCATGATTTTATTTTAAATTTTAACTATGACATATCTCTAAAGATCCCAATCGGATAATTCTTAACTTGGTTTATTCATATATATCATCAAGTTATTTACCTGTCGGAGTCGGCAGAGAGAATAGAACGCCAAGTTTTCCTATCTCGACATACATCCTTCACCTCTTGCACATCCAAACACGGTTTATCTGTGATTTCTTTGATTTTCTAAGGTTCCCTCTTTCAAAATATCATTGTCCATTTAACATGCCTTCCACTCACATCTGCATTAAATATTTGCTACATTAAACTAACTTTATTAATTCGTTCCACATGATCAAACCATCTTTGAGTATTCTTCTTTATCTAATTCTATACGCCAACCTTAAGTTCACATTCATTCCGAATCATTACATTCCATATTCTGTCATAAAAAGTTCCACCATGCATCCTTCTCAGTGCGCGTATTTCTACAGCATTCATTCAATATTCTTTCATGCTTTTCCACGCCAACTTTTCACTCCCATATATCAAAGTAGATATAAATATAATATAGGAAATTTTATCTTCACATATTTTAATACGGTCCAGTTGAAGTATATAGGTTTTAGTGTCCGTTGACTTGTTTTATATCGTTAAACGCCGTTCGGTATGCCTCTTAACTCTTCCATCATCTTACAAATAATTCCTTAACTTGCTCTCAATTTCGTAATTACAAATATTCTTCACTAATCACAAATATCTACTTTATTTATTCTGGATTCATTCCATACATCAAGGTGTGGCGCCAAAACTCAGTGGTGAGCATAAAAATGTAGCATACATATGTGTGATGAATTCTCTAGATTCTATTCTCGACGGGTTTTGGACCGGTTTAATTTAAAATCCTTTTAACATCTGAATTAATTGTTCGCGAAACATGACAGTTAAATAATATACATTTTAGAATCTTCTTAGGGTAAATAAAGGTGTCACAAAATAGCACTTTATTAATTCAAGGGTTTTAAATCTTATGTATAATATTATAACTAAACACTATCAAAATCTGCTAAGAAGACAATCTAGAAAAATATTTTAGTATAATCTCATTTGTATGAGAGTGAAAAAAAAATTAAAATACTGTAGAAATGTATACACTTAGAATAAAAGATGGGATGACAATGTTAGACAAAAAGGATTAAAAATGAATATGAGTTTAAGGTAGTGTTGAGAAAGATGAATTATAGCACTCCTAAAATGGTTTGGGCACTTGAAGGAAAAGTTATAAAAAAAATGAAAAACGAATACCCAAAAAAAATGTTGTTGGATCAAGTAAATGATATTTTGAGAGAAGTAAAATAAATCGTAGGAGCTGTATAATAATAGTGTATGGATGTAGAAGACGCCAAATATATGTGTCGAATTAGGAAACTTTGTCACTTTGTTCTCTCTGTCTACTGCATTAGAGAGACGGCGTGATGATGTGTATGGAAATATTGTTTAGGCAATATTGTAGAACTCGATATTTATAATTCCTTAATATGCACCTTAACACTAAAAAAATATCATTCCTTAAAATAACTGGAGAGTATATGTTATTTGGGAAACTTCTACACATAAATTTGGGTCCCTTAATGATAAGTCGTATGAATATTGGCATCTTACATGTGATGAAACATTTACAGAAATAAGTATAAAGTTTATTTGATAAACTTTCCTCAAAGATTAAAAAAATGTAGACTGTAATTTATTTAATAATTATACTTCTAATGAATGTAATTTAACAAAAATATAATCATCCAATAAATACAACGCACACATTCAAAGAGTATAAAAATAAGAAAGCAATGCACTAAAATAACATGGCAACACCAAGCAATAGTGACAGTTGTCAAATATATTTTCAATGTCATCAGTCTCGTGGAAACACTACGAAGATGTCGCTAGCGTGATGCGCCGAAACCGAAACGACCATAAAGAAGACTCTCACGTAAGTGTTCAATCAATATGCAATACAATATGTTAGAACATAAAAATTTACGTGAGTCGATAGATAAGTTGTTTAATGGTCTAGAAAAATAGCGGATTGTGACATTTTTATTACGAAATCGTCGGATGTTCTATCACTAGGCGACGTAGGTTTTTTTTCTTCTTCATATTTCTTACTCTCTCGGTGAATATCTGAATAATATACGAGTAAATGTTTACTTGGAACTCATTTTCTTTAAGTCAGGTTTTTGGTGTTTATGGGCATGTTCTTCAAATTGGGGAAATTTTAAATTATTACAAACTGTTCAGGGGTTTTGCGATCTTGCGATCTCCAGCAGTTAACACTGCTGGAGATCGCAAGTTTTACTCTCACGCTACATTAATTTCCCATCTAGTTTTACACTCACGCAACTTTAATTTCTCATCTTGTTTTACACTCACGCTACATTAATTTCTCATCTAGTTTTACATTCACGCTACATTAATTTCTCATCTAGTTTTACACTCACGCTACATTAATTTCTCATCTAGTTTTACACTCACGCAACATTAATTTCTCATCTAGTTTTACATTCACGCTACATTAATTTCTCATCTAGTTTTACATTCACGCTACATTAATTTCTCATCTAGTTTTACATTCACGCTACATTAATTTCTCATCTAGTTTTACACTCACGCTACATTAATTTCTCATCTAGTTTTACACTCACGCTACTTTAATTTCTCATCTATTCTGAGACAGGAATACCAAAAAATTCAGTCACATTTGTTTGAATTTCTCAAAAAGTTTATTTATTTAGATATTAAATATTAATAAAAAAAACCTACATGTAGAATTTTGTGCCTCCAGAATTAAGCTGAAATTTGTGCCTCCAGAATTAAGACAAATTTGTTTCACCTAGGTCTAATTGGCAAGCCTCTGGAATGTAGGATCAATGCTCGATTATATCCAAAAGTTAACTGCTGAAGATCGCAAGCGTAACACTCGCGCTACTCAAATTTCCAATCTAGTTTTCTGAGACATAACGATTTTGGTCCCATTTGTTGGAATCTCTCAAGAAGTATGTTTATTTAGATATTAGATCTAGATAATAAATTTATAATATCTAAATAAATATACTTCTGAAGTATAATATCTAAATAAACATACTTCTGAAAATATATATAATATCTAAATAAACATACTGGAGGGAATACGTTGAGATGATGGACCCCACGAGAAAACCTTAGATTGTAATGCACGAGATTCCAGAGGGTCGTCGACCACCGGGACGTCCACCAAAGAGATGGAGAGAAAGTTGGACATCTTCGTCACAGGACCAAAACTGAAATACTGTTTAACCCTGAGAGCGCTACGAGAAAAAAATATAATTATCTATCTAGTGCTGAGATATATTTACGATTCGGACGTTCGTGATAAATATTTATTTTAAACAACAAAAAAACAAAAAACAAATATTTTTATAACATAAATATATTTTAGAATATGTACCCTTGTATTCTAAATGAATGATATTCATTTAGAATACAAGGGTTGAACAAATTTCTTCCACTGTTATAGCAGTGCGCCGATCTCTCAGGGTTAAACAGATCGCAAGATCTAGAAGAAGAAGAAGAATAAAAAAATATTTCATTTCTCTACATGTAGAATTTAATACCCACAGAACTATGCTGAAGTTAGTCATATTTGACATACTTGATTCACCTAGGTCTAATTGGTAAAACACTGGACTTTTGGTTCAATTCCCGATGATATACAAAATAATGTAAAAAAGGGATCTTGTTGGTAAAAAAGTTCGTTTGTAATGATACTCACATAAGCTGGCCTTGTGTACATAAATGTTGTTCCCTCTTTACTTTAGCGAACTGCAAGTTTCATGTCTACTCTAGTGGTTGTAAAACTCCAAGGCTTAATCAATGGGACCGATGACAACACTCTCCTGACAACGCTCTTCATGTTCAAATTAACGATTCGGATGTGTTGAAGAGTCACCATATGAATGACAGCCACATTAAGTAAATCCCGACCGATTTTTTAAAACCGCTGGCACTATAGAATGAAATTGATTGTATCTTAAATATAGGCAAGCTTACGGCTTGCGTGCGTTCAGGAGGATTCCTTTGTCAACACTTTTTTTGATATATTACAATGAAAAGTAGATATTCTCGGTGTGATTCACTGAATGGTACTAAAATAAGAAAAACACATTTTTGTAAATAAACGTTTATTGTGGTTTATCATATAAATTTTGATATTAACCTTAATAAAAATTGTTGTATTTAACTTAACGGACTTTTAATCGTGGAAATCTTATGGATTTTTTTTGCAATCAACCAGAAAAAGGCTGTGAGTGTAAATCAAATTGAAACCGTATTTGAAAAAAAAAATAGGTACCAACTGGAATCGTTTGTCAAAAGACAGACGTCTTATCAATTAGGACATGAAAATTGCCATTTGTAAAAGCCTTGTTCCTTAGGTTTACTCAATTATCATATTTTTTAATTTAATAATTTCCATATTCCCTTTATTCTCCGTCGCCACATCTCCCTAATTTGTCACAACCCGTCTATTAAGGGTAGATTTAATTTTATTTTAACTGTTAACTTTTTGTTAATTTTCTGTTTCCCTGATTCATGTGAAACTGACAAAATTTCTAGCAAAGCTTTTAATCTTCATGATCATGTAAAGTTCATGTTTGAATTAGTTGAAATAAAAAATATATTTCTCGAGCATTTATTGATTATTTTCTGTAATATTTTTATACAAAACTATAAAAAAAACTACTCGACACATTGTGTTAAGTTACATATGAGACTATAAAAAAATGCATAACAACGCCATCAGTCAGACAAGTAACTCATAATTGATGATCTACCAAACAAAACTTGGCTGGCCTTGTGCCCCAGAGTGGAATAACTGGGTGTTGATGATTAGCTAATTATCTTTCGCTTCTTTGTTCCCACGTCTCACCAGAGAATCCAGCGTCACTGCTTTGTGCGGGTCTTTACGTCAAAATACTAAGAGCTTTCAATTACTGAAATACGGGAGATATTGTTAGTTTGAACAGGGGCGTATTTTTCAGATGTACGATACGTGCTATACACGCGGGCTAAAAATCTTAAACAAAGTTGAGAGCCAGGTATGAATTTCAACACTTCGATGTTAAAACATCTGGCAGATGTTTAACTTTAAAGCTATATCTTCTAATCAATAAGCTTTGGTTGCAAAGTTATAATCGGTATCAATGGCCGTACCTTTGACCTAATATAATATTTGAGTAAATTTAACAAAAATCAAAACGGCAGTTCATTTCAAGGAAAGTAAACTTAACGATGAGAATTATTGAAGAATTTGGGGAGAAAAATAGTTTGAGGAAAATATTTTTATTTTAGTTGTTTTTTATTGATAAGCATGAATCATGTGTGATTGAGCTATGAAAATCATCCTAAGGTAATCAAGTAAATGCTAAGTTGATGGATAGAATGATTTATGATGCGATGGAATACAAACGAAATTGCCGTTACCAAATCGAAGGGGCAGTTTATTCTATATTTTATTTAATATTTTAATAACAAACTCGACTTACTACCTTGATCAAAAAGTTTTAGGACCGGCCACCGTGTGGCACTGTCAGTCACCCGATTGGAATTCTAATTTTTTTTGTTAGGTTACGACATCTATCATTGATACTTCCCTCTACATTTCAACGTCATAGCTTGACATTTGTAAAAGTTACGCTGTACTGAGTACATCTACCTTTCCGCGTGTTTTCGATTTTTTACAAAAAATGGCATGAACTGTGCATCAACGAGTTTGCATTAAATTTTGTGTGAAAAACGGATTTAACGGTCCGCATACCTTGAAAATGTTGGAGAAGTGTTTTTTGGTGGCACGAACGCTTCAGAAATGGCCGTGAGTCGGTCGAGGATGACGAACACAGTGGCAGTCGAAAACCGATGAAAACATCGATAAAATCAAATAAATGTTGGGCGAAAACCGCAAATTGACCATCAGAGAGCTGGCAGAGGACTTGAACATCGGTTCTGGATACGCTCAAGACATTTTGGTTAGTGATTTGGGCCTCAGACGTGTCGCAGCAAAACTGGTGCCGAAAGACCTCAATTTCATGCAAAAAAAGGACCGCGTTGTAATCGCGAAATACATGATTTCCATGAGTTTTTGACCAAAAACAACACGACTACTATCCAGCAGCCTTTGAATTCACCTGATCTGGCTCCCTGCGACTTCCTGTTCAACCGACTTAAAAAACCGCTTAGCGGAACGCGTTACAGCACCCGAGAGGATGTCATGAAAAAATCGAAGACAGCTCTGATGGACATACAGAAAATTGAGTACCAGCGGTGTTTCGAGGATTGGATCAAGCGCTGGCGTAAGTGCGTTGCAGTCGATGGGGAGTACTTTGAAGGGAACCATTTCGATTTTGATGAATAAACTTGCATTTTCGATTTTATGAATAAAGTCCTAAAACTTTTTGATCAAGGTAGTATATATATATAGTCAGCGGCCTAAATTTAAGTGTTAGAATTTAAGCTAAGTAAGCGGGTATCCTAGGTTCAATTATCTGCAGATTTACTTTGGAAGTAGTTTTCGTCTCAGGAGATTTTACATTCGAATTTATGTTTTTGTGTAGTATATATGCTACATAATCAGATACACTTCTTGTTAGTGACATTGGTTTCCCTAAAGATATATATTACGCTAATTCCGTGTTGGGGTGGGCAAAAAAGACGAAGAACCATACTTTCCTTTCTACTCCCATATACCCTCACATACAACTACTACGAATATTCTGACTTGTGTTCTTCAATCTTCCTCAGTTTCTTTTGAGATAATTAGAAGGCGCTCTTGAAGTGATCATTATGATCAGGAAACAATGCTGTACCAATTTATCTAAGATTATGCATAAAAAATCAATCTACTATGCATATCCAGAAAGTAAGAGTACTGAGGCTCTCACGACCGGATGGATTTTATTTTCGATATGTTGGCTACACTTCCGTGTAGCCTGACCCTTCCCCTCCGCAACGAGACCGGTTCGAGGTCAGTACGTTGAGAAGTGTCGACGCGACAACACGTTTCGTGAAAAATGTCAATCCAATCTCCCGCCAAGTGCTAAATACGCGGCGTCATCCGTTATCTCGTTTAGAAGGGAAAACCTCCGGTTGAGGTTTATAATGAGGTAAAAACTGCATATTGTGATAAAGCTATGAATCGTACAAGTGTGTACAAGTGGTGTCGCGAGTTTAAAAACAGTCACGTCACACCTCTTCACCCTCCGCCAAAAAGTTCAAAACCACAATTTCAGCCAAGAAAATCATGGCATCCGTGTTTTGGGACTGTCAAGGCATAATTTTAATTGAATATATGCCTCAAGGGGAGACCACCAACTCTGCAAGATACTGTGAGACCCTAAAAAAATTGCGGAGGGCGATTCAGAACAAGAGGAGAGGCATGCTGACAAAGGGAGTCTGCCTGCTGCACGACAATGCCAGACCACACACGGTCAACGCCATGAAGGAACTGCTCGCCTCGTTTAAATGGGATGTCCTGAACCATCCCGCGCAATCCCCTGACCTAGCACCTTCAGATTACTATCTCTTTACCTCCCTAAAGCTGCACATGGGTGGAAAAAGGTTTTCAACCGACGAGGAGGTAAATGAGGAGGTGGAGAAGTGGACGGAGGGGTTGGCGGGATACTACTTCGAGGAAGGCATCAAAAAGTTGATACCCCGCTTCACCACCTGCATTGAGAGGAATGGCGACTATGTCGAAAAATAGCTTACATATGTACTACGGTAACCACGTAATTTTTTTGTTTAAATAAAAAAATTGTAACCTACAAAAATTCAGTACACTTTCTTCCTGGATATGCCTCGTACAACATTCTTTTGTCGTAAAATTTAAAAAGATGTTATATAAACACTTGTATGATCGACAGCTGCATATTTCGTGGTGTGGAATTTAAGTTAATTTTTATTTATATATTTTATACTTCATTGTAAAACAATCTGATGGGCTTATTGCCAGAAAGCAATATTTTTCAACCAAGCAAAATAAAATATTCATTTTATTATTCAACTTGATAAAAAAGAAAATTAAGCACGTTATATTAACAGATCGCTCAATAAGTCCCGGGACTAACCAACAGATGGGCAAACGGCCTCATATGAAGAAGAAAAAAGTTATCTTTCATCAGGACAACGCACCGTGTCACAATTCAATGGTAACGATGGCCAAATTTCATGAGTTAAACTTCGAATTACTTCCGCACCCACCGTATTCTCTAGATTTGGCTCCCAGCGACTATTGGCTGTTCGCAGACCTCAAAAAGATGCTCCAGGGAAAGAGATTTGGCTCCAATGATGAAGTGATTACCTATTTTGAAACCAAAGATAAATCGTTCTACACGACTGGCATAGAAAAGTTAGGAAAGCGTTGAAATGAATGTATCGCTATTGAAGGAGACTATGTTGATGAATAAAGAAGAATTTTGGCAAACAAATGTTGTTTTAGTAGTTAGTCTCGGGGCTTATTGATCGATGTGTTACTGACTAGAAATTAAGAACTTTTTTCAGTCGCTTTTTAAAACATGCCACTGATAGAGCGAGTCTCACATTAGTTTGTAACACGTACCAGAGTCTCACTGCATCGACAGTAAAGAACGGCGTAAAAAAGATGAGCGGTGAACTGGGAAAGCCCATAAACATTCCATAAACAACTTGAGGATAGCGCAAATCCGTTATCGGTAATATGCTGAATATTCTCGTATATAATTTTTATTATGTGTTTCAACAAAGAAATACAAATGAAGTTACATAAATGTCTTTATTCTTGATTGAATCGATGTTCAGTTTATTGTTTGTTCGTCGCATTAAACCTTTTTTTTATCCTTCTTGTTTCTTTTTTCTTGAGACAATGAGTATTGAAAGGACGATAATAACTTTTTATTGCGTTTAAACTACGGGCAAGTTGATTTCTTTTCTTCTGTTTGTAAGCATATGTATTTTGCTTTTCACATAAATGTCAAGAGCAACGCCCGTTTTAGTATGGTTCAACACCCAGTTCGGACTGTCCGCCTGTAAAATGGTCCCGTAATGTTAAAAACTGTGTTGAATTGCCCTTTTCTTGTGAAAGCGTTGAGGTGTGTACTTTTATATCTAATACTTTATTTTTTGTGATTATGCATTTTTATTTATTAACCCTTCCCCCCTGTGATGTGTAACTAGTACACATTGCTTCGAAAAAACTTTAATATCTCTATAAATATAATAAATACTGGATTCACATTTTAGGTATTCCTCCGTAATACATTTACGCATTGAATACAAAAATAATATTGATAATAATTAGCACTTATCGGCCACATCAGAGATATTTTGTGAAAATCGGGAATAAATTCACCAATACAATCAAACGTGTGCCAGTGTGTGACGTAAGTATATTAATTCGAAAAAGCTGCTATAGGTGAGGAAGCGAAACTATTCACGTCTCACTCTAATTTGGTATATGGGAAAGCAAGAAATAGAATCTCAGTTCGCAATTGTGTTTCTTCCTTCGACGTATAAAAGTCTGAGACTGAGTCCCGTCTCAGTACTCAATAACTCTGGGGCATCCATTTGAGATGGTCTCTTTGCCCGTTTGTGAACGTCAGCCGATGTTTTTTTCATGTTTTTAGCAATTAAATTTCAATTATTATCACGTTTGACTTCAAATTTAATTAATTTAAGCGATTGGCTATTAATATTCTTATTTATCCGATTTTAAATCGCTCATTTTACATGTGTATTGATGTGTATTGAATATACAGCACCGGAACGCGCGGATTTTTTTATAGCACAGTAAGGGAAAGGTTAAGCACTAGCTGAAAGGCGATACAAGGATATGCGAAAATAATGACTCAATACCTATTAATTGTTACATCTATTAATATTCTATCGCATCACGCTATGTCCCTAACGGCGTAGGCAGAGAGGGTCGAGCTACACATTTCATTCCGTACAGACATCCATCGCTTCTATCACATCTATAGTTCGTCTCATACAACTCCATCTTTTCTTCATATTTTTCACCTAAACCTTTTTCAATAGTTGACTAACATGCTTCTTCCAAGCAACTATCGGGCATCCTCTTTTCCTTGTTTCTCTTCGTTCTGCCACATATATTTTATTTTCTGTATCATCCTTTTTGCCCTCATCGCTATAACTCCACTCGAAATATGCATGATAATAAATGTATTTTATTTTGTATTGTAAAAAAATGCAAACGAATTTGTTTTTTTCGAAAATAAATGACCTAATTTAATCGCAAGTATCTACATTCCGATCGCTGACATGTTTTACTTTGATTGCATATATTTCAAAATTTGAATACTTAAGTTACGTAATAGCTTCTGTGTATATTTTGTTTCATTTTCACGGTCACAATATGTTTTGTTTCATTTTCAGCTTCACCCTATTAGGCAAATAATATAATAAGATTTAAAATAAAATTATTTAAACTTTAAAACATTTCTTTAAGATGCCACGTACTATAATGACATCGGTGACATAGTTGGTAAAATTTCTGTCTCCTGACCCAGAAGCTGCGTGTTTGATTACCGTTCAAACTCAGATTATTTTCAGTAATCTTGTTTTCACTAAAAGCCTCACGAACATATTTCTGATTGATGGGAATAAATTTTCACATAGCAATACGCCAGTTATATTATGCTATATACAATGAAAAAGTAATACAATACAATAAAAATATCCAATCGATAAATTAATTAATTTCAATGAAGAATTATTTTCAGAATTCCTCAAAAATTTTAAATCTATTAAATGTATCTGAGTTTAGTTAAACAAGCACGTACATTTTTGGTATCTATAAATCGTTAAATAAATTGTTTTTTTTTCAACCTTCTTGAAAAAAGTAACCTTTTTATCCATTAAAGCAAATGTTTGATTCTACCTTAATGTGTAGACCTGAATTCTGAACATTATTGATAAGAGTAAAATAAATATGCCAGGAATGCGTGCCTTGTTAAGGGCACGTGGTATAATAAAAAGGTTAGAATTAAGAATCAAAGAATTGTTGCTAGGGGTGAATGTTATAAGTGGATTGTGGAAGGTAAAGTTTTTTAAAACAATGAAGAATGTTTGAAATTATAGAAAAATTAGAGAGAACCTGACCAAGAAATAAAAAAAATGATTGAAGATTATTTAATAAGCCAAAAAGTGACAGCATGCTAAATAGACGA